>JAWDJD010000005.1:11862500-12250000 GCA_035047305.1 Bradypodion pumilum
GTGAAAATATATTTATCATAAATATAACTGGAGTTTCATCTATGCTGATAATCTTGCCTTGATAGTCCAGAGAGAAACCTTTAAGAACATCAAGCACTAGTTAACCTCTGCATTATAAGAGCTTTATTTATGTTAAAAAAACAACCAACTTCTTCTTCCATGTCTAGGCCAGATGTGAATCTGCCATAATGAAGGCACCTTTTGGTGAGTTCATTCTGCAGTTCCTTGAGGAAGCTTCAAATTAGCTGGGAAAGCCAGATTTTGGAATACTGTCCTACCTCAAAGTATTTGAGTGTCACTCTGGATTGAACTCTAACCTACACAAAACACTGTTTAAACAGCAAACAAAAAATTGCCTCCAGAAATAACATACATAGGGTATTGGCTGGCTCAGTCTGGGGCACAAGCCCACAAACAATAAGAACAACAACTTTGTCCCTGTGCTAATCCACAGCAGAATATACTAGTGCCGTATGATATACAGTAAATCAACACATATCAAACAAGTAATCAGGCAGGATTATTACTAGCTGCCTGAAACCTATCCACATGGAAAAGGTATATTGTTTGGCTGGCATTGTCCATCTAGATGTACTGTATTTTGAGAAGTGCTAGGAAATAATAAATTAAATAAAGTAATGCATTTCATGGACACTAAACCCGATGATGGCTAAAATCAAAGAAAGGTTTTCTGCAAACATCTCTGGCTTTAAATCAGTGGTTCCCAACATTTTTTTCAGGAGGGGGGGATGTCCCACCTAAGCTTCTCTAAAATCCTGATGCCCCCCATCCTGTGACGTATAATTCTTATTGTTCAAAAAGTGAACTCTGATTCACGTTAAGAAACCTAAAAGACCATTTACTATTAATAACTAATTCTCAAATTGCCCCCCTTAAAAACCATATGCCCCACGTTAGAATACCATGGCTCTAAATATTAAACCAAAAGTGGCTATGCCAAACCTATGGAAAACCAAATAAAACACCTTGCCAAATGGATAAACACTGAACACCATTTCCCAGGAGGATAAGATTCAGGTTGAATCATATGGAAATCACTTAACAGACTTCAAAACAAAGTAGGAAGATCAAAGAATAATCAAGTAAAAATGGGGCTACTTGAATATAGGACAAACCTTCTGTGGACGTGGAAAAATTCAATCAATGCAGCAATTAAGTGCATACAATTTATGCCCCACCACATGTACTAAAGAAGATCTAGTAAATAGCCGAGATAACACTACAGTCCGTGATTTTAAATTGTGCAATGCTGATACATGTAAAACATGTAAAATAACCCAGGAGGGCTTAATAAGGGTCTCTGTTGGCTCTCATCTACATGCAGCCATGTTCATGCTTTGAAATTAAGCATGAAATACTTGCAGCACATGAGAAATCTCTGATGGAAAAAGAGCAGCAGCTATTGGATGTTCAAAATATGTGAAAGTGAGAAAGCAGGAAGTAAGACATGTTAATGATTATTTTGAACAAAAAAGAATGTAATTCATGGCATTCGGAGGGGCAAAAGGGGTCATTGGCAGAGAATGGTTGACGAAGAGAGAGATGGGACATTTCGAAAGACAGTACAAATAGGCAACTGGAGAATGAGGTGGATCTGAAAGCTTCCATTCGCAACAGTTTACTGGATTCATGCAAAAGTGGCATTAGACATTTTGAAACTGTGCAGAATCTATACTTCATTAAATCTGGATTGACAGTTTTGAACTAATATTAATGAACAAAATCCATACACACCAGTTTCGTGAAAGCTACGCTGAACATACACTTAGTTAGTTCTCTTGTGCTGTCGTATGGCAAGAGTCGGAAATTTAAATGGTGAAATGGGAGGGCCGCAGGTTTCCCATAATCGTGTTGCAGGGAAAAGAGAAAAATTTAATAAGGGGACCTCAAAGTAATAAGCTCCCATTACTTCTTACCAACCTACCCAACATAGAAAGTAAATGAAATAAGCAAAGCCTCATGATTTCATTGAAATGAAGTAGTACTTTTGAAGTTCTGAAGTAGTTTGGACAGGGGAGAAGTCAAAAATGTTTAAAAGGATAGATGTACAGCTTTACTTACTTAACTCCATATCGGTCTCTGAACATGATATGATCACGATACGTCCGATTCACATCGAGATCAATCTGCCTGATGTCTGGGGAGGTCCCTCTTGCTTGGGTTTTTAAGGTCTAAGGGGACAAACATATGTAAATAAATGTATTCATTATTACCTCTTCATTCATTATAGACTCATAACTTTCTGACTATGGAAATTAATGTCAGGTGGTGTTGGATTTTTTTACTACAACCTGGCCCTTATGCCATGTTTGTAACCTTTTAGGGTTCCATGTGGCCTACAGATCAAATATTGTCCACATCCAGTGTTAAGTCCACTGTCCGACTGATCATGCCAACTTTTTTTTCTAAGGAGGGATGAGGTGGGTTTGGAGGCTGTGATGAGCCACTCAAAAGACTATGAGCCATCACCCTGAATTAATAGGGTTTGGTGTCAAATGTGGTGACTGGCAAGATAATGTGTAAATTCTAGCCCATGCATGCACCTGAGAGAAAGTTTTCCTACAATTATGAGCTGCTTCTTTCTCAGTGGAAACATTCTTCGCATATACCTAAAATTTCCCCCCAAATTGTATTTGGAGTTTACTAATGCTTCTTATTTGATTTCAAATGTGACCACATGATAAATCAAGAAATCTATAAAGTATTTTGCTGGCCACATCAGCTCATTTTTCTAAATAATTTTAAGATTAAAAAATATTGCTTGGGCTCTCTTGAGAACGAAGACATTTGGTTTATGCATACCTGGTTTTTTTCCTCTTTTCCTGTACATATCACTAGATGGCATCTGTAAGCTTTGGAAACATCCATCTTTCTTCCATCTACGTACTTTATTTCCAATTTTTCAATTTTGGATAACAGTATTGGTAGGGTTTCTTTAAAGAGGGAAACTCCCTATCAGATGGATTACTGCTGTTTTATTTCAAGTTTGGACTGTTCCGTTTCACTCAAACAGTGGGAAATGCCCTTTTAAAAAAGGTCCCAGACAACAAAAATTGTCCTTGGGAGAAAAACATTTCTGCTACCATCCATGTTGAACTATCCTTTAAAAAAATAACAAGAGGATTTTTTAAAAATATATATATACCCAATCCAAAGTGTTATGGATCATTGTACCATCTATTTTCTTACTCATTTTACTGTACTATAAATTCATAGGACTGAATGTAAGTGTTCTTGAGTTAGCAAAGGGCAACTGCTTACATTCTGAAGTATTGCCGAATATGTACATATTTTATTTTTAAAGATCCTACAGTAATTGGAGCTGTAAATTGAGATGGGGTAGAGGGATTTAATCCTTATGCCTGTTCTATTCTCCCAGGATAAAGTAATGATTAATCTTCCCACCTCCCCTGCAAACTATTAGCCCTGACGGTAAAATTCCATAGGTAATTGTACTATGCAGTATTTCTGTTTTTGGCCCTTTCAATATGACAAGTATTTGGTGGGATTTGAGGGGAGGCAATTTATGTAGATAAACCAAATCAGAAGAAATTATGAATTATTCTTACAACGAGCAAAGGAGAAGGGTTAAATGGTTTATCAACAAACAAGTAATCATATCTATGACGGGAACACGCACTGATTGAAAAACTAGTATGTCAGCTGAAAAATAGTTGTATCTAAATTCCAATTGGAAGGATTTAAAATGTATCCTATTAGGGAAGAAACTTCTCAACATTTAAATGATGTTTTCACTTAGTGATTAAGGCAACATGAGAAAGTGTATTGTTCATGCTCAGGAATGTGCTAATCAATCAAGATTGCCTGTAGTCAAAATTCTTCATGTGGATCGTTTGTTTCCTGCAAAATCGTTTACTTTTCATATTTAACCTAGAAGGTAACTCATCTGCTCCAATCGAGGATACAAACTGGTGCCAGAACCATGGAAATTAATCACTGACCTCCTACATAATGTCTGCTTTTGTTAAGAGTGGGTTGGCCAAGTTGGAACTGAAGCCCCAGGCATCTCTATATTAATCCTGTTTGCATTTTGCTTTCAAAAGGAATGACTCGTGAAGCCTGAGAAAGTCCGTCAATGTAAAAGCCCTTGGTAGTGACAATCGACAAACTATTTCTTGCCCACGTTTCTCCTTTGGAATCCTCCCAAACCCTAATAAAAGAGGATAGGATTGGGATTCCAAGACAGACCACCTGCTTTGCATGCAGCTATTGCCAAGTTTAGCCACAGACATTCCCTAGTTAACAAGGCTGCAAAGCCGTGTTTCCCAACCTTTGGTTCTTGGACTTCAATTCCCAGAAGCATAAGTACATTCCCCAAAGCACTGATCAGCCAATGTATTGACTTAGGCTTCTGGGGATTAAAGTCCCCCTGTGGGGCATAGGCCCCACGTTGGGAACCACTGCTATAAAGCAAGCAATTAAAAAAACAACCCTATAAACCACCCTTCTCTGTTTGAGATCATGGAGAAGAGAAGATGCCGGTCAAAAATAGACCATAATGAACTAAATAGATTCATGGTCAGACTGGCATTCGTTATTGATTTTCAGTATTTGTACTGTATCTGTTTGGTATAACTGAGTTTAATGGGCTGAGAATATGAGAATGAAAACTATATTATTGGTAGGGTTTGTTGATTTATTGGAATGCCATCTTGGTAGGTACTATACTTTTTATATTTTGTTTATATGATTTTATTTATGTATGGTTACTTGAGATTATCATTATGTGAGCCAGTTGGGCATGATAGAAGTCAAATAAGTAAATAAATGCTGTGCCTGAGTAACAGATGTTCTCAGGATTACAAACATTTACAACTGCAACATACAAAAACACAATATGAAATAAAATTTTAAACAGAAGAACAAAAAAGCAATACCCACCACATAAGATAGCTTCCTATGTTCCCCAAAAGACTTATGGGGGACATTGGGGGTAAATCTTATGTAAGGGAATGAGAACTGGGGAATGGCAGCGGCAGAAAACAAGAGAGTCAATGTGATAAAAAGAAATAAGACAAATGCATTATAATGGAGAAAGTAAAGGGATATTTTCACTAAGGCATCTTATATGAATTTTTCCCTCTTCTGAAAGTAATCAAGGCATGCAATGTGAAACAAATGAAATTGTGTTTTAAAAGTCAATTAACACTTAACTTTGATATTTTTTAAAAAAAGATAGTGAATTAAAATTATCAGAGGGCATGATTGTCTTTTGAACTTGGAAACTCACATTGTAATAGTCTTTCATTTCTTCTTTCATTTTGGGGACATCAAGCAATAAAGACCAAACTTCACCTCTTAGCTGTAATGGGATTCCTTTATAAATTCTCCTATGAAACTGTTTAAAAGAGAAAGAAAAAAATAATACACATGTGCAAAAACGAAACAACAACAACCTGATGACTGTTTTGCAGGTACTGTATATACTGACAAATCTATAACCTGGAAAGAAGGCAAAGGCATTACTCATTTATTGGCAAAAACTTTGTATACTGCAGGGATGCAAGATTTTTTTCCTGCTCGTTAGGTATTGGAAACAAAGGAAACTGCATTTTTTAAGAAACACAAGATCTATGACCAAAAGAAACAGTAAAGTTATGCTGGTGCAGGATGAAAGACTGTTGGGTCTTCAACTAAAACTGCACATGTTGTCATGGGTTTCGTGATAGTCTCCTTTCAACAGAACTGTGCGAGGTAATTAACTAGGCTTTCCAACAGCCTCTTATGGTGACTTTTTGAGGTACTGCACCAAAAACCAGATTTTACCCAATCATACTCTTGAGTTTATTTATGATGGCACAAATCTAACACAAGAAACTGTAATAGCGACCAATGTAAGTAAAGGTCTCCCTTGCTCGAAAGCCAGTCGTGTCTGACTCTAGGGAATGGTGCTCATCTGTTTACAGCCAAAGAGCCAGCGCTATCTGCATAAGCAGATGTTTCTGTGGTCATGTGGCAGGCATGACTATACACCAGAGTACACTGAAGGTTGTTACCTTTCCTGCTGAAGCACTAACTATTTATCTACTTGCAATTTTTTGCTTTCGAAGGGCTAGGCTGGCAGAAGCTGGAACAGACGATGGATACTCACTGTCAAACAGCACTTGGGTCTTGAATTGCTGACCTCTCAACCTTCCAGTCATCAAGCGCAAGCATCTTAACCACTAAGCCAAGGGTAGGAAACCTACAGCCTGTGGGCCAAATCTGGCCCATGGCACCAAATCATCAGGCCCGCGCCCTCGCTCCAGCCACTGCTGCCGGAAACAGCCAAGGACGAATTTATGGTGGCTGTGGACGCATTTATGGTGGGAGGACTGCTAGTCCGGCCCCCTCAACTGTCTGAGGGAGCATGACCCAGCCCCTGACTTTAAAAGATTGCTAACTCCTGCACTAAGCCATCACAGCCCTCGGTAGCCAATGTAGTTAGGTTCGTAGGGGAACCTCTTTCATAACATAGCTTGGCACTGAACTCCATGCCAATATGCAACAACTAGAGTTCTATTGAAAGTGGAGGGAGTATTCATTCAAGATCTTCTCACCAAGAAAGAGCAAAGAGAAAATACTGCTGCTTGCTAACTAGTACCACCAGCCTACATACACATCAGTTTACTAACTCACTTAGTCTATGGGTAGTTCAATAAATTGTTGGACTTTTAATCTCCTAATTCTAGATTATAATTTACCAAGCAAATTAATTCATTTAAAATTTCACAGTTATAAACCTTGAGCTGCTATGTCAAATACTGTGTGGAAAATACTAGCAGCAGATTTTGTAAGATTGCTCTAGAGTTCAATTCCATTATATACCATGACCGTTTCTTTTAACCTTCTAATGAAAATTAAATCCTTCAAAGCAAAGCTATCTTTCACATCCCTGCATCAAAGAATGAAAAACAGAATAGACACTCAAAAATAAAGAATTACTATAGGTTATAATTGGTTGGTACTTATAGACATCCTTCCTATAATGTGATGATCACCTATTTTCACTTACTTAAAAAGCAGAAACTGGGATATTTTTACACTTGCTATGTTGGGGAAATGGTTTCAGAAACTGCTCAGATGTTGGGCCATTTCAGACGCATAGCTGGGCCAAAGGGTCTCAGTCCCATGATATAGTGAAGCATCTTACCCAGTGGTAGAGTGGCCATCCTGGCTAGAGGATTCTAGGGGTTGTACTCAAAAAGCTCTGGTCTTAATGTGAAAGTCAACATGACTCCTGGATAGCTTAATGGTTTAGGTATGGTTGGGAATTTGATTCCCCACTGTGCCTCCTGGACTCGATGATCTAGGCCAGGGGTCAGCAAACTTGGCTCTCTAGGTGTTCTGCCAGTACACCTGCAGATCAGGGCTTCTGGGAACTGAAGTCCAAGAACATTTGGAAAGCCAAGTTTACTGACCTCTGAATAGACTGTTGGACAGATGTAGGAGACCTGCCTGCCTAAATCCTGGGTGGTGGTGGTATCAATTTTCCACAATCAGAAAACTGATTGGATGACCACACTCTTGACCTAATTTACCTCCCAGAGTTGTTGTGAAAATAAAGCAATAAATAACAATAAAATATGCCATAAGTAAGTGAAATGTGTGTTCTTAACAGTGGATGACAAGATTCTGAATATACTCGGAGTAGTATATTAGACTAGTGGTAGATATTGAAAAGCACCCTTGCTCAATAACTGTATAGGTATGTATTCCATAAACCTGTGCGGTTCTCTGTCCTCTATGTGTTGGACTACAATTTCCATAGTCCCCTGCAAGCACAATAATTGGTCTTGGTGGCCAGAGATGAAGGAGGATGTAGTCTAACACATCATGTTGGAGACGGCTGCCATAGGCTATGAAGACTTAGATATGCTCTTCATTAGAGATAAATGTTACATCATAGCTAAAGATAAAACACTCAACTGGATTAAGGATTCCCACTGTGTATCTTCCATTTCAAAGACATGAGAAAATCCTCTTAAGCTGCCAAGGTAGAAGATCATTGAAAAGACAAACATTTGCTTCTGAGGCACTGGCTTAGTTTTACAAGCAATCAAACATGAAAATAACACAAGGTGTGTCAATTTTTTTTTACAGGAAAATGATGAGAAGCAATCTAACCACAACTCTGTAAGAAAACAAGAGTTAACACTCTCAGGAAGAAGGAGAATAGGATTGTGATTATGATACTCAAAATGTGTGCGGTGTTTTCAAGTGTCCAAAGCTATCCATGTGCCTTACCTAGTTTTCATTTTTATGACTATTCTGAAAGATAAATCAGTATATTATTCTATAAGCTGCAAATGTGGGGAGAGGAGGTGGAAGAATGAATAATTTGCCTATGACCACACACACTGAGTTTTGGCAGATGGCAGATTGAAACAAGGTATTTTCTAGTTCATTGATCAGCCTCCTAAACCAGTTATATGTGAAAGTGTTTATTTAACAACACTCTGTTTTTATCATAGAAAATTTGAGTTGGAAGGGGCCTATTAGATCTGATGGATAGTTGACCAAGTTTCTCTTGAATGCCTCCAACACTGGAACGCTCGCCTTCTCTGCACTGGCTAGGCCCATGATGGCGAACCTTGGCACTCCAGATGTTCTTGGACTTCAATTCCCAGAAGCCCAAGCACCCTGTGAATCCACACAATGGGTTTACTGTGATTCATCCGGCCCACGCTGCCCTCGTCGCTCCAAGAAGCGGAAGTAAAACGCGCCCGTCCACTTTTAGGAGCGACAAGGGCAGCGCAAGCTGGATGAATCACAGTAAACCCATTGTGTGGATTCACAGGGTGCTTGGGCTTCTGGGAATTGAAGTCCAAGAACATCTGGAGTGCCAAGGTTCACTACCACAGGGCTAGGTCTTCTTTCTTGGAAGCACAGTGGGGAATTGAAATCCTAATCTCTGTTCTGCCACCACAATGCAATATATAAACAACAGGTGAACTCAAGTTGCTATGTAGGATGCTTAATTCCAGCGTAAAGAAATCCTGTAAACCAGGGGTCCCCAACCACTGGGCCGGTGCCGGGTCCCGGGCCATGGCTGTCCCAAACCAGGCCGTTCGGGTGGGTAGTGTCTGATGGCAGCCTTCTGCCCTCAATGTGCTCTGCTGGGTCTGCCCAACAAACGCAGCAAGAGCACAGGCTTCAGACACAGTAGATAGGCAGGTGGCCAGGCCCCTCCTCCAAGTTGCTTAACAATGGCGGGGCTCCACTACCTCCTGTGTGCAGTGTGATACCTCACTGCCAGAGTCGAACAGTGTGGCTGGCAGGCAGCTGGGCCTCTCCTCCTTGTTTAGAATGAAACTGGTCCATGAGGCAAAAATGTTTGGGGACCTCTGCTGTAAACCAACCTTTGCTAACTAGAAGCCTTCCAGATGTGCTGGACCCCCACACTCAGCTTTCTAGCATGTTGGCTGGAAAAAAAAGCAGACATAGTCCAAAACTGGATTATGTCAGGTTAAGAGTAGGCTGTTTTTAGCATTCCTTCTATGTATCAGGGGTATCAAAAAGACTCTGAAAGCATTTGATTGGAATAAGGCTTGTAGTACACAGGAGCTAATTGATCAAGAAAAGTATAAAAAGCGGAAGGTTTTAGGATGGGTGGAATGATATATCTGTATCATAAATAATAACCTGTCTGGTCAGGTTATCCTGTTATGGTAATAGAGTAGACAATACTGCCAGTGACTCAATGCCGAGTGTCAGGCAGCAGTTAACTAACCTGACAACCCTGAGGACTCAAAATGTGTGCCTTGCCAAAGTCCACAAGGAAGGGTGATGGTCCCAAAGTAGATTAAATCCCACTTGAATCCCTCTTGATGGAGGGTAGCAGCTTCATCAATATTGGCCTGCGGCTGAGGAGGACTTTGTGTGCCAAAAGGGCTCAGGATCACAAAGTGACTTGCGGAGCTGGATCAGTGGTAGGGGGGTCATGCTGCAATGCGGAAGACAGGTGAAAGACCACTGCATTATATTTTCAGGACAGTCTTCACGGCTGATTGCCATTATGATCGCCAATATTTGGAATCGGATATGGCACAAGAAAAAGAAATGATGGGCTTTAGAATCAGAGACACCTGGGCTAATCAGTTTTTGTGCTGCTTAAAACTTGTTTTATGCCACTTGTTTATTTACATGCATGTTTAGCTTGCTTTTATTCTTGCTAACAAGGCCATCCTGACAATCTTGCCATTGGATAGCATGAGGATGGTGCAAATAAATATTCAATCATTGTGCAAGTCACTGCTAAAATTCTGTAACTAACACTGTCTATTTTAAAGCCTCATCACTGATCCCCTGCCTTGACCTGCGGTCAAATATGTCCAAAGGCACCTGCGTGCTTATCTCCATTCAAAGCTCAGAGGAACTTTGTTCATTTTCTGGAATCCAGAGAGAAAAGCAAGTAGCAATTTGACACCAATTCTCCCAATAAATTCTGAAGCATAGCCAACAAACTTTGTAAGTCTTTATTTCTCTGAATTCAGGTATCTTTTCAATTACCAAGAAAGTAAAGCTATACAGGGGAAAAGACACAGAGAAAGCCATTTGAACATGAATACAGTGAATGGGATTTCTATTCAAGACATCCAAACGTTGTGACCATACCAGGACAATCAAACTTCTAGCAACTATAATGACTGATAGCTTGATAGACCCTTATTCAGTGCACTGCAGGATATAATTAAGAAGCAGGTCAAAAGAGCTATCAAACAGGTTATAGAGAAACAGAAATGTTGATACCTAATGGAAGAAAATACTGAGAAGGAAGAGTTAGAGCAGCATTTCTCAAACTATGTTCCGCAGAACACTGGTGGACTTCAATTCCCAGAAGTCTAAGTCAGTACACTAGCTGATCAGTGCTTTGGGGAATTGACTTAATCTTCTGGGAACTGAAGTCAAAAAACCAAAGATTGAGAAATCCTAAGTTAGAGCATGTTGGTCTGAGTTAGACTAGCACAGCTATATCTATCATTTATTTATGTAGCACTTGGAATTTGCAAAGTGCTCTCAAATCTTAATTGTCCTTGTCCTTCCCCAAAGTGCTATGGAGTTAAACAAATAGTTGTTTTAGATTACTTTTAGAGACAAGGAGTTGTTATAGCGTGGGAGATGTTAGATGGCTAAGGCCACCGCCATTAGCTTTTAAAATAACTTTTCCTCCAAAACACATTATATGTATGGTTTTATGGCAGTTTAATGAACATTTTTTCTACCATTCTTCCATACCTTTCATTTTGCAGAATAGATATGACATGACTCAAGTCTTTTAAAAAATAGATTAAAGGCAGAGGAAGATAGATGGCAGAAAGAGCAAAATAGTTAAACATTTTCCCTGATGAAAATCTCCAGAAAGAAATCACAAATCTGCAAAAAGTAAAAATAAATTTCATTTTGGAACTTCTTTTTAAAAATATCCCAGTCTTTTTACACAAAACAACTCACCCGCTACTTACTACAATGCAGTGGGCTCCAAAAAAAATTACTAACACACTGAGGGCGTGGTACGGTGGCCGTGGGAAAGCCCTGTGTGTTGCACCCGAATTAGGACTACTTTATTTCAAATCTTGGATGGGCGGGGCCAGCCAGAATTTCTGCTACCGGTTCTGTCGAACTGGTGCGAACCTGCTGATGCCCACCACTGCTACAATGGCTGATTGAACAATAGGAGAGTACATCTAAAATGCAACATTAAACTGAATATGCCTAAATTTGGCCATTGTGTTGAGGACCTGCATTTTTGCACTTCTTAGAACATCCTATTAGTAGATCAGAAGAGAAATTAAGGAAATTATTCAACCTACATATGCCCTCATACACCTGTAGATGGAGATAGTTAAGTACCGAGATGGCTTAAACTCATTCTTTAGCACTTCCAACCCATCAAACAGAGGACTTCAGTGGCTTAGTGGTTATGACGCTGAACTTGATGACCTTACCCATCAAATAAAGCTCTCAAACAAAGCTTAATTATAGGATAATTCCTATTTTGCAATGGAAATAAAACCCACCTGAAACTCAGCTATAACTCACACTATGTCAAATCTCCCTTTCTAGTAGATTCTTCAGGAAAAATAGCAAAACCAGAACAAGCTATACATACATACATATCTTTATTCGACCGTCAGTCAGCACAAAATAACACACAGAGATTTAAACTAACATTTAAGCCTAACAATCCTTACCTTCAGGATATACATACTCTATGTTAATAGACCCGAATCAATACTGTCAATTTTAATCTTGCGATGTTTGAGTGCCAAAAATAGGAATTTAGAAACTCGTATGGCTGACAAAGCAGCAACGCTATTCAAGAGAAATCGAACCTGATTTTTTCTAGGCTCAAATCTGATTTGGCAAAGAAGAGGAGCTATGAGTATTTGTCTAATGTCAGCATAGAAGGGACAATTCAGAAGGATATGCTCAGATGACTCAACCACTTTCTGGGGACAGAGACTGGTTCTTTGGGCATATGGTATAACTTTGTATCTTCCCAATAGAACAGCTGTATTGAGGGCGTTCAATCTAGCGGCCGTATAAAGCCTGTGATATTCCACATAACAAATTGTGGCCAAATATGGAGCTGGAGTGCTCTGCCAAATCTGGTCCCCCAAATAGATCTCCGGTTTCAAAAAAAAGCAGTATCCTCTTGCTTGCCGATATCGCTCAGTCTTTGGACTATTATGGCTCTAGCTTGGGGGTAAGGCATGGATTCTAGGTACAAATGGGACAACCCGGAAACCTGAACTCTATCAATAATGTCCCTTTCCCAGGATGATTGGAAATTATCCCTTAATTTAAGGGGCTAGGCCCACAGGTTTAAAACACACCTTGAGTCACAGCCACAGCTTTGCTTTCCAGGTTACGTGCCAAAAAGCTTGCCAGACAACTTCCAATCTCATAAGTGCTCCTGCTATTGATGGCGGGATCTTAAGTATAGATCTAAGGAACAGCGATTGAATTGACTCCAGTTTCAAATAATCTGAATGGGAACCCAGGGGGTTACCCACCAACATAAGGGGAAGGACTTTCATCTGGAACAATCTCAGGACAACCTTCACAGACTGAGCTTGTTTCTTAGCATACAGGGATCTAATTGTTAGGGCAGCTTTAGATGCATTTGTAGATACATAGTCTATGGACAAACAAGCTATTATATTATTTTCGTAGCCTGTCTTCCCCTTGTCTAGCACAGTAAAACCCCTACTTACGAAAAAAGTCCGTTCTGTAGGCTTTTGCTTAAATTGAATTTTTTTGTAACTCGAAACAATGGAAAAAATATTTTTACGTAACTCGAAGCAAACCTATAAGAAATCATGTAAATTGGACATGGTTTTAGCATAAAATCATTATGTAAGTCAAATTTTATGTAACTCGAGGCATTTGTAAGTCAGGGTTTTACTGTGTCTCATTTTCATGCTTCTCCATACCTTAACACTTCTGTTCAACCAGACAAACTGGTCCTAACCTTTTTAATAGAATCTGCACTGTCTGCAGTATGAGAATCTGCAATGTTTGCAGTATGCAAAGTGTTTATGACCCTTCTCTTGAATCACAGGCAATGCCATTCAGCCAGGACTAAGATTATGGTGGCTTTGCAAACAGAATCTAATGCACCACTCATTTTAGGTATAGTCACCACAGATGCTTTAGAGTAAGTCCAGAAGCCAGCTTCAGACTACACAGTTGGAATGCAAGTATTCAATGAAAGGAGTAAGATGCAGTTAGCTGCTTGGGAAACTAACCATTCAAAACAGAATGAGAGGTTACCTCAGCTCTGCCATTCAATAATTGTTACGTGATGCTAATTCAATTTAGCAGTTGGCTTATTTTCATGCATGCATCTGAGAAGCCTTTGCGTATTTTGCTATGAAGTAGTTCCTATTACATTTTATGACTCTGTTTATAATTTACTGGTGTAATTTGCAATGTTTCTGAATACGATTTGTAGGTTTTGGCCTTAACGCTTCTGTATAGAGCTCTTTTGTGCTCAGTACTTGTGAATAAGGAAAGGATTTTAAAGTTTTTGGACTAAAGAACCCAGAGGTCTTCTGGAATTGCCCTATCTAAAATTCTGGGAGCTTTGGATCTCTCAGATATCTGAAATAATTTAGGTTTGTATTGTAGTTTCCTAAGCATCCTGTGAGGAGCACAATGGGAAGAGAGACTAAAATATACCTCATGCTTTATATTACACATAAAGCTTAGCATCAGCCAACTATTTCCTGAATTGTTGTACAGTCTCTCTGCTAATTATTAGAGCAATATTTTCTCATTTATTCAGCAGCTGTTTTAAAGGCAAGAGCAAAGCAATCATAACATTTTGCCCCAACATACTGGGAACTCATTTTACCAACTTTGGAAGTATGGAAGGCTGAGTCTACCTTGATCCCTGGTCAGTATCAAACTCACACACTTTTGGTTGACACAGTTTTTTTAGGTGGGGCGGGGGGGGGGGGGGGACAATTCCACCAGGCTTCTGGGTGTTGTGCAAAAAAATTCAAAAGTACCATCCATAGTTATGAACCCATTACTTTTTGGTTACATTCTGGATTCAATTTATCGACACCAAATTCAATCCTGCTATCCAATTATAGACCAGTATTTCTTAAAGAATTACATTTCTTAAGCTAAATTGCCCAATGTAATGCAGCTTTTTAAAATCTTCTGAAAGCCACCTTCTACAGGTATACCCATTTGTTATTTAGCAAGGTATTATGACACAAAAAGGCAAGGGCTTAACATTACAGCAACCAATTTAATTCAGTAAAAGTCTATCTACCTTTTCAGTGTTCTTATACTTTCCCCAGCTCTTCAACATCTTCAGCCATTTTGTCGTTCTTTCAATTTCAAGCTGCTTTTGCTGAAATAAAATTACAGTCTATTATTCTCTTGACCACGCTTGTATCAAAGTACTTTTTCCCTTTTCACAAACATATGCAAACAAATTCAATGTGTTTATCATCAATGAAATGCTGCAGAGTATTTCAACTCAAATGCAAAATTCAAAGAAATACTTTTAACACATTATTATTTCACAGGCCGAATCTGGCCATTTCAGTTGCCTTAAGAGAAAAATTAATCCTACTATAAGCTAATAAGGCCTGCTCATAAATTTAAACCAAAACAGATTTGAAGTGATATCTCTTAAACAACAGTACAATACATTCATTTTACATTCATAGTTTCCCTTATCTAGGACAGATAAAACATCTCCACTTTTAGGACTTCACAGGTACAGTGGAAGTCCGGATAGCATCAAAACTCCGTTCCACAGAGTGCAGCGCTATCCCAATTTTGACACTATGCGGTCCCCTATGGGAGATGCTCCGGATAACGACCAAAAAGTGTTCATTATCCAGAGCATCGATACCAAATGCCCCGCATAACGATCATTTCGTAGCATTTTTTGGCGTTATGCGGGGCATCACGTGGTGCATAACGAACGCGTCATTATGTGGATTTGCCGTTATCCGGCACAGTCGTTATCTGGAGTTCCACTGTAATATAATTTTTGAAGACATTTTGAGGACCAAAAGTAAATAAGCCCAAGCATCAATTAATCAGTGGGGCTACTAGCTAAAGAGAATGCTGAGTAACCATCTGTCTGCCCCCCCCCCAACTCTGAAGCAGGAGGGCAAGCAATTGTATGACACAAATCATCCAGGTAAAGGTCTCCCTTGCCCAAAAGCCAGTTGTGTCCAACTCTAGGGAGCAGTGCTAATTGACTTCTGAACCACCCAGAGAGTGCACTAAGTGCTATAGGATGATAAGGTAAAGGTTGCCTTTGCTCGAAAGCCAATCTGGTTCAGTGCTGATCTCTATTTACACCTAAAGAGCCAGCGCTGTCTGTACCTGCAGACGTGTGCATGATCATGTTGCAGGCATGACTAGACACTGGAGCGCACGGAACAGTTACCTTTCCTGCTGAAGCACTACCTATTTATCTGTTTGCATTTTTTTTTTTTTTTGATTTCAAACTGCTAGGTTGACAGGAGTTGGGATGGATGACAGGAGCTCATTCCATCACGCAGCAGTAAGGTCTCAAACTGCTAAACTACCAACCTTTTGGTGTCATCAAGCTCAGTGCTATAAGCACTAAGCCACAGCAGTAGCTGTATAATTCTCCTTCTATTTCTGTGCCTAGGCCAGACGTGAAACTGCTGAAATGAAGCCACCTTTGGGGAGTTCATTCTGTAGTTTCTTTCACCTAATCTAGTGTGAGAAAGTTTAGCCAGCACAAGGGGGCTGTTGCCCGTGGTACACCTGATTGTGGTTCAAAAATACCCCAATCATCAAGGAGGCTCTTTTTGTGTACACCAGCTGCATACTAGTACACATTCTCTCTCCAATTTCAAAGTTGGGAGAAAGGCAGATGATTCCTCAGCACTCTTGTAGAGAATCCTTGCCCACACAAGAACAAAATGAAACCCCTTTTTATTGGAAAGAAAGAGCAGCCTGCCTGATGTTGACCTTGGGGAAGGACCAGGCTGGAACAGGAGTGTTGAGCTTTCTTGTACAAAGAAGTGCTGACTGCACTTAAGACTGCATAACCCACCACAGCTTGCTCTGTTCAAAAAAGCTACCCAGAGGGAGGAAAAGAGAACACTGGATTGTACTGCCATTTACCAGCAGAATCCAAACTGGGCACTACTTTACCTAATCGATCTTGTCCAGCAGGAAACAACTGGGCAGGACAAGGGTACATTGAATGAATCTGACCAAAGGCACACACTCACTTCCACCTTGGAGGAATCAAACTGGAAAGATTGTGAGAAGAGTTGGCAACTCTAAGTTCTATCTTAGCCATATAGGGCACTCTAAAACTTTACATTCTCAAAAAATCTGGCAGAGTGGGGAGATGGGGCAGATGTGCCCTCTGGGTACCTGGAATCTACCTAGTGCTGCCCAAAATATGGCCTCCCCAAAGCTATTCTGGTACCCTGATCTTACCAGACTCTTCTGTCTAAGGCCTGCCCATCCCTTAAAAAAAGTTTTTATTTAAAGTAGGGGTTCCCAACCTAAGGCTTGTGGGTCAGATTTGGCCCCTGGAACCATTTCATGTGGGGCACCCCTCCTCCATGGGCATCTGAGAAACAAAATGGCTGCTCTTTTGAAGCTGTTGGGACAAAATTGGCCACCACCACCCCCATCATGTAAGCAGAGCAACATGTCCATCCGGCCCTCAAAGCTGACTGAGAGAGTGTGACCCTGCCCCCAGCTTGAAAAGGTTGGGAACCCCTGATTTAAAGCAAACTCATTCCTCAAAGCTTCCAGAACCAATGAGTCATCTTTTAAACAGTGTTAAACTGTTACTATGCAAGTACTGTAGGTAAGGCTTAATGGAGTCTCATTAGTTTCAGTGGACCTACTATAAGTATCAATCAAGATACAACCCAATAGCTAAAATCTTCTAACTAGCATAACTTTCTTGCTGGCCGTTAATGAGTCTCCGCTGGGATTCTTGGGTATGTGCCTGGGAGGCCCAATGAGGACTTTCTTACTGCCAATAAGAACCCACGGAAACTTAAGATGGTTGCCTTGCCCAGGCATAACTAAGCAACAGGTTTTGGACCAATGAGCTTTGTTTATTTAGTTTGATTTATATTCCACCCTTCTTCAGAAAAGCCCAGGGTAGCCATTTGAGTAATCACAGTGATGTGATTATGGTTAGGCCACAAATTGCTGACTAAAGAAAGCCAAATTCCTAAACCATCAGAATAAGGATGTAACTCAAAGTACACATAAGATAAAATAAAAATCTGAAAATTCTAACTCAATTTATACTTTAGAGATGTGAATTAAACGGATTCATTGAAACCCTCTCTTGATCTAATGATAGCTATTTTCATTCAAAAAGTTTTTTTTAAATTATAGCAGCCTTAATCCCTATTTTTTAACACAAAATTTAGGTGCATCAAGTTGAGTCAAGGTGATAAGAGATACACAAAACATACCAGACTTGTCTCTCAAGGTCCCTAGAAGGCACAATGGGGGATTCCTCAGCCATTTATTTTTTATTTTTTGGGAGGATGAGGGCTGGGGCCTCTTGGGAATCACCTAAGGCTGTGATGGAGAAGCTTGGCACTCCAGATGTTCTTGGACTTCACTTCCCAGAAGCCCAAGCCCCCATGAATCCACATGAAGGCGTTTACTGCAATTCATCCGGCCCACGCTGCCCTCGTCGCTCCCGGAAGTGGAAGTAAAACGCGCCCATATAGACACTCCAGGTCCAATAGCCAGCAACCATAGTTAAAGGATTTTGAAGAAATGGCTTGGCAAGACCTTTGCTTCAGATTTTGGAAAGTCATCATGAGACAGGACAGAGAAGCAGTGGGAGAGATATTTGATCTAAGTATATAGGGAATATAGATACCCAATGGTTTTTGTTACAGGTGCTTTATCATTTTGGGTCTACTTCAGAATTGGTACAGCACTCAGTCTTCCCAAAATATTCCCAGATTCATTTATGTGCAAGATGGAATACTTACTCTCTCTGATGCTGCATCATGGACAGGTAACTCCTCCTGGCTAAAAAGAAAAGAGAGGAAAGAATATGAGTTCGGTTTTATTAGAAAATGCTGAGATTTTGTAACAAGTCACTAGCAATGAGGACTTAGGACCATGAGGTGGAAACTGAAGAGTTTAATGTCAGATGTTTATGTCACAATGATATTCAAGATTATAAGGAATCAGAGGTCTTTTGCCTGGAAACCTCTATCTTTATTTAGGCACCAGTTCTACTGGGGAGAGGATCTCAAAGAAGCATAGGATTGGCTAAATCATATTTCAAAATATTCAGAAAACCTTTCAAGCAGCAATATTTACTGGCCTACAAAAAAGTTAATCAAGTAAAACTAGCCAGTATGTATAAAAAATATAAAACAATTGAATATACAGTACTTTGCAAAACTCTTAGGCCACCGCCAGATAGATCTGATATGGATTGGGGTAAATTCATGAGTGATATGGGAGGATATAGTTCAGCCCCATAGCCACCAAGACCCACCAAAAGTGGAGAGAGTCTTCTGTTGACGTTCTTCTCAAATCTCTTCAAGTTTGGTAAAGCTTGGAGTTAGGGTATCTGCCCCACAAAATCACTCATTGAATTTTTCCCATTCCTGATGGTGGTGGCCTAAGACCTTTGCACAGTACTATACATTTGGATTATATTCAGAAGCTAATTTGATTTCAGCCTTCAAAGTTCAGAGTGAATAATACTTAAAATTAATTACTGTGTCCGATTTTAATTCAGTAGCTCAATACTGCATCCACTATTGGGACAAGAATAAGAGTTGGTAGTCTTGTTCAGGCAGTCTTGTTCTCATTTAATAAGATGAGGTAGAAATGAGCCAAGTGGCTGCATACTTTCCCTTCTTTCACTATCATTTCCAAGCACTTCGCAATTAGATCTGGAGGTCTGCAATTTACCAGAGCTTATTCAAACAACAGAGCCTCCTGAGTTTAACTGGGGTATGCTGAGAAAGGAAGAAGGGAAAGGCAGCATGCACTGGTGAAAAGTTTATAGGCATCGCCGTTCATCAAGCCAAGACACAATTGTTAGAAACCTGTTCTATGAACAGATTTTTTAAAAAAATTACACTTTTTTGATAGCTATATTCTGAGGGTTTCTTAGTTTCTCCATTACAGTATTTTGTAGCATTCTTCTTCAGTTTGCCAGTGTTATCTGCTTAGCAATTTCCTTGCTTTTCCTTCCCTGATTAGGACATAATGTAGTTTGGATTATGTAAATTAACAGGAAGAAGGCTATGGTAAAGCAGAAGTGGCCCTGCTCATTCTAATTAATTTAATTTAATTTAATTTTCACGCTTATATACCGCTCACTCAGGCGAACCCGACTCAAGGCGGTTTACATAGCGGACAATAATACAAAATACAGTAACATAACATACAATAAATACAGCAAAAAATCAATCACCAAAAGTACAATTACAAATCTCTGTCCGCAAAAATTACAGAAATATATATATATATATATACTACAATATGCACTACATGTGCACTACAATACAGATTCTAACAATACATCAAATAAGGTACAATTCAATAAAATCCTAAACATCAGTTAATCACATCAAATACACAATATAAAAAAAATTTCAAGATGTCAAATAACAATATAAAAACATACCCAGCACAGTCCTTTTAGTCCTTCCAGAAGGGGGGTGGGTGGGACAAAAGTGTGCACAAGTCCTGGAGCTCCAAGATGACCAGCCTTCTCGCTTCCACCGAGGCCCAGACCATGGCAAGTCCAGCCGCCCGCCGCGGCTGGCCCCAAGTCCTAGCCAACAACAAGAAGATGGTAGCGAGGCATCCTGGGGGGCCAACCAGGACAACCCGCAGCATCTCCCACCTGTCTCCACTCCCGGAAGCCAGTGGCGTGGGCTCCCGGGTGAGACAGGGAGTCCCTCTCCGCGACGGCGGCGTCTCCCCTTTTTCTGCTCTCTGGGCGGGCCGGCCCAGAGAGCGAAGTCAGCTGCGGGGGGCGGTGGCTCTCCCACCTGGCTCCACCCATGGGATCCGGTGGCGTGGGCTCCCGGGCAAGACAGGGAGTCCTTCTCCACGATGGCAGTGTCTCCCCTTTTTCTGCTCTCTGGGCAGGTCAGCCCAGAGAGTGAAGTCAGCTGCGGGGGGTGGGGGGGTGGCTCTCCCACCTGTCTCCACTTCCAGGAGCCGGTGGCATGGGCTCCCGGGCGAGACAGGGAATCCCTCTCCACAACAGCAGTGTCTCCCCGTTTTCTGCTCTCTGGGCGGGCCGGCCCAGAGAGCGAAGTCAGCTGCGGGGGGAGGCAGTGGCTCTCCCACCTGTCTCCACTCCCGGGAGCCGGTGGCATGGGCTCCTGGGCGAGACAGGGAGTCCCTCTCCGTGACAGCGGCGTCTCCCCTTTTTCTGCTCTCTGGGCGGGCCGGCCCAGAGAGCGAAGTCAACTGCGGGGGGGGGGTGGCTCTCCCACCTGTCTCCACTCCCGGGAGCTGGTGGCATGGGCTATTCCACAAATATTATACTGTACAGCCCAACCAGTCCAGTATTCTGTCTCACACAGTGGCTCACCATTTCCTTCAGGGTATTATTCCCAAGCAGATGCCTTCACCTGCTTAGGATTCCCTGGAAATGGCATTGAGAGATATCCTGCCTATCTCTCCAACCCGGAGGTTGTCCTTAAGTATCCATAATTATAGCCATTTATACCCTTGTCCTCCATTAACTTGTCTAATCCTTTCTTAAAGCTGTCAACACTGACAGCTGTCACCACTTCTTCTGGCAGGGAGTTCCATAGACCAGTAATCCTCTGGGTGAAAAAGTACTTTCTCTTATTTGTTTGAGAACTAGTACCCAAAAGTTTCATGGAGTGTCCCCTAGTTCTAGTGTTATGCGGTAGGGAAAACAGTTTTTCCTTATCTACTTTGTCCACACCGTGCATGATTTTATAAACTTCAATCAGGTCAACTCTTAGACGCCGTCGTTCAAGAGTGAAGAGGCCCAACCGTTGCAGCCTCAGATGGTAAGGAAGGTGTTCCAGTCCCCTAATCATTCTGGTTGCCCTCTTCTGCACTTTTTCCAACTCCATAATATCCTTCTGGAGGTATGGCGACCAGAACTGTACACAGTATTCCAGATGGGGCCGCACCATAGATTTGTAAAGAGGCAAAATGACACTTGCTGACTTATTTTCTATACCCTTCCTAATGATCCCTAGCATTGAGTTTGCTTTTTTCACTGCTGAGGCACACTGGGTTGACACTTTCATTGAGCTGTCCACCAGGACACCAAAGTCCCTTTCCTGGTTTGTCGCAGAGAGTTCAGAATCCATCAGTTTATAAATGTAATTGGGTTTTTTTTTGCCCCAACATGCATCACTCTGCACTTACTAGTGTTGAAGCTCATTTGCCACTGCTTTGCCAACTCCCCCAGTGTCAAGAGATCCCTCTGGAGCTCCTCACAATCTCTCACAGTTTTCACTACCCTGTATAATTTAGTGTCGTCAGCAAATTTGGCTACCTTGCTTTTTACTCCTACCTCTAGATTGTTTATGAAGAGGTTGAAAAGCAGGGGTCCCAGTACTGAACCTTGGGGGACCCCACTCTTTACTTCCCTCCACTTGGAGGTGTCCATTTAGTGCTACCCTCTGTTTCCTGTCGCTTAGCCAGTTGCTGAACCAGGACTGGCAAGTTTATTCAAGAGCCTTTGGTGTGGGACCTTGTCAAAAGCCTTCTGAAAGTCCAGATAAACAATATCAACTGGATCCCCCTTATCCACATGCTTGTTGACACGCTCAAAAAATTCCAGCAGATTAGTAAGGCCTACCATTCAATGCAGAGAAGGGTCACCTTTAGCCCTCCAGGTACTCTAGCTTACAACTCCATGAAGCCCCACTTAGTACAGTAGACCCTCACATAACGACGTTACTTGGTTCCCCAAGTAGCGTCGTTATGCAGAAAATGTTGTTATGTGGTTTCCTATGGGAGATCTCCCACAGAACGACAAAAAATGTCGTTATTCACATAACAGCATTTAAAAAATCGTCAAAATTCGCACAGTGATGTTTTTTTGTTGTGTGTCGTAGATCACGTGAGGTGCATCGATAGCCTCGTTAATCGAAAATGGCGCTATTCAAATGCGTCGTTAGTTGGGGGTTCACTGTATAGCAATTACCACTGCTATACTAAATGGGGCTTCAAGACACTGTGGAAGTTTTAGTCCAGAACATCTGGAGGACCCAATGATCTCTACCCTTAAAGTAGTAGAAGAGAAAGTAGAGCCTATGTCCATTGGTTAACACAGCTTTCTCCAATGTCATGCTCTCCTATGCCATCTGGGGAATGATGGGTGTCACCGTCCAAAAGATCTGGAGGGTACCAGGTTGGGGATGGTCAATGCCATGCATACCTGCACCACTAGTATCTTCCCCATGTCATTTAATTTGCTGACAACCTTGTAAACAGGTATAACTAAATGTGGAGTTAGGCTTTGAAGGAGCCTGCAATAGGTATGACAATCCCTCTGATAAGCACAAATCTGATAATTTTATCATGTTATAAAAACTTTCAGACTTTTAATTTAGATATCAAGAAATGTGATCCCTTAGAGATAATAAATAAATGTCTTTCTCTAAGACTCTGAGTAATGTTCTTTATAACATTTATCTCCCATCCTTCTTCCATTGAACTCAAGACAGTAGCACAGCTTTCAAAGCTTATTTTTTTCAATCACAGTTCCCCAGATCCATCAGCCAGTATGGTAGGAGGAGCAATAGGCCAAAATTAACTGCTGAAGCTCTAACTCTGGATAGCATAGATCCGTGATGGTGAACCTTGGCACTCCAGGTGTTCTTGAACTTCAATTCCCAGAAGCCCAAGTTTCTGTGAATCCACACAAATGGGTTTACTGCGCGCACACAGCTGTTCTTAAACTTCAATTCCCAGAAGCCCTAGTCTCTGCGAATCCACACGAATGGGTTTACTGCGCATACGCAGTAATTCCCAGAGGACTTGGGCTTCTGGGAATTATAGTTCAAGAACAGCTGGAGTGCCAAGGTTTGCCAACACTGGCACAGATGTAGGTCCCAAGAGGATTTCCACCAAAGCACTGATCAGAACTAAAATTGTCACTGTGCTTTTTCTCAGTTAAATCTAGTGTATCAGCAAGAGGGTACAATAATAGAATGCTAAGCATATTTTCCCCAAGGAGAGCCATCTACCATTATCATCACCACTTAGCTGTAAATCTTAGTATAAATCCAAGCCTTTTAGCATTGATACAAAATATTGTAAAAGAACAGCTATGCTTATGAGGACCAAGTGTGAGGAATGGTTTATATACCTAAGTTACTTGTGATTGCCATCAAACAGTGTTAATATTATCAGGAGAAGTCTCTAAGAGCTATGCAGCAATTTAATTTAATGACTAAGTATTCGCTAAAGACTTTTTCAGCTTCAAAGTCTGAACAGTGTCTACTTGGAAAACAACTACTTTTGCAGCTCTTACAGACAGACACTCTAGTGATTTCAAAAGACCATCCCATCTCTAGTACCACCTACGACCTACTCTACATACATATCCACAAACCGAGCCAGATACTAAATTAGATTCATAAATGCTGAAAGCCTTACTCAATAAAAGAGAAGGAGAATTTAAGGCATTACAGATGTTTGCACAAAATGCTACAGTCCAAGCATTTCTACTAACATTAGCAATGAAATTTAAACTAGTGATTTCTTTCATGCTAGGGCTTTAGTAAAACCAATCATATTGCAGTTGTAAAAGTCTACACTCTTTGCAAATTATACATCCCTAAAGCATGTCCTTCAATGATACTTTTTCCAAAATCAAACTAAAGGAAGAAGATTCTTTCATGAAAGAGTCAGATTACAACACTAGAACAAGTACTAAATCTCTAAGAGAGAAATGCATAGCTATCAAAAGTACCCAAGCTTCTATCTTTTGGAAAGCTTGTGTAGCCAAAGCCCTAGTCAGATGTTCAATTGGACAGTGTATAAAACTCAAAGACAGTAGCAACATGGAGAGGTAGACGTTCTCCACTATTCATAACAATCTCACCTTAAATTTTTGCAAATTTTTTGCATGTTCAGTGCTAAAAATTAAATAGTCACTGCAAGTGTACTGAACTGAATATGATTACAAACGGCTAAACCTGGGATTCTCAATCTACGGCCCACAGGCTGAACCTGGCACACAGCACCATTTCATGTGGTCTGTGTTGCTGCTGCCACCGGAAGTAGAAGCGTTTACTAGTCATAAATGCATCCGCGGCTGTCTTAAATGCATGTATGACAGCCACGAACACATTTTATGGCAGTGCTTGGTCCACTCAGCTGTCTGAGGGGACATGGTTCAGCCCGTAGCTTGAAAAGGTTGTGAACCCCTGGGCTAAACAGACCTTCACAATGAAAACTTTAAGGTCTGGAGCGCATCCGCATGGGGTGGGTAATAGGGCTTACATACATTCCCTATCCATGACCTTGCGAGCCCTATCTACTAACTTTCAAACTGAACACATGACTAAAACAGAACACTCTTTGCTGTAAGGATTTACCATATATTACAATCAAAAAGTGGCTAGGTAGATTTATTTTTAGATCAAGAAAACTGGCTTACACTATATCAAGTTCTCTAGGATGCAACAGTGGTCATTAGACCAATTAAGCTTGAATATAGCCCCTATGAAAATAGGGATATTTAATGTACTGTGTGTAATGTAATGTCATAATCTTTGTGACCAGCCAAGGGTGCAATACAACTAACCAAGACTTTTATGGCTTCTGTCAAAGCATTCCCCTGACCAAGCCAGAATTTCAGAAAAACATGTTTTGTTGAAGAAATAGATTTGAAGTGATGGAAAGAGTTGGATCTTTAAGATTATAACACACTGAAACAGCTGGCTCTGGTTTTCATATATCTTTTTGAAAACCTGTCAAAAGAAAGAGTTACATTATTCATAGTTAAGACTATTACAGAAGCTGGCACAAACCTCATAACATTCATCTGTATAACTCATCTAGCGATATATTTATGGCTTTTATTACAGCAGACCATGTATCATTATTAAGGTTCAATATTAGTAAGTGAATTATAAAGATGGCTATACTGGAAAGAAGTGTAAATCTTCGCTAGTTCTATTACAAACATGCAATTGGTTCTCATTTTAGGATGGTGGCTGTTCAAACACCAATGTACAGTATATGTGTTGAAATGCATTGTTTACACCAAGCAAAGAACTACTTCTTTCACAATTTCTCCATGATATTTTCATGATATGTGTGTGATTAATCTTAATCTCACTCATAAACACTGGAGGGTACGCAAGAGCAAAATCAAATTAAAATATGGAAAAAGAAGCTCACTACACAAGGAATAATAATAAAGGAGGATACGGCTGAGGAACACAACCTCCCCCATGCAACTTGGAGGACCCTAAATAAGCTGAGGATTGGAGTGCCTAAATGTAAGACCAATATGATCAAGTGGGAGCTGCTGGCAGACAGCAACTTGCTGTGTGAAATGTGGAGAGATACCTGTACAGAATCCATCTCATTTACTGGTCTGCCAATTACTACCAGAAACATGTGCAGATGAGGATTTAAGTTTGGCCAATGGCAAAGCCAAGAAGGTGGCTTTAGTTTGGCAATACATGGTTTGATCAGGACACGAAAGAAGAACTCTTGCTGAAGAAAAACTCTTGCTGAAATCTTCATTCTCTCATCCTAGTCACTGAAAAAAAATGAAGCCTCTATGGAAATCAGGTGATGGAAAACAAGCATGTGTCAAATTTAGTACCCGAGAACATACCTACAGCTCTTTCCATTTTACAAATAGGTTTTCTGCTCTTCAACTCACCAGATGAGAAGTCATTGATTTCTCGACATGTTTTAGAAAGAGGTTTGATTTGAGCAGTTATTTATCTCTCTCATTAATATTTATCACTTGAGAACATAATTTTCTGGACATTTCACAGAGAGAACATTGATACATACTGTCACATTGTTTCTGAATTACAATAATGCTACAAATTAAAAACTTTCAAAAGTTCTTGTCACTAACAACTCTGTTTAGGTCTTGCAAATTAAAGGCCATGATACTTCCTACTGAGTAATCCATCTCAAGTTCAATCTTCCATTAAAAGAAGATACAGTAATAATAAACAATCATTTGCCATCAAAAAAATTCTGACATATAGCAACTCTTTCCAGAAATAAAGTATTAATAAATGCTTCTACTATCTCCTTCTTCTTGGGGCATTATGGGACTGTGCAGCTTGCTCAAAACCACACAGGCTGGCTCTCCTATGTATAAGCAGGGAATTGAACTTCCAGCCTCTGGCTCTACAGCCAGATACTTACCGTATTTTTGGGACCATAAGACGCACTTCCCCCCCAAAAAAAGGGGGTAATGAGGGTGCGTCTTATAGTCCGAATGCTATGCACACCTCCGGTGAGGGGCTGACCCACAGCTCCTTCCCAGCCACACTGGAGGGCTGGGACTAAACTGTGGGGTGAGTTAGAGCCCAGTCCTAGGCTCCAAATCACCCTGTAGCTCCTTCCCAGAAAGGCGGGGACCAATGGGATCGCTTTCCCAAAGCCTTCCGGAGGTGGAGGGGGTGGCGGACACACTGGACACAACGGTACAAACGACCACGGGGATGTTGCAAAAAGACGTCCTTGTGGCCATTTGTGCCGCTGTGTCCGGCGTGCCCACCACCCCTGCTGCCTCTGGAAGGCTTTGGGAAAGCAATCCCATCGGTCCCCGCCATTCTGCAAAGCCCAGAGCCTTTGCTGCGATCGAAAAAGTCCCTCAGGCTTCACCATTGTTCCTCCTGGTCATACTAAATAAATAAATTTCATGTCAGAAATTGCTCTGGGTTGAGAAACTCGAATTAGGCTCCTTTCATGTCCCCAAGATCCATCGTGCAGCACTTGGGTATCAAACCCCAACCTTCTAGTCTCCAAACTCAGCATCTTAACCACTAAACCATAAAGCATAGGTACATAAAGCATAAACTCTCATAAGTATGTCTTTCGAACCTGGCAGTAAAAATACAACAGCAGCAGCAACAGAAATAACTAGCCATTTGATGTCCCTTTTGCAACTCCTAATACCCGCCTCAAACAGCAGTGTCAGCCCTGTCTGGTGGAAATTATGATAATCCCATGTAATTGTTCCCTGCATAGGTAAAGGTAAAAGTCTCCCTTGCCTGAAAGCCAGTTGTGTCTGACTCTAGGGGCCGGTGCTCATCTGTTTATAGCCAAAGAGCCAGATGTTTCCATGGACATGTGGCAGGCATAACTAAACACTGGAGTGCATGGAATGTTGTTACTTTTCCCGCTGAAGCGGTACCTATTTCTCTACTTGCAATTTCTTGCTTTCAAACTGCTAGGTTGGAAGGAGTTAGGACAGATGATGGGAGCTCACTCTATTGCGCAACACTGGGGTATAGAACTGCTGACCTGCCAAATGTCCGGTTGTCAAGGTCAGCATCTTCACCACTATGTCACTGCAGCCCCTTCCCCTACATACAGCTTCCTCATTTACCCCATCGGGTGTCGAGGGAGATGCAAGGTTCTTGTTCTGGCACTTCTAGAAACCTCCACCAGTGTTATTTCGTGTTCTTGTAATATTTCTTTGATGTTATCACTCCACTATGTAATAACTGAATTGGGAAACAAGCAAAGCTGGCTGCATTTGCCTAAAGCTGCCCTGAGTCATGCTTGTAGAGTATAAATGTAAACAAACAAAACCTTACTGACATAGGCTTGTTCACCCTGCACTAGGCGAGCACATCTACAGAGGGGAGAATGCTTGAAATGCAATGGCAACTTCATGACATAGAACCTGATCACAGAAATATGACCTACAACCACAGTTGGTAATGGGGCCAGGCAGGGCCACCATCAGAAAATTCTGGCCCCTATACTGAGCATTCCTATTGCCCCCCCCCCCCCCCCCCACACACACACACACATGCCAGGGGCCGGCGGGGGCAGGGCCCCTGTCAGCTCCGGGCCCTATACGGCAGTACTGGTAGTACTGCCCTGGGGCCAGGATCTGAGGAGTCAGAGATGGAAGGAGCAAGGTCTTTGAGCTCCAAAAGGCGCATCCTTTGTATGTTTGTCTCTGAGAGTGTACTCAAAAAGGGCCTATATTCCATAAATTAAAATTAAATCCTGTGTGTATCAGTGCTTTTGTTTTGATTTGTTTACACATTTATTTGTGTCAAACTCAAATATGGATATGTTTGACTGGCCGAATATTTTGTAGCACATAAGGAGAAAATTCTTTCCTCTGATTCCAAATGAAAGTTTCAATCAGCACAGACAATTAAATGAACAATGAAGTGATTCTAGGAAGTAGTTTCACGCATTTACAGAAAGAAGCACACACAGTAAATCCTTTGTTTTAAGAAAACTGGTTTCTGTTTCTTGGTCCCATTTTTTTCCATTCGCCTTTTCCCTTGTCTTCAAATCTATTTCAGTTTCTTCATTTACAATTTTACTGCCATTGCTCGGTAGAGAGTCTTAAGAAGAAATCAGAGGCTCTGATGGAGGACAGAGAAGTGGTTTTGTTTTGCTGCAGAAATTCCTGGATATGTTTCAGGAATTAAAAGTAGAGGGCTGGGGGGGGGGGGGGGAAGCAACATGGCAGTACATTGTGTGCCAGTCAACTACTGACTCCAGAGGATGTGATTCTCACTAAGTTCAAGGAGAAAGCACAGGTGCCAAGACCAGCAGCTGGGCCTTAAATCCTGTCCAACAAAGAAAGCAAAATAAACAGGGAGATGGTCACTCATTACAAGGTGAAGGCATGTGCATCTCATGTTCAGACAGAGATGTTCACAGAAACATTGATAGGAAACTCAGAAGGAGCTTAAATGTGACATGCTACCTACTGTTAGAATGCAGATAGCTGCCTATCTCCCATCCATATCACAAATACTGAGAGTTCTTGTTGTTGCTGCATAACTTCTTTATGTTGTCCAGACATCTGCAGGGCGAGTGAAGCCTAGTTATGTAAACCCAGTTCCAAAAATCTTTGTCTGGCTTTTCACATTTGACCCACAACTTCCAGAGTTATAAAAGGTAGAGGCAACGTGACCAAGGCCTTCTTTGTACTGCTAAGAGTTGCAGATCCAGTTTAGAAGGAAAACAAACTATCTTCTCCATACATGATTCAAACAAGAATCACAAGCCTGTTTGAGACACCGCCACTACAGTTGTACTCATTGAAAAGCACAAATTATGCATGCTGATTGTGGATTAATTTGCATCCTGTATTCAACAGTTGTTTGTAGTTCCACTAATGAACGTGCAACCTAACATTTGCAGATTCTGATGTTATCTAGAGATTATTGATCGTTGCCTTCAGTAACAACAGAGACCTTGAATGAAATAAAAATACTATTTACATATTTAAAGATTCATTCTACTGGGAAAATATAGAGGATGGGTTAAGAGCTCTGCTCCTTCATAGCATCCCATCCACCGGATCCATAGCTGTCAAGTGTCCTGTATTGGCCGGGAACCCTCTTTCCTGGCGGCGTCCCGTATCAATAAAGGAGGAAAACACTCCCAAAGCAAAAGTCAATGACGGCGTGTGAGAGTTTTAATGCAGTTTTATTGTATTCTACGTGTAGTAGGTCACTATGCGGCATACAAAAGCAGTGCAATCACTCGGTTCCAGTGGCACTTATTCAATGCATAAGTAGATAGAAAACTAGAAAGGCTGTATAAAAAGTCTCATCTTAAACTGTGTAGCCCAGTGAGAGTGACTGCACTTAAATGAGAATGTAGACTTCTAGGCGATGTCCTTCCGGTATTCGGACATTTCGAAGACTTTCTCAAGCGTCTACAATATAAAATACAATGCAAAATAATATGTCCCGTATCAGTCAGACTGCAATGCCCTAATGCCGCCACTGGAGGGCTGCACAAGATAAGCATAGCTGTCAAGTTTCCCGTTTTGTCTGGGAATTTCCCTTATTTTCAAATCCAAAAACTTCACAGCTATGACCGGATCTATATGGGAAGTAGCTGTGGATAACTATCCATCTATCCAGACATTAGCAGTGGCTATGACAGAAATATGTCTATTTTACTTATTAAATTTATATACCACTGTTCTGTTCATCCTATACAGCCTATCCCCACTGTCTTCCACTAAGCTGCAGACCATCTCTATCCATCTATAAAAATTACAATTTATATGGATCTTTATTCTTGGCTACATGTGGATTTCAGACAGTTAACGTCAGCTGTGTTTGACATGTTGAGGAAATGCAACTCATAAAGGTCATCGTTTCCAAAGACATAGAATCAGTTGATTTATTTCCCACTAACTGTTCTTGAAAGTTAGTTAGCTTGAACACAAGCTAATCTGAGCTTGTGGAATGTTCTGATACAGAGTATTGCATAAAACAAAAGGCATCTGGTTTGTCTCTGCCTAACTTTACAAGTGCTTAATTTTGCACCCCTGACTTATTGTTAGCATAAAGTCACAAGTCTAACACGGCTTTATTCTGAAATGAGAATGACCTATAACTCCTTTGCTTTGCACAGACCCAAGGACATCTTTTAAACTGAAAAATGTTACAAAATTGAATTTTAATAATTCATAATATTCCAGAGGAAAGATATTTACAACTACAAACTGCAACATATTAGGTATTTTAAAAGTAGCAACTAAAATGGTCAATAAAGAACTGAGAATCTCAATCATCACTTACATTCAGATTGCACAGTGGGTTTTAAAGCTGGTTCAGTTACAAAAGAAAAGGATCTATCTTTCTTTTGCATCCACATTTCTCAAATGGCATGCATAGCGCAAAAATTTACATGAGAACTACATTAAATAGACAATGAGTCCTTTGACAAGGAGCCCTTTGAGCCCAAAGGACCTGCATACCCTGGATGCTGCCTTTGGATCTTTAGTCAACTTTGCTTTATGGGGAGTAAGCAAATCACGGGGGGGGGGCAAGGAGGTGCATGTAGTTTGTAGGCTGTATTTTAACCATCCTTGCAAGAAACAATTGTTCAATGTGACATGAATGGGGTAGAATGAGCTGCAAAAAAACCACTGCAGCCCTCACATGCACACAAACCTCTCCTCCAGCATATTATAGCAAGAGCAATTACACTTATATACCACCCCATTGTGCTTAGAGCACTAAAAGGAGTGTATCACGGCCTGCCTCACAGGGTGATGCCAGGATTTCAGTGAGACAAGGCATGTACTTTAAACAATTGAAGGCACTAAGTAATTAATGCCTATCTGGCCAGGTTATCCTGCTATGGCAATAGAGTAGACCAGTGCTTCCCAAACTTTGGTTTTTGGACTTCAATTCCCAGATGCCTAAGTCAATTCCCCAAAGCCCTGATCTGGGAATTGAAGTTCACCAGTGTTCTGCGGAACATAGTTTGGGAATCACTGCAGTAGACCATTCTGCCAGCGGCTCAATGACAATTGTCAAGTGGCGGTTAACTAACCTGACAGCCCTGAAGACTAACAGCCTTGGTTGGAGAAGTCCACAGGGAAGGGTGACGGTCCCTAAATGGATTAAATCCCACCTGAATCCATTTTGATGGAGAGCAGCAGCAACATCAGTACTGGCTTGGGGCTGAGGAGGACTTTGTCTGCTAAAAGGGCTCAGGACCAGAAAGTGACTTGTGGAATTGAATCAGTGATACAGGTGTCACACTGTAATGAAGGCAGCAAATGGAAGATCACTGCATCATATTGCTCCCTGGACAATCTTCATGACTGATCACCATGATGATAACCAATATTCGGAATTGGAAACAGCATTTGAAGAAGTAATTAATATTAACAGAAATCATAGTACTGTATGTGAAGACTCTTCTTCCCTTGCTAATGACGTAGGAGTTGAAAAGTGTTTAGCAGACTCACTTCTCACTGCTTTGCATTTGCAGTCAAGATTCATAGATTACCTGCTTACTGAGTATTAACTTTTCACCAAAATGTATGAGACTTAAGAATTTGGAATCTCTAAAACTAGGTACAAATGGTGGGCATGATTGCTATGGAAGGACATATTTCATACCTCTAAGATATAAATGAACTACCAACTATCTTCAGCACTGAACTGGTCTAACTGAAGACTTATCTCCTTGTTTTCTAAGCATACCTTCACCATGTGGTTGCTACATCTAACTAGACAACCTCCTGCTTTAGAAAATATGACCTTTCCTACAGTGAACAGAAAATGAAAACTACTGCTTCTAGCTAAAAATAGAAAGCTAATCCGAGGGGGTGGGGGTGCCATCCATGCCTTGATAAGAAATTCTATTATGATCAGTTTCACAATCACAGTTTTGAAAGCAGCTTATTGCTTGCAGGCGGTAGCTATGGATTCTAAAGTATCTTGACCACATGGGAACCAGATGAGCATGGTGAGGCACATCAGCATTTGATTATGTGTCAAAATTGATAAATGTGTAGATCTCCCTTGAAAGTGAGAGATGTACTCGTGCCATGATTACTTCTATTAGTTTTGTTTTTTACTTTTAATTCAAATAACGCAGCTGAATCTCTCTACTTAGCACTAATGTAATACGAGTGTTGAATGACAGTTTTGTGGATATTCTGGAGTGCCAAAAAGACAAACAGGTGGGTCCTATAGCAAATAAAACCTAAATTGTTTCTGGAGCAAAAATGATGAATCTGGGGCTGTCCTATTTTGGACACATTATGAGAAGGCAAAACTTTCTGGGAAAAGCAATAATGCTGGGAAAGGTGAAATGCAGCAGGGGTGGGGGGAGACCAAATGGGAGATGGACTGACTCCCTAGAGAAAGCCACAGACTTGAGTTTGCCAGAGCTGGGCAGGGCTATTGAGGACAGGACATTTTGGACATTTCTCAATCATAAGGTTGCCACAGCTAGGAGATGAATGGATGGCACATAACAACAATAAGACTATTTTTTTCCATTGGAGAAAGGATCCAGTAGTAGAATTCCAGAAGCAAATTATGCATTTTATCTTTTAACTATCGTTCTTGCAATGTATTCATAACATTTCACTGTTTCAAGCTTTGCAGTAAAAAGTATCGTAATCATTATCTTTACTCACAGGAACACCAAAAGGCAAGGGTTCCCTCCCCCGTTTGCATATGTAGTTTAAATTATTGAGAAAAGTATTAAATATAAATTAATGAAGGGGATGGCAACTTTGAAACTCCATTTAAATTACACTCACCAAAGTGAATTCTACTCACAAAGCAATCCCACTAAAAGTAAACAGTCAATACTTTGAACAAACGAGCATAACAAAATGAAAATGAAAATTGTAAGGAACAAACTTTTCGGGTCTTTCCCTTGTCAAACCACTTACTGCAAGAAACCAAATCTGTCCGTAACTCTGTAAAGAAGATAGTCCGCATCTTCCCAAGGCTCAATCTGGGTACCGTCTTGACCCTACAAAAAACGCATGAAGCAGACAGGCAAAAGTCAATTGTTATTTACAGGGTAATATGGCTACAGATATTGGACAGGAATTGAATGATCTCACCTTCACAACTGGAAGTATTTTACTGAAACAATTTTAATTTAACCCCATGACTACTATCTAAACCATGGTGCCCAAACAACAGCCCGTGGCACCAAATCATCCGACTTGCACTGCCCGCACCTGGAAGCGGAAGTAAATGTGCCCACACATGTGCAAAATGCTGTCATAAATGCACCGCAGGTCATTAACGGCAGCATGTTGAGCATGCATGTGCACATTTTACTTCCACTTCCAGAGGGAAGAACCACATGACCGGCCCACTCAACCATGTGACCGGCCCGCAGCTCAAAATGTTTGGGCACCCCTGCTTTAAACTACCATATAGAGGGCACTGGAGTGGAAAATAGAATTTTGTCTCTTGTTCTGGTAAAGCAGCCCCTTCAAAACACTAGTCTGCATATTTAATTGCATGTGCATGTATGAAAGTACTTTCTGGATGACGGTACACATCTATGATTTCCCTAGAAAAGCTAAGCCATGTCTTTACTACAAATTTTCCTATTGTTTTAAGCATCAACTACCACTACAACCATGCCTTCCATTTCTCCAGTGGTAATTATATCACTCTTCTTCTTCTGCCCTATCTGAATCCAAATATTGGTGATCATCATGGTGATCAGCTATTAAGACTGTCCTAAGAATATAATGCAGTGGCCATTCATCTGCCTTCTGCATCGCAGCATCACTCCCGTACCACTGACCCAGTTCTGTGAGTCGCTTTGTGGTCCCTAGCTCTTTTGGCACGCAAAGTCCTCATCAGCCCCAGGCCAGTATTGATGAAGCTGTTGCCCTCCATCAAGATGGATTCAAGTGGGATTTAATCCACTTGGGGACCATCACCCTTTCCAGTGGACTTCAGAACCCAAGGATGTTAGTCCTCAGGGTTGTCAGGTTAGTTAACTGCTGCCTGACACTCGGCATTTAGTCACTGGCAGGGTCTACTCTAGTACCATAGCAAGATAACCTGGCCAGAAAGACAATTATATCGCTCAGGTTCAGTTAAAAATAGACCATTAAAATGAAAGAGAACAATAGCTTTAGGCATATTCATTGTTAAAAATGTCTACTAATTAATAGCTGTTACTTCCTAAGTGGAACTTGTAAGATCAAATGGCATGTGTCTCCAATTACTGGAGCGTGTCCAGTACCAACAATCTTACTGCCCTAAAGCTACTGGTGTAATTCTAGAAATTTTTGCTTGGCCACTGCTTGGAGACTGAGAAATATAATTTGACAGATGTTTAATATCTTCTCTTCTTGCAATACTGAAAGCGAAGAGGTACTATCTCATGCTGGGAAATTGTGTGAATGAGGGGCCTTTATAATGCTCTTAAGTTCTTTCAAAAGCCAACTACACTACACTTGTCTATGTACAATGCCAAAGAAGCAAGAGGCAACTGCTACTTACCCCAGACAAAAACAGAATAGCACAATGCAAAGATACTTACATACTACAAGCACTTACTCTGTCATACTTGGCAACTATTTCAGCTCGTTCTTGGGAAAGTTTGGCAGCAACATCCTGATCAGCATCAGAACCTGGAAAAACATAAGATGGAAACCAAAGAATCCATTACCAGCCAATCTTTTGACAGAGCCAACCGTCACTGTGATGTGTTGGGGATAGAGAAAATGGCTCTACATTAAAGTATTTCAGCAGTGGCAGCGGCTGCAACTCGTACCCCAAGTATACATTTTTTTTCCTGGTACAGAAAAAATGCCACTGGCATGAATCTGTTTAAGGTGGAGCACAGCTTGCCATGAAGTGACCCACACACTAGGATCACGGAGCCATCTCCTGCGGCAAGTATGAAATGAGACATGTAGAATGGATTGCTGCAGCCTTGAGGATATTGACAAGGTGAGCCTTCACATCCAGTCCATCTGGCATGGCCTCTTCTGCCTCCATGACCATTGGGAATCAGAATAGTGAAGGGGGGCCTCCTCTGCTCATTTTGCCACTGGACCCAATATGGTGATTTCCAGTAGCATTTCCACCAACCTTATTATTTAGGCCTGAACTGCCAGGTATCATATATTTTAATAAGCGTGTATACTATTCTAAATCTCTCCCCTGGTTACTGTCAAGGTGAGGCTCCTGAGGCAGTTAAGAACAATGAAACAACAGTTATCCATGCTGAGATGCTACCGCTCCTCGAAACTGCAAAGCCGAACTAGAGTCAGAAAGGATGACATTTAGAGGATATCTGAACAGCTAAAGATATTCCTACTGCATAGCTTTCTCTCTTGAGTTACCTACGAAAGATGGAACATGCTGTTAGAGAAAATAGAGGTCATGTCAAGAAAAACAAGGTGATAAAGGAAAATGAAGTGACAGAAATAACAGATTGACCCATCAACACAGAAGGTGAAGTAAAAGGGTCACAAAGGCATGCATATTGTGAACTCTGAGCTGGTGAATGAAAGAAGCCACATTTCACTGTTTCTGTAGGCCCTCAAATAGAGATTGTCAGGGTGCTATGTCTCTTTGGACACACAAATCTAGACTGACAACTGATGAAATAATTTCGACTGAGTATATTAGACTGGTTAGTCAAAACAGAGACAGATCTACACCAGTGGTTCTCAAACATTTGTTTTGCCATTCTCTGCCTAAGCATACATAACATATAATTCTTATTATTCAAAAAGTGAACTCCTAAAAGGCCATTCACTGTTAATAAATCATTCTAGAATTGCCGCAATTAAAAATCAAATTGTACCACATTGGGAACCACGGATCTACACAAAAGCACATGGAACCCCATAAAATCAAGTCTCCAACCCAAGAACTATTGATTGTTATATGAATATATTATCTCGTGAAATAGAAACAGGATCTTGCATGATTTTTCGTTGAGCTATAGCACATTTTATATTGAAACTATAATCATATAAGGCTTTTTTAAACAAATAGCATTTTAACAATAAAAATACTTCAATTTAAATTAAAACTATCTTAATGTGTTAAACAAGACTAATTTCTTTTTTTAAAGAAAGCATGGGGTTTTAGCCATCCAGAAGGAAGGTTGGATAACATTTTTATACCACCCATCTGGGATATTTCTCACTCTGGGCAGTGTACAGACAAATAATATCAACACAATAAAACAAACAACAAAATAAAATAAACAACACATGAAAGGATGATAGCTGGAAGCCACTGGGCTATACCGGCTTTCTGAGTAAGTCACTCTCCTTCCCACTGCAAATCTATAATCAAAACAATAGTTCTGTGCAATAGGACTTAGCAGCTACCATTGGAAGGTGAGATCAGCCTGCAGACTTTTATTTTATTTGTTCATATATTGCTTTTCTTCCCACAGGGGACTCGATGTGGTTCATGTCCAGTTAAAACTGTACAACAGTCACAGTTTGCCTCCTGGATCCAAGCCATGCAGGTATTTATACATTATAAATGAGACTCTGAATTAGATTCAGGAATAGAATTGGATAGAATTGGATTCAGCCAATGAAGCAACAGAGGGGTTATGTACCCCCTTTAACCAGTGGCAGTCAACAGTCTGACTGCAACGTTTTCAGACCGTTGCGTGTCTAATCCCTCTTGAAAGACAGCCTTGTATAGAACATGTTGCAGCAATGCAGGCAGGAGGTAACTAAAGCAAACATCACCAGGACTTTAGATAATGTTCCATTTTCCTTTCCCTTATAGGTGCCAACTGATCCTCACAACTGCAAGGAGCAAAGTTTCCCAAGTATTCAGTGGACATCATGGCAGACACACGTAAAGGAAGGTTCTCTCCAGTCTAAGCATTAACACATAATATCCAGCATCTCACATCGTGTCAAATATTAAAGGAACATAACAACTAAGTAATCAGGTAATTATTTTGTTTACACCTGGCACATTTATCAAAAGCAACAGGTGCAGAATTATTATACAGGGATATATTTGGCAATCAAAAGATTCTGACATTTGAATATAACAAGATACTATAGTTATGTATTTCAGACATATAATTTTTAAGGTGACATGTTCCTTTTCATTCATTTCCACCTGGACGCTAGACATAATCCTCGGACTCTTAGCAGCCACTGCAATCTAGCACAATCCTGATGTGTTTGTGGATTGTAAATTACAGGAATTATAGCCATCAGGGATACCATAAGGAAGCAAGACTCTTTAGAAAAGACATAATGCTGGGAAAGGTGGAAGGCATCGGAAAAGAGGAAGACCAAACACAAGATGATTGACTCCCTAAAGAAAGCCACAGGCTTGAGTTTACAAGAGATGAGCAAGGCTGCTGAGGACAAGACATTTTGGAGGTCACTCATTCATAGGATCGCCATGGCATGTAACAACAACACAAATATCAGGCTGGGAAAGGTACTGAAGTACTAGAATGTTTCTGCACTTTGCTAAAACAAAATGTCCCCATGTTCAGAAAAGAAACATCATCACTGTGTCTTATTCTGTTTTGCATATCAGTTGTCTGTGCGCTGCTGTCTAAAGTGTTATTGTTGAGTAAAAACTATTGATGTTTCTTCAAAAACACTCTTTTTCTCAATGCACCAAAAGGCTAACTGGGGGAAAAAAATCTATTTGAGAACTTGATCTCACAGCTGGAGTCAGCTGGTAGAAATTCTTGTTGAAAAATGCTTTAGAAAAAAGAGTAGGGGAGGGGAGGAAACAAAACATGCCTAACATCAGTTTGCAGTTCATTCCCTGCCCTTCAGGAAATAGAAAGTTCAAGACTTTCTTTCCTAAAGTCTTTTTTATTTACGAACATGGGGGTGGTGGGGAGAGAAAGGGAAAGGAGATCAAAGCAAAAGCTGCAGTTCCCAAAGAAGAATCAATATCAGTGCCATCCTTTGGTCACAAAGTCCGAAGAACTGAGCAGGATTTTGCATCTTTAGCAGGGAAATGTCCTATGGCACTGATGGCGAACCTTGGCACTCCAGGTGATCTTGGACTTCAGTTCCCAAAACCCCTGCTCAGCAGGTTACTGACTTGAGCTTCTGGCAATTAAAGTCCAAGAACACCTGGAGTACCAAGGTTGGCCATCACTGTCCTAGGACAAGAATAATATCTGCCCTTCACCTTCATACTCCAGGCCCCCAGTGCTGTTTCCTCCGGAATTCGGCCACAAAGGCTCTACCAAAATCAGAAATTAGCTTGCTATCTGAAAAAAAGACTTTCCGCTGCTTCTTAAAAAGATATGGAACAGAAAGTTCAGTCTTCTTTTGTGTCCTGATCAAACCCTGGACTGCCAGAAAGAAACCACTTTCTTCGTTTGGTTGTTGCCCAAACTTAAGTCCTCAGCAGTGCATGTTTCTGGAAGTAATTAGCAAACCAGTAAATGAGCTGGATTCTGTATCTCTCCAAATTCACACAGCATGTTGGTCTTACATTTAGGCACTCCAACCCTCAGCCTATTCAGGGCATACCTGCCAAGTATCCCGTATTGGCCGGGAAAACCACGTATTTTACCATTTCCCGCCCCCTCCCAGTTTTTCCCTACCCCCATAAATTTCCCATATTTTATTTTTATTTATTTATTTATTTATTTATATACTTATGTTTAATGCAGCGCCTCACAAATGATGACCGCGACCGCCATGGAGCTCCCGGAGCTCTGGGGAGAGACTGGTTGTGCCACCCACTAGTATCGTGGGAGTTGGATAGAGACTGGTGCGCATGCGTGGGAAATTCAAACTGCAGTCAGTCATTTGAAATTCTCTTTTAGACTGACTGCAGTCAGAGCTTATCCGTTGAGCCTGGTCCTGAGCACAACTAGAGAGAGAGAACGGCAAAGGGCAGCAGGAATCGGAGACTGGCGACAAGGCGACTGCTGCGCCAATGCCAGCCAGAATACAACAGCAACAAAAAAACGGAGAACTTTGCGCACCGCAAAAGACGATGGCAGCAAGGCAACAAAAATGGTAAGTCACCTAAGTTGCTTTTAAAAACTGCAAAAGGGGGCTCGGCCGCCATGGGGCTCGGCCTGAGCATTGTCAAAGCACTGCGAAACTTGCCGCACTGGCAGCGAGAAGCTCTGCAAGGGGGAAACGCAAGGGAGGATTTTTTGGGGGTAGTGGTGGATCAAGATCTAAGACTGTTCCTTTGCACCCCAGGAACGATCCTCGGCTGCATGGAGGGCTGGAAATGGGGAGGATCGCGTGGGTTGAGATTAGTTAGAGAGAGAGAGAAGGAGGGGGAAAGATGAATTTCCAGCTGTGCCTTTCGCCTGATCGCTCTTTGGCCAGTGTGAGAAAAGGAGCTACCGAGAGAGAAAGAGGGGAGGAGGTGGGTGGGTGGGAATTTCATATTTGTCCAGTTCCGGCCTCAAAAATAAGGGAAATTTTCCGGGCATGGGCGCCCGCGCACACCACTGCCTCTGACGGATGTGCATGCACAGTAACCCCTCTCTGGCCTCTCCAAATTCAGAATAATGGTGGGAAAGAGGGAGAAAGAGGGGGTAAAATACGGGATTTCCCGGCCAAAACGGGATACTTGACAGGTATGATCCTGGGAGCTGATGCCATTTAAGAGTCTACAGTACTGAGCTAGACAGACCAAGGGCCTGATTCAATACAAGGCAGCTTCCACATGGCACTTTAATATCTGGCCTACCCAGTTTAGAAATCATAAGATTCGAGTAAGGTAAAGGTAAAAGGTTTCCCTTGCTCGAAAGCCAGTCGTATCCGACTCTAGGGTTCGGTGCTCATCTCTGTTTCAAAGCCGAAGAGCCAGCGCTGTCTGCTTCTGCAGACGTTTCTGTGGTCATGTGGCAGGCATGACTAGCGCACGGAACGCTGTTTCCTTTCCACCTAAGTGGTTATTTATCTACTTGCAATTTCTTGCTTTCGAACTGCTAGCTGAGCAGTACATTTGGAGATGATAGCCCCAATCTCATGGACAATCATGCAAACTACTTATAGTTGTGTGATTAACAGCCTGGCTTCATATTCAAAGCAAACTTTTGTCTTTCTCACCAGTCCCTTCTGCAAGTAATAACAAACCAAGAAATGTGGTTTAATAAAACACAATACAAAATGAGATGTGTGCTTGTTCATCGGGCCTAATTAACAGAAGTTGACAAAAAACACAAAGGAACCAAGGAGTTTCACCTTAGATTTATGTGCATTAAGTGCACCTAAACAAAGACGAAATCTATAAACCAAAGTTTAAAGCCAGTTTACAAATCTCTGCCTGCTGGGCCACACTTAACCATAATTCTCAGGCTCAGATAAAATGAAACTCTCCGTTTCACAATCCGTTTCACATCGGTGTTAACAATAATGCCCTTTTGCTGAACAAAGGTATTAGAGATTAAAATCCCTTTTGCAGTTAGATGATCCCATAAACAGAAAGATTTGCTTCTTATAAAGCCAAGTGGATTGTGAACTAGGTAAACATAGTACATAATAAAAATAATAGCAAAAGAGTTGGAGCATCTTAAAGACTAACAAATTTATTTTAGTGTGAGTTATTCTACATTACAATTAATTCCCCAGGCAAATGGAGTGTGATCGTTAGGCCGCAGGTTGTAATATAAGAATACATGGTAGAAGAGTGGGGATGAGGAAACAAGGCAACAATTATACTTGTAATCAAGTTTCAAAATGACAATGGTATTGCTAAAACCAGTATTGGACTGTCAAAGTCCAGATAAAACAGACATCCTGTTAGCAACAGTCAGATAGTTTTCAGAAAATATATATTTTTAAATTATAACTGGGAGGCGCAAGGTTAGCAGTTCGATTCCTGACTACTGCAGGACGGAATGAGCTCCCATCTTTGTCCCAGCTCCTGCCAGCCTAGCAGTTCGAAAGCAAGAAATTGCAAGTAGATAAATAGGGACCACTTCAGTGGGAAGGTAACAGCATTCCATGCGCTCCGGTGTCTAGTCATGCCTGCCACATGACCACAGAAATGTCTGCAGAAGCAGACAACGCTGGCTCTTCGGCTTTGAAACAGAGATGAGCACTGAACCCTAACGTCGGATACGACTGGCTTTCAAGCAAGGGAAACCTTTACCTTTACTTAAAATTATTTCAGTGTTGATATACAGGGTGGCCTGTAAGTCCCTATTGAATCTTTCTCTAAATTTGCCGCTTATTGTATCCAGGGTGTCACCAGTATTCTTGCGCTCATGTACCCACGTACTTGTCACAATACGCTCTTCAAGTCTAAATGGGCTTAAATCAGTCATATTTCTCGGGGGGGGGGATATAATACATATGGATGGGTAGGGACCTACGGGCCACCATGTATATGGACCCAGAAATCTACCGGTTAGTTATACAAGTAAATAAAACAGTATAAACTGCAACAATGAATTGCATCTTTTCAACAGATAACAATTGTTTTCTATGTCTTGCGTAACTACCTGTTTGGATTCTGGCTCAGTGTGGTAAGACTACAGTATGCTGACTTAAACCTTTTTATAAAAGCTGAAAATTAATATAGCCCACTTTAGCTACCGTATTTATTCGTGTATAACGCGCAAAATTTTATACCAAAAAAAGAAATCAAAGTTGGGGTGCGCGTTATAAACGAGGACTGGTGTCCCACCCCCGTCGCGAGCCTCTTTTACTTCCTTTTTAGAATTGGGTCGGCTGTCTATTGAAGGGGAGGCGGGGGTGTGGCTTTGAAGAAATTGACGGGATCTGATTGGGTGGCGCGGGAGACGAGGCGTGGCCCGGAGGTAGCTCGCAGTTCGAGCGAGGCTCCTGGGGGCCGGAAGTGCTCGTTTCGGATTGCATTTTCTTTACCCTGCAACAGGTGGGTCTGATTATCCCCCCCTCCCTCAATGTTTTAAGGCGTGCTCTTATGAACAAGCTTTTTCACCGATATAATTTTATACCGAGGTTTCATGGAAAATTAGGGGTTCGCGTTATACACGAGTGCGCGTTATACACGAATAAATACGGTACCTCTGTCTCTTAGATCTTCCTTTACAACTCCTTTTCTCCACAATAAGGTGTGCAAAAGAACCAATCTGACATCAGAAATGGCAATGCACAAAAGCCTGTTTCAAAGCACTTCAGTATTTTCAGATGCTCTGTCACACATCTCAAAGTAAAAGCTGTGGAGACCTGTACCACCAAAAGTTATTTAAAATTCACAGGCTTTTTGTTCATTGCATTATGAGTTTGTTACTTTTTTTGCAAGGACATACAGTATTTATAACAAGATTTGGCTTTTTTCTTCCCTATGGTTATGAGAAAAGTAATAAAACCTGACATGTTCCATAGCTTTTGATAACTCACTATGTTTTATTGTTTTTAAAAATCATAGTTTTAGGGAATGCTTCTGGCAATCAAGTGGAGCTTTTTCGCAATCCACTTTGACAGTTTAATATTATGTTAATCCATACTCACATGAGTTTTATTACAAGCAGCAAGAAATGGATGGAAATTAAAAGAGGTATTAGACGTGATGGTGGCGAATTCCATTCTTACTCAAAAAATGACTTATAGATTTTCAAAACTGAAATTAATCATGTGTCCGTGTCAGAGCTAGACCTAGAAGCCATGCATAAATCTTTTACTCAGATATGTTTTTCAAATTGGTGGTGAAGATTCATCTACAGATGAACATTTAATTTTGGCTGATGACAAAGCCAAGAAAGTGGCTTCTTTTTGGCAGTACAAAGTTTGATCTGGCGGTGAAAGAAGAAGCTGGTAGTGCTAGGCAAAGAAACAGGACAACCCTATATGGGACTGTTTGTTTTTTGGTTTTTTTTGCTTATGCTTTGCAAGGGAACAAAAAGAAGTCAGAGCATAAGAAGCAGAGAATTATTTAACACTAGCTTAGGGCCCGGCTTTGCCCAGGGATGTTTGGGGGGTGGCCCCCTCCCCACGGGGTTTGTGATGGCGTGTGAGGTGGGGATGTGGCCGAGGCTGGCCTTTCTCCTCCTCCTCGGTGCCCCTCAGGAAAGTCCTTTGGAGAGGAGGGTCCCAGAGTGTTATTGCCAGTCAAGAGCCTTGGGAGGGGGCTAATCTGGATGGTGGGGAGAGCCTTCTTTCCTTCCCACCCCCTTATTTCCCTAACTTCTCCCTTTCTCCCTTACTTCCTTCCCACTCCGTTTCCACCCTTCCTTACCTCCCTTTCCCTTTCCATACTTTCGTTCTCTCTGCGCGTGGCCTGGTCTCCCTGATTAGCTGCGGCATGCCGCAGGGGGCACTGGGACTTGTAGTTGTCCTTTTATCTAATATGTGGGGTGTAGGCCCCACCCTCAGCCTCGAGACCCTCACAGTGCTGACCCCGGTTGCGAAAGGTATGTGTGTGCCTAATATCACAGGATTTGCTACAGGGGTGTGGAAACGTATTCCGCATACTTACGTGCACACCTCTGCTTTATAGGTATAGATTTAGCAACTGTGCAAAAGGGGGATTTTGGTAGATGAAGTTTCTCTCACAAGGTGCATCAATCAAACTTTCTCCTGTTTCCAGGGACACAGCTATTTGAAAAGTTTTATGAACCCTATGCTTCTTTCCTCTAAGTACAGCACCCAGGAGACTGAAGAAAGCTAGGGAAATGCAGCGAGGGAAATAAACATAAGCAGCTCCCATGAACCGAGGTGAAAGCGAGAATTACGTCATTGTCTTCATCTTTCCTATCATTGTGTGCAGTTCCTGTCAAAATATACGAAACACTAGGCCAATTCAAAAATGCTCAACCAAAATTAATGCAGCTGCACTTCTGAGAACAAAATACAAGAGATTAACAACCCCCAATTTAGCAGCTGTATGTAGCTACTGTAAAAATGATCTCACACACTCCCACACAATCCATGCCTGCCAGAATAGAGAACTACTGCAAGAAGGAAAGCTAGAGTCTGCAAAGGGTTCTGTTTTTGTAAAGTTTTTCGCAAGGCTGTCCGTTAGAAACAGGTGTTTGCATTTTACTATTTATTTCAGATCCACTGGTAAGTGAAGGGTGAACATAGGACACATTAAATTGTGCACTTAACTATTTTAAGCACAGCCTCCTATATTATTTAGAAATTGAAGAAATAATTTGGGTAGTGCTAAGACATGGTGAAGTTTCCAAAGAAAGGGTCTGAAACATCATAACTCTAAAAGGAGGAAAGCCAGTTTCTTTTTTTCTCCTCATGGTGGTGCAGTGGTTAAACTGCTGTACTGCAACCAAAAGTTTGTGAGTTTGATCCTGACCAGGTCTCAAAGGCTGACTCAGCCTCCCATCCTTCCAAGGTAGGTAAAATTGAATACCCAGCATGTTGGGGGGAAATGCTAATTAACTTGTGAGCCGCCCAGAGAGTGAACAAAGGGCTATGGGGTGGTATATAAGTGTGATTGCTTTGCCTTTGCTTTTAACCTTGGAAGAGAAATATTTCCAATCTCAACCACAGTAACTTTACATGGATATCAACTTTAAATATGTCTTCCTCCTTTCTACTTTTATTCTGGCACTTGTACTCTTCTTATCATAATAATAAGACCCAAAAGAATTCTTGATGGAGTTAAAGTAGGAAGAATCCTTCTGGATCTTACTAAAGTTTTACAGTTTTAGAGGGGGACGGAGAAAAGTATTTCATTCATCCCCTATTTTCAGTCCTTTTTTTCTTGCAGCAGGGCAGGGTGAGCAACATGTGACCCTCCAGTCGATGTTGTACTATAACTTCCATTATCCTCTACTATGCTGTCTATGGTTGATAGGACTTGCAGTCCCACAACAACTGGAAAGCTACAGGTTGCCCATTGCTACAGGAGAAAGAGAAAACAGAATGACAATTCGATCACTACACAGCAATTACTCATTGTGATTAACAGAAATGCAGGCCCAAACTGCAGAGATCCAGAAGGACTGTCTCAAATATCACTGCTAGAATAGCATCATGCTCTGGAAGGCAGGTGTGAAAAGAGGAGCCGTAATTTGCTCCATTCCTTCTGTGACTCATCTGGGGCTTCAGGGGTTACCTAGCAGTCAGGAAATTGTGGCTCCTGCTCGATTTCCATCACATCATTCAGATTTCTCTTGTTTTCACATTCCCTGGCACAAAAGGTTTACTATAGTCTGCTATCTGTAGCATCAATTGCAGAAAGTTCTAATAATGGGCTGCTTATATAATAACAACTCAAGATACTGATCAATGGTACCTAATGTTAAACTCTCACTGAAGCCAAGGGCGGAACAGCCTGATCCAGTGGTGAACCTTGGCACTCTAGGTGTTCTTGCACTTCAATTCCCAGAAGCCCAAGTCAGCACTCCTGCTGATCAAGGCTTCTGGGAATTGAAATTTAAGAACACCTGGAGTACCAAGGTTCACCATCACTAGTCTTTTCTTGTATAGGATACTCCCTCAGAACTTTATTAAGAGAATAGGAAAGCAGAAACCCACCCCCTCTTTTCCCCCCTTTTTTAATTATTACCCAAAGGCCCAACAACTAAGCTAGGTATAAACTGTATCTGGGGGTTGGGACCACCTGCAAAATAGGAGTATGGCAGTGCAGTCAATTATTTGAACCATGAAGCATATTAGTCTACATGTACTCATACAATTGCACCGTTCATTTTTTTTTTTACAAATCAGAGATTTCAATTAAAAACCTGATCAAAGTCAACAGTGAGCACTACTGAAAGTGAGAAGTGATCAGCATAACAAATGATGGACTTATTATTGCTGCTCAAAAAAAGGCTTTGGCAAATCTACATCAAGGTAGCTGGTTATGTAACAGCCAGTACCAACCTAACTTCAGTCCACCTTATGCTAGATAGGGTAAGACCAGGGGTTCCCAACCTTTTCCTGCCAGGAGCCTGACCACGTCCCCTCAGTCAGCTGAGGGGCTGGTCACATGGTTCTTCTCATCTCTAGCACATGCATTTGCGCTGTGTTTCCGGGCATTTTCCCCACCTCTGCCGCTTCCCTTGGAGGGAGGGAGCATGGGGAGGGGGGGGACATTTTCACATCATTTCTATAAAAAAATTGCTGTGCTTTTGCAGTGTTTCGGTGTAAAAATGTGGCGGTTTCGGCACTTCCAGTGATGTTGGGGCACTTCCGGTGTTGGTGGCAATTTGCCCCAGGGCCAGATGAATTTGGCCCGGGGGAAGGATCCAACCCGTGGCTGTAGGTTGGGAACCCCTGGGGTAGACCAATGGCAGATGTAATAAAATCACAGTTGTTTGTGGTAAATATCATTTCCATAGTAAAGCAGTCACTTCCATCCTTCCTCCTCTCCACAGATTAACATTTAGGAAGAACCACCAATGTCCAAAAGAAATCTAAACTAAGTGACATTCATATCCCATCTTTTAAAAATACAGTTAAAAATAACCACACAACAATGTCAGAAATACTTACTGCCCTTTAAAACTCTGCAGTTAGATGAGTTCACGTAAACATATTTTAGTTGCATTTCTAACTGGTCTAGTCCTACTAAAAAAAATTCCATCAGAAATCTATGAAACACTCATAAAAGTCCCCATACCTTCTTAAGGCTTTTCAAGCAGGATTTTCAACCTTTGCAGTATTTTACAGAGACATTATATTCATATGTAATTTCAGACATTTTTGATAAAATAAAGGCTAAAGCACTTACAGAAAATCTAAATAGTGTAGGAGTATAATTAGTATTATCTATATGACGCAGGAATATAAGAATATATGTAATTACAATGTATTTTTATTTCTATTCTATTTCTATTTTATTTTTATTTCTTAGAAATGTATTGTTTAATAATTTTTTCTGTAATGTTTATTTTATGTTTGCTATTTTATGAAAATTAATAAAAAGAAAATCTAAATAGTGGTTTTGCTTACAACTTCTAAAAATAATTTGATGTCACTTTTCAAACACTTTCAGTATAACAGGCAAGAGTTGACCGATTCTTTAAGTTCTGGAACTGAAAAGAAAAGTGATAATTTATTCATAGATCAATGCTACCTATGTTTACTTGAACCAAGTTACATTTTAAAGCAAGATATATGTAAAGGGTCTCTGAAATCCTGAATTGCCAAGTGCTACATTTATCACACACCCATTTCATCACCTTTCACAAAACATAAAGCACAGCAGAACAAAGTTTGCGACTTAAAATTATCGTTTACCTCTCCTTAGTTTATGTTTCCTTAACTTTTCTTTTCTTGTCCCTTCGTGACTGCAATTTACAGCTTTGGTCCTCATTGAATAAAATCTTCTTATTTTTAGATTATCACGTACTAAGCAACATCACCATGCCTGTTCTGGTCATATAACAAGAAAAATCCAAAGAAAACAGGCGAAAAGAGTGGGGGTTTTCTCCTTTGTTGGAAAAGAGGAGCTTCAGATAGGCCAGCCTGTCTGAATTCTCATCTCTACTTATTTTGAATGCGGAGGCCAATGTTGCCACACTCCATGGGCTCGAGATTTTCAGAACAATGATGTTATTTGTTGAACGCAAAGTGTCTTTCACAGGAGTCACGCAAGTATTCTCCACATCTGCCTACACTCCCAGCATTCCAACTGAGAAGAAACAAGAAGATTTCAATATACTGTTTCACAAAAGACAGATGAGGCATATCAAGGACAGCAGTGTTTGCAGCAGACAATACCAACTTAGTATTTTCCTTGGCTACACAGTGCAGTGGTTTACTTGAAATTGTTAAACATGAATGTAGATCAGAATGTTCCTGTTTCAAAGAGACTGATGTTTGTGTTTGGAGCACACTTACTAGGAAGCAACCTGTAAGATCACAGATCAACTGTTTCTAGCTCTGTTTAGCCAGACGTCCCTTTTTGTCAGCTCTATGGACTGCAACCATCTCGATCCTTGTTTAAATACATGTGAAAGGCCAGTCTTTTTTAACATTAAGCTAAAATGCAGAGGAACACATCAAAGAAGCTTCCTTACAGTAGTAGCATAGCTTCAGTAGTGGTAAATGAAACAAAGAACTAAATATTCAAAGAGGCATGTGAAAACACACTAATGGCTGGAATTTAATAGAATGTTTTAATTGGAGTGGGCCTGTTGCGTTATGGAATTTAAGGAGAAGTTGACTTACCACATCCCCACTGATTCAGTAGCAGGAAATGAAACAAAGAACCAAATATTCAATGGGATAGCTGAAAACACACTAATACAATGGCAGAAATTCAGTAGAAAGTTGCAACTGGAGTAGGCCTGTTGAATTATGAAATTTAAGGAGAAGCTGACTTACCACATCCCCATTAAGCTGTAATACTTTACTCAATGATATGGTCATCTCCAAAGTATAATGTCTATATTCAAACCAAAAAGATAGATATGTTCTTATAATGGTCAAGAATGCACCATTTGCCATCATGGACTATTTACAATAAATATGGTGGATGACATGACTTTTAATTCCATGTTAATTAAGACACAGGTTACTATATTCAGGGTTCCTATTTTACAATTAAGTTGCCTACAGAAACTGGTAAGGATGTTCCAGCCATAACCCTACTGACTGTGTTGGGCCCCTTCACAGGCCAGATAACTCCACTATTATTTATCTAAATATTCATACCAAAAGGAAAGGATGGCAAACAGCTTGAATTTACCAAAGAGTCAGGATTCAAATCCCAAGCTCACTTCAATATCTGTTTTGTTACTTACACATATAAATGCAGTGTGAAATGAAATCCAAAGTTTCTTAACTCCAAATAAACAGCCCAATTATACTCTTGCTAATATATCAGAGGGTTAACTGTAAATCAAATGTGAATTTATATGGTTTGGTGGCCATACATAGTTATCATTTTCCCCATTTCCTATGTCAATGTTCAAATACTTATAGAGTCAGCCTTCTAGTTCTCCTCTTCCCCATCTCAATATCATAAACATACTGTATTAAGACAACTGTGTAAAGCTATCCTTAATGGTATTCCATAAAGCTTCAGTAAACAAATATGATGTAATCTTACCATTAACTGTTTATTCTTCTCATACAACACTCTTAGAAATAGAACTGTTGTTTAAATTAGATGGGAAAGGAAGTATAATATTTGGTAGTGGGGATAAAAAATCATTTGTTTAAAGAATTGTTTTTCAATTTTTAATTGCATATGTTTTTATTTTGTATTGGGAAAATGCTTTTTGATTTTTCAAACATCACTAGGTGGGTGATGGTTTTAATTTAAGATATGCTTATGGGATAAGGATTGCAAGAAAAAATATGTTCACTCTTTAGCTTGCATGGCAGAAGAAAAAAAGAGAACCCACCCACAACGAGCTAATACAGGTTAATACAGTTCACAAGCCTTCTTGCTGCTCAGAGCAGAGTGCAAATTTAAGATTTTATCCAGATTTAGCCAAACGCACGAGGTCTGGTAAAATTGGATATGTCCAACCCCTTCTCTCCACTGCAATTCCTGTAAGCCATGAAAATGTTAAACAGGTGCACATGGAACTGTGCTGAAAGGGACCAGGAGAGTGAAAAACCGTACCTGGTGGGAAGATGCACATAAATCAGGTAACAGAACTTCTCATTAACAGATCTAGTAACCAAACCATAATCTATGAATCCTTAGCTTGTTAGAAGGCTGCAGGATAACAGTGAAAGTGTTGGATCAATGCTATGACAATCCAGATCCATGTCCTTATTCAGCTAGAACCCCAATGGATGGTCTTGAACTGGTTACTATACGTCAACCTGATCTACTTTGGGGGTTCTTGAGAGAATAAAAATTGGGATGATAACACAAACCATTTTCCTTAAGGAGAAACCGAACAATCTTTATGAGGGCATCATTTAAACCTAACTATACAAGAATGCACAGGACAGATTTCAGAGACAATCCAAGGATGCCAAAGACAATCATGTGGGTGGGGATAGGTGAAAGGAAGGTGAATATGCTTATATAAACATGGGAAGATGAAGATTAAGACTTGTCTGCAGTGGTGAGACTGATTACTTGCAAACAAAATCAAATTCTACTACATACAAGTTGACAGTTCTAAGATTTCCTGGGAGATTCTGCATTTTAGATTAAGGTGAGAGGGAGAGATACGATCTCTGAGACATTTTTATAATACTGTTATAACAATATGTGAAAGCATTCTTAGCATATTACCGCCCATGGTTTCCAAGTTTGCATTTTTAAAAAGACCAATGCAAGCAAACAGTTCCTTAGTTGAATAAGGATAAATATCTAAGGTTGGGTAAAAACGTGGTCCCACGGATACTGTAGGATCACTTCCCCTTCTAACGAAGCAGCCCTGTATCCTGAGTCAAAGTAGCACTGCATTCAGCTGGTTATGTGGAATCACAGGGTTACATCTCACCAAAGAGAGAAACAAATCTATCTCACAGAATCCTGCATACATACTTTCATACTCCAAACATAAACACTGCACAGTCAACCCTCGAGATACGAATTTAATTCGTTCGAGGTTGGTAGTATCCCAAAAATGTAATCTCTTGAATTTCCCATAGGAATGCATTGAATGCAATTTCCCATAAAAAATGAATTGACCTACAACAGAGGTTCACACTTCCTAGCCAAACGGACACAAAGGTATTACTCTTTATGAAATAATCAAGTAGCACTGCCTTGTTTTGTTTCATGTCCAGAGGGAGGGAAAGCCACAACTATTTAGAAAGCTGTCACTCAAATCAGTCAACTTAAAGTGCATATATATTTTTGTACACTGGTGTCTAGGCCTCGTTTCGTCTAACTGCATTACAACAATCAGAAGGCCAGACAAAATACTTCTTGAAATGAGATTTCTGCACTTTCATTAAGGGAGTAGAGCAGAGGTGGCCAACTTTGGTGCCCCAGGTGTTCTTGGACTTCAATTCCCAGAAGCCCTGATCAGCAGGTGTGCTTACTTGGGCTTCTGGTAATTGAAGTCCAAGAACACCTGGGGCACTAAGGTTGGCCACCTCTGGAGTAGAGAATAATGGAATAGTACAGTTCTCATACAGAAGTGGGGTTTGCCCATCTCCTCCTCTTCACTGTACCACCATGTCAAGAATCTGGAACTAGTGACAGTACCAGATTCTTGACATGGCGGTACAGTCAAGGTACCCAGAACAATAGTTGAGGAGTCTGTCTAGTGAGGCTTCGACCGGCGGCTGGCCGGAGGGAACGAGCGGCACCTGAGGGCCATTCCATCACCCTCAAAAGCCGCTCCCCCCACCACTGCCGAGACCAACGGGGCTTCGACCGATGGGCAGCCGGAGAAAATGTGCGGCACTTGAGAGTGGGCTCTGCTCTTCAAAAGGCGAGAGCAGTGGCGGCATCTCTCACCGGACTCCCCTCGACCGGGCTGGCCAGGAAAGAGGAGCGTTAGTTCCGCCGCCGCCGCCGCTGCCAATGAGGACCATCTTAGCTGAGCTCTTTCCCCGGTCCGGCATTGTCCACGGGGAAGTGGAGAACCTGGGCTACACAGTACTGTCCTGGCACCTCACTTTGTTGCTGCTGTTGAGGTCTTTGAGCCGGGTCCCGTTGTGGACATCGAGCCCGGGCTCTGCTAAGGACATTGTTCAGGACGCTGTTACTGGATCTTGCCAAGGTCCGTTAAGGTTGTGAGTCTTGGGCTTTCCCCCCGTGATTTGCAATTTTATACTAGATTCTCATAATTGTAACAGTAACTGTATTATATTGTTTCATTTGTGGTTGATATACTGTATTATTGTATTTTTGCTGTTTTGCATCATTGTGTTACTGATTGTATGAATATATATATATATATATATATATATATATATATATATATATATATATATATATATATATATATATATATGTGTGTGTGTGTGTGTGTGTGTGTGTGTGTGTGTGTGTGTGTGTGTGTGTGTGTGTGTGTGTGTGTGTGTGTGTGTGTGTGTGTGTGTGTTTGTATTACCCGTGTAAACCACTTTGAGTCTCCTACTGGATAAAGCGGTATATAAATTAGACATGAAATGAAATGAAACATCAGAACTTCTCCCTGTTCAAATGTTAGCATCATTACATCAGCGCTCTCTGGAACGCTGTCTATATCAGGAGTTCTGAACCTTTTTAAGCTGGGGGCCGGGTCACGCACCCTCAGACAGCTATGGGGGCCAGACGTCCATTTTGCCCTTCCTCCACCACATGGCATTTCCTGGTGTGGTGGAGGTGGTGGGGAGCCACATGAAATGGCGCCATGGGCCAAATCCGGCCCACAGGCTGCAGGTTGAGAATCCCAGGTCTAAATATTCCATTCCATTAAGGAAGCTTTCCTTCAGGATCCTCCCCCGGGAGCTGTACGATATATGAAGATGTGAATGGCAGCTTGCTTGTCTGTGGGAACATGGGATTCGAATGTCCCTCTTTCACAAGTCCAGCTAGTATCTATTTCTATTCTGTTCAAGGGCTAAACTGCACAAGACTAAAACACTCTAGAAACCTGAGTTTCTCTCTTTCAAAGCCACCCGCATTAGCAGCCATCGACACATCTTATATCTGTGAATCATATGAAAGCACATCTAAGTTTGACCATTACCTCTTATGTCCTTATTCCAGTCAACTGTTCATCCCAAACTATTAAAAAAAACCAACTGAACCACTGTTGACAGATACCTGTAACACAATCCACTTATGAAGCTCTTGTTATATGCCATCACTTTCACCTCCGATTTATGGGGAATGAGAGATATCCAAGTCAGCCCATCTCGTATTTTAATATTGTATGTATTTATACACATACAGATATCAATCAGATATACATCACAGTCTCAGTGCGGTCTATTTAGCATTCAGTGCACATGGAAGAAGAAATGCTACCAAGAACATTCAACACACTCACTTTTCTGCCTATTCCAAAGTCTGTCATTTGCAGGTTGTTTTGTAATTGGGCTGTGAACATTTTACTAGCCCTAAGAGGTGTGTGGCACAATTACTAACGGCTCAGCATACACTGTTCTTATACTCCAGACAGAAATATAGCACTCTAAAGATCCCTTGCAGATATTTTCACAGCACAGCCACAAAATTAAGTGCAAGTAATAAAGATGACAGAAGTTGAGAATTTGGGGCTTAAAAACTTGCACAGCTATGTTCATGCTATGAATGGCAAACACCACATTTATAGTGGTTGCGGTGGCTCAGTGGTTAAGAAGGCTGGCAAGTCAGCAGTTGAAGACCCAGGTACTGCGTGATGGACTGAGCGCCTGTCCCTGTCCCAGCTCTTGGGAACATGAAAGGAACCTCATTCAGGCATCCTCTGAGCAGAGTTTCTCCAGCAAAAATCCTTTCAACCCAGAATAATTTCTGACACAAAAGTATTATTACCACATTTATGTAAGAAAAATCAACAGTGTCGTTTTTTAAAAAAACAATTCATGTTACCTTGGCACTCCAGGTGTTCTTGAACTTCAATTCCCAGAAGCCCAAGTCAGCACTCTTGCTGATCAGGGCTTCTAGGAATTGAAGTTCAAGAACATCTGGAGTGCCAAGGTTCGCCATCACTGGTATACTCTATTACCATAGAAGGATAACGTGACCAGACTCAGAGAGACAACTTAAAAAGTTATTTTAAAAAGGTAGATGGGAAGGAGTTATTCAGACTGTCATTCAGAAGGATACCCAATACAGCGTCCTGGTGAAGGCTCAAGTTATTACATTTATCCCCTAACCTAAAAAGCAAAAACAAAACCATTTCCAGAGAATTCTGCAGAAAGGACTACACATCTGGTAAGTTCTTTTTATCCCACTTTACAGTAAATCGTTTAGAATAGGAACTATGGTTGAGTAGAGCATACATGAGAGGCATTCGTCTCAATCTGAGGCCCTGAAGAACCATTGCCAGTCATAGTGGACAATCAATATGAGCAAATTAGTTTGACAAGGAATTGAAGAGATGAAATTTGAGAGAGAGAGAGAGAGATAATAAGGGAGTTTCAACTTTTACCAGGCTTCACAGTACTAACTGCTGATGCACCCAAAAAAAGTGTTATAAAAGAAAATACCATGCATATTGATTTCTCTTGAAAATGAAAAAGTGAATTGCTGCATACAAGCAACTCAATAAAGAGTATGAGTCAGCTGATCTTTTAATGAAATGTAGGAACATATTTGGGAGGGGAAAGGTCCAAACTGTTCACTCCATGTTGAAGAAAATACAATACACGTAGGATTTTCAAAATGTGAGATTAATTGTACCTTTTATACATCTCAAATTAGGCCTTTAAATCAAAGGTTCCCAACCTTTTCAAGCTGGGGGCCGAGTCACGCTCTCAGTCAGCTTCCAGGGCCGGATGGCCATTTTGCCCTGCCTGCACAATAGGGGCAGCTATTTATTTATTTAATATTTTATTTATTTATTTCAATTTCTATACTGCCCACTTGGCCATGGCCAACAGCCTCAAAGGGGGTGGTCATTTAGTTTCTTGAATGCCCTTGGAGGGGGGGGCACATGAAATTGTGCCGTGGACTGGATCCAGCCCACAGGCCTTAGGTTGGGAGTCCCTGCTTTGAATGTTTAAAAGGTTGCAGTATTATTATTATTATACTTAAAAAGCAGGTTGGTACTGCCAATGACAATTTATTTACACACACTCATGGGGGAAGGGGTCAGATTCCCATCCCTCCACCTGCAAACTTCCAGGCTGCACATGTTGTTGTGTAAGAAGGGTTAATCTCCAGGTAGCTTTGAAGTGCTAGGCTACAACAGCAAAGAAAAGGTCCCAAGGTTGGAATTCCACCCCAATTTTAGGATACAAGCCTACAGGACTAAGTTAGATGTCTCTGTCTCCACTAAATCAATATCTAGATGCCTGCCAAGGACCCCGGCAGAACAAATGCAAACATCTATACTGACAGCAGTCAAACATACTAGGAGTAAGGGGTGGTAAAACAGGGGAGAGTATAATGCATGAAGAAATGAACTTGAGAGAGAGACACTCCTAATAACAGAGTAGCTTTGGACCAGACAGTACTCACGGTTTGAAATATCCTGTGGAAAATTCAGACCTCGCAGGTTTGTTTTGCTAAGAAAATGAACTTATTCATTACACCACTATTGAGGTGAAGGAAGCTTTCATAGAGTAATACAACGCTGCAAAACATTATCATTAGCATTGCTGGAAGAACCTTTTTAGACCCACACACACTGAAATATGCTTTTGACAGTAATTTTCAGGAGGTGACCTAAAAATTAGAAGGATTATCTTTCTTCTAGCAGTTTACATTACAGTCTTCTGGAGACTGATTCTTACTCATTGAGGGACTTGTTTACAAACCTATCATACCATAACTTTCTCAAACAAGACAGGCAAATATATACTGTAGTCTATATTATTTTCTGCTTTAAAGAGATCTCCACACCCATCGAGAACAAGCCACAGATATGTTAGGAATTCAATGACACCACAATACAATATGGATATGCTAAGCCATGTTTTCTCTACAACTACCCATTTAGCTAAGGCAGGAGTGCCCAAACCTTTTGGACTGTGGGCCGGCCATGTGGTTCAGCGGGCCAGTCACATGGTTCCTCCCACCGTAAGTGGAAGTAAAAGATGCCTTGCAATCTCTTTTTGCAGCAGATATGTTTTGCAACAGGATAAGATAAATATTTAGGCTGCCATTTTCTCTGTTTAAACCAGGAGTGCCCAAACTATGGCCTGTGGGCCAGATCTGACCAACGATGCCAATTCATTTGGCCCATGCCACCCTCGTCATTCCCAGAAGCAGAAGTAAAACACACCCTCATGGCCTTCCAGGAGTGACAAGGGGGCGTGGGCCATACGAATTGGCATTGGGGAATGGTTCCAGCCAACGGACTGTAGTTTGGGCACCCCTGAGCTAAGAGAACATTGCCTGGCCTCACTTAGCTCAAGCTAATTTTAATCAGCCAAAGTGTTCATTGCTGAAAGTCACCATGCCAGTGTGCTGTGATATCTTAGTTTCTGTAAGCAAAACAGGCTGCTGGCCAAATCAATCTTTTATTACGCAAACCCCAAATTCCCACAGCCAGTAGGTGACCTGAAAACCCGCTCCAGAAGCGTTTTCAGAAAACCAGTGAAAGCAGTGTAGCTAGCTCATGCTATTCTCAAAAGGCCACTGCCAATTTCTCTCCATAGAAGGCATTTCCTTATTTTAACATGCCTTTTTATGACTTGGGAGACATTTGATATCTTCCTTGTGCAAGCTCATGCTCTACAGAAGCCAGCAAGTAGACATAGCAAATGCATTTTGAAATAGCAGTGTGCACATATGTAAGCATGACCATCTTCCTACCAGTGCCGTATTTAGGATCTATGGGCCCCTAGGCTGAACCTGTGGCGCAGGCCCTACCAGGGAAAGTATTTTTTTTTTAAATTAACCTACAAAAACCGCATTTTCAGCAATTATCCAATTAAAAACTGAAAAATAAACGTCATTGCGCTGTGTTTTCTGATTTTAAAAATTGACGTAGAATCACATGGCGTGGGCCCCCCTTTGTGGTGCAGGCCCATAGGCTGCAGCCTAGGTAGCCTATGCTTAAATCTGGCCCTGCTTCCTACACACTCAACTAGACTGAAGGGGGTTTAATACTTCAGCAAATAATTTAATTTAATTTAATTGTCACATTTATATACCGCTCACTCGGCCAAAGCCAACTCAGGGCGGTTCACAATAAAAATTAAAAAACACATGTTAAAAACAGTTAAAACTACCCACCCCCTAAAAACAAGGGCTGCAGGATCCAAAGGCACCATGGGGAAGAGTTCTTCTACACCAACCACCCAATGGAGGTTACCCTTCCACCTGCACCCCACACTTGACCCGCCAGCCAGGTTTTAAGTTCTTTTCTGAAAGGCAGCAATTCCGTCCGGAGACGTAGCTCTGTTGGCAGGAGGCTCCAGAGGGCCGGCGCAGACACGGAGAAGGCTCTCCTCCTTGTGCCAGAGAGGCGAGCCCCTCTGGCTGATGGAACAATTAGAGAGCCCTTCCGGTCCGCTCTGGTTGGACGGACAGACGTCCTCAGGGCGATGCGGTCTCTTAGGTAACCCGGCCCACTACCATATAGGGGCATATAGTGGGCCGGGTAGGTAACCATATAGTGGGCCGGGTAGGTAACCCGGCCCACTACCAAATAACTTTGAATTGCTAAACTGGGTTTTGTTTGCAGATGTGACATCAGATTTATTAAGCTAAAGAAAGAGATACAGTGGTTTGCTTGGCTAAAATAACCAGTTATTTCTCTGAAAGTTTTTCTGAACATTGCCAGTCTTGTGTTGTTGATTCATTACCAACTGGGGATTTGATTTCTTACCATTTGGATGAGGCTATTTGCTCTAATGAGGTAGGCAGCTTCCAGAGGTCCACGGGCCACAAATGTGTATCCTTAGCCCTTGGAGTGCAGCATCCCCTCCATGTATATGTTAACAATATTTTTAAAAGCCCGTAACATTGTCTCGAAGTCCAATTTTTTAAAAAAATATTAAAACATTTTTGTAAGCTACAGTACTGCGGCCAAAACTCTACTCACAGTATGAATTTGATCCTGACAAGCAAAGGTTGATTCAGTTTTCCATCCTTACAAAGCCAGCAAAATGAGTACTCAGTGTTTTTTTGTGTTTTTTTTTTGGGGGGGGGGATGCCAATCACCTTGTGAACTGCCCAGAGAGTGCTCCAAGCACTTTGGGGCAGTATGAATGTACCGTACAATATCGCCCGCCCACCCCCCGCCCTGTGGTCTCTATAAAACCTAAGAAGCCTTTTGGGGCAAACTTTTTAAAGAACCAAAAATTGAGATGGGAGGGCATGGCACTCAAGTGTGCAGGTGACTATATAAGACCTGTACACCATACTTTGGCTACCTCTGTGCTTCAAGATGATCTGATTCTTGTACCGATATACTCAATCCCTTTCCTCTTGCAGACACTTTGAGTCACCAAGAACTTGAAAAATATATGTTGCTTCACCTAATTTGCCCTGTAGTTTGTTATGCTTTCAGTCAGACTGTTATTTTATGGTATTTCATGTACTATGGCCCTAGTATCCATTTAAAAAGCAAAAAGCAAAGCAACCACACTTACCGTATATACCGCTCCTTAGCACTATCTGGGCAGTTTACATGTTAATTAGCATTTTGCCCCCAATGTGCTGGGTACTCATTTTACCGACCTTGAAAAGATGGAAGACTGACCCAAGTAGAAATAAGTGGGTTGAGGCCAGAACAGCGGCAGAGTCCATCGTGGTTCTTTGGCTGTATATATGCAGATTCCTACATACTTTAATGCCACACAGTTATGCCATGGCAAGGCTCCTTACAGGGGAGACAGCTTCTTCTCCAACCAATGACCTCATAAAAGCCAAGCACACACCTTCTTTAACAGCAACATTGTTAGTGTTAACCCTAGCTTTGGTATAGAGCTCATTGTGCAAAGCTTATGTTATACTTCTGCATATAGATGGCACCCTCCAAGCACAAAAGCAAGATGACAACAGGTTTGGGGTTTGGTTAACACAAAAATAATGTTGGAACACACCTTCAAGAGAAACTTCCCTTCCCAACGCAAGAGCACAAAGATGACTTGAAATGCTCAGTTGGCATGAGACACTGACGCTTTGCGGAGGTGGAGAGTACCATGGAAAAGAGCACGGTTAGCTAGATACCTGGCTCCCAGAACTGGACCACTCCATCTTGCAGCATTCCTGTTCCAGATCACACTTGTTATGCACCTGTTGGGGTGCCTCAAATACCAGACTGAGTCTTGCTATGTACTTGGCCTGAAGCTCTCCATTCTAATACCAAATAACAAACAAAACAAGCGCAGGCTTGCACGCTGAAACCAGTGCGTGATCTGTGAACAAGCTTAAAAACAAAAGTATATTTCAACAGGCTGGCATTTCTCAGGAAGGATTATTAGGGTGAGGAATCAACAGCTAGAATAGGGAAATCAGTCTCTTCCCTTAATGAGATAATGTTTCTATATCTCCCCAAAAATAACTTTTTTGCTGAAATAGTAATAAATATGTGTTGTCAAGTCAGTGAGGACTTATGAAGACCTTTCTCAGGGTTTTCTAGGTATAAAGAGCTTATTAATCTTTCTGTAATGGGGTGAGCAAACTTTCAGCACCATGTCTGCTTTGTTATTTTTCAGGCCACCAGATATGAGGGAAGGGCTTGCTCGGAGGTGTCCTCATGCATATGCAAACAAACATTAAACATCTTCAAATAAATTCTCAAGAACCATTCATTTAAATTAATTTCTCAGGGAAAGGATGTTACCGGGCTACTACTTTATGTGATACAATACAGTACTGTATAAGGCTACACCATATATTGGCGGAAATCCTGTTGCTTAATGCAATGCATTACAACTAACATAGACTCATTGAGTCAGTAGCGGCTGCGGTGGCTCAGAAGTTAAGAAGCTCACCCTGTTAGCTGGAAGACCAGCAAGTCAGCAGTTCTAGTCCCGGGTACTGCATGACGATTTGAGCACTCATCTCTGCCCCAGCTCCTGCCAACCTAGCACTTCGAAAGCAAGAAAAGGCAAGTAGATAAATAGGGAACACATTGGTGGGAAAAGATCTTGGGGACATGAAAGGAGTCTCATTCGGACATTCCCTGAGCAGAGTTTCTCCAGCAAAAATTCTTTCAACCCAGAATAATTTCTGGCACAAAATTATTATTATTATTGAATTAGTGAGATTTGGTGATTCAACTCCTCCATAAGTTCGTGATTCAATGGGCCCATTCTAGGATAAGTCTTACCACGTCCACACAGGATTTGAGCCCCTATTTTATTTTCTCTCAATATTACTGCTAGATTAAATATTGGTGTTCTTCAAGATGTTGTTGTTTCTTTTTAATCTACTGATTACCTATTTATTTATTTATTTATTTATTTATTTATTTATTTATCTATTTATTTATTTATTTAAATTTATATGCCGCCCAATCAGGAGAACCCGACTCAGGGCGGCATACAACAGTTAAAAATGTATAAAAACAGATTTTAAAATCCCAAATCGCCCACTTACTTCCCCACCCTATTACCCCCCACCTCAATTAAAAGAATAAAAAGAAATAAAAGGGAATTGGGGGGATACAACAACACAAAGGGAGGGATATTAACTAAGTACTACCTGGGGATGAGCCAACAGGCTGGAGCCGTATTATCATTAAGGCCCCACACCTGCCCTGCTAGCCAGGTTTTCAGACTTTTCCTGAAGGGCATCAGTTCTGTCTGTAGCCTCAATTCTGTTGGAAGGAGGTTCCAGAGGGTTGGTGCGGACACCGAGAAGGCCCTTCATCACTGAATGTATATCATGAAAGCTATCAGGGAAGTTTTTATAGGTGTATACTCCATTACAACAGGTTTCGTCTCCTTCAGTCTTGCCTTACCAACCCTTAAGAATGGTTTCTACCCTGTGTCAAAAATGGGTTCCAATCTTCTTCATGGAAATTATATACCAACATCAAAACTATATGATGAGCCAAAGATAATTCTGAGTTTTGTTGTTGTTCAGTTGCACAGACGATTCCGACCCTTTCCGACCCCATGGACCATTGCCTACCATGGCACTTCTGTCCTCCACCATCCTCATCAACCCGCCCAGCTCTGTGACCATTGCGTCAACAATACCATCCAGCCATCTCATTTTCTGCTGCCCCCTTCTTCTTTTGCCCTCCACCTTTCCAAGCATCAAGGCTTTCTCAAGTGAATCCTCTCTTCTCATTTGATGTCCAAAGTACTTTAGCTTCATCTTTACTATTTGACCTTCTAATGAGCAGTCAGGGTTCATTTCTTCTAAGATTGACCTATTTGTTCTCCTTGCTGTCCAGGGGACCCTCAAAACTCTCCTCCAACACCACATTTCAAAGGCATCTATTCTTCTGAGCTCAGCTTTCCTAATGGTCCAGTTCTCACAACCATACATTACCACCGGGAATACCATTGCTTTGACTATACAAATTTTTGTTTTCAAGGTGATGTCTCTACCTTTCACTATGTTCCCCAGGTTTCTCATGGCTTGTCTCCCAAGAATCAGTCATCTTTTTATTTCATGGCTGCAATCCCCATCTGCAGTGATTTTAGATCCTAAGAAAGTAAAATCTGTCACTGCTTCTACTTCTTCCCCATCTATTTTCCATGTACTGATAGGTCCTGTTGCCATTATCTTGGTTTTTATGACAACCCTTTCCAGGAATTATCATTATCAACAACAACTGATGGACCTCAGATGTGCACCATAACTAGTTCCTCTTCACACTTACAGTGATTTTTTTTTAAATACAAGGAGTCACATTATTTGAAATATTGCCTTCCCCAAAGAAAACTGCTTTTAAATTCACACATGACAAAAAAACTAGTTTAATTGCTTCCTTCTTCCTGGCATGCGGTTGTTTGGGAGATTTTTTGTTTAAGGTTTAGTGGCTTTCAAATAGAAAACAGGTAGGAATATTAGCGTGAAGTAATATAGCGTTATTAATAAACATGTAATGCTTGACTACAACTACAGTATTTTTATGCATCTGTACTTTTCTTTAGCCACACATATTGTTCAATGTACCTGCACTCCTTCCAGCTTAGTTTTTTAAATAACATTTTCAACAAACAAAACTTGAGGGTGTGAGAGTGGTCTGAACAATGTAAAGCCTTTCCATTACCTGCTTTAAGAGGATACAGTTAATATTAGACTGTGTGTTAAGACCAATTATCTTGTGTGTTAATTCCAACCCTATTCTCTTCTGATCAGCCAAGTCAATGTCATCGCTGTGAAAGCCAAATAAAGCTTTAGGACCCAATGTTTAACTACCACTATTGGCAACCTCTAAACAGACCCTCACATACAAAATTCATTTGGAGGCTCTCTGACATCACAAGCTAAATCCTAACACTTCCATTAAGAAGGCAGAAACATATATTTAAAATGCTGTATTTAGCCTCCTGATGAGTTTCCCTTGCTCGAAAGCTAGTCGTATCCGACTCTAGGGTTCAGTGCTCATCTCTGTTTCAAAGCCAAAGAGCCAGCATTGTCTGCTTCTACAGATGTTTCCGTGGTCATGTGGAAGGCATGACTAGACACCAGAGCGCACGGAACGCTGTTTCCTTCCCACCGAAGTGGTCCCTATTTATCTACTTGCAATTTCTTGCTTGCGAACTGCTAGGTTGGCAGGAGCTGGGACAAAGACAGGAGCTCATTCCGTCCTGCAGTACTCGGGAATCGAACTGCTGACCTTCCGCCTCCCAGTCAGCGTCTTAGGCACTTGAGCCACTGCTAAAATCAGAAAAGTGAGCACATGAACATGTCTGGCCAAGGTTTTAAGTTGTCTGACAATGTTTTCCCTTTCATTGTAGGTGATAAAACAGGACAGACCATGCTTTTCACTGGATATTCTTTCTCTTGGCAAGCTTTCAAAAGCTTTTCAATATATTAAAAGCTCACATTTATAATTGATATATGGCCTTTTAAGAAAATGCCCTGTGTTCTCCAAAGATCTGCAACAAATAAACGTGTTTAAAAATGTTTAAGGCCAAGAGAAGTTGTTTTTATTTGCTAATTTAGTGGCACTGAACGAAGAAATGCAGAAGTTTGCCTTACTTTTCGATGCAGACCTTAACTGGTAGAAAGACAAATAGCTGTTGAAAGTACGTTCCCCTGTAATGTAAGACTGCTTTTTTCTGGCTAATGTTAAATCTGGCCGTGGTTTGTTCGTTTTCTGGGAAGGGAAGCTGGGCAAAAGAGTCAGCTTCTGAAAAGCAACCTCCGTTCCTTTGAGCGGCACCTTTACCCTCAGGATGGAACTTCTGTAATCTGTGAGGACAACATCTTCCATTCTGTATTCCAAGCTTTAGTTTCACTACAGACCAAGCAGTTCAATGAGTCCTCTGGCTTGCAAACAGTCTCAGGATTATTTCACGGAAAACAAAGAAACAAAGCATCTGAAGGTTTATAAATCTGCTTCAAATGGGGCTGACCTTCTGCAAGATCGAAACACGCAAGATGACCAACCTGGGTTAATCCACATAGTTTAAGCGTCACGACTCTGAATATAATTTTCCTACTCCCGCTGTGTGTGGAAAAAAAAATCAGTCAACAGGTTATACCAGACATAGGTGCTGCCACATACCTACCCTCTGGAGTCAATAGGTTTGGTTGGGCTTGCTCAATAATTGTTACTCCTTTTAGCCTTTCTTGTTACCTACCTCACAGAATGAATTGGCAGTCCTCGTGAATCAACAGACTAGTAAGGAAGATTTCATAGAGGGCGGAAGGCAAGTGGTGACATGTTTGACGAAAACCCATCGATCGAAGCCATAACAAAAAGAGAGTTAATTCAGCTTCCATTTTAAAATACAGCAATACCTCATACAAAGTCCGCTTCATACAACATCGAATTCATACAACATCGCCTAATTTCATGAAGAAAGTTGCCTCATACAAAGTCGCTGCGACTTTGTATGAGGCATTGGGGTTTTTCCCAGGTTGCATTGTACCTGGGCAGTATAAAAGCAGAATATTGATATTTTTGGGCAGAATATTGATATTATTGGTATCACTGAAACCTGGTGGACAGATGATAACCAATGGGATACAGTTATCCCAGGCTACAAACTGTACAAGAAGGATAGGAAGGGGCAAACGGGAGGTGGTGTAGCCTTGTATGTCAAAGAAGTGATAAAATCATATGAATTAGAATATCTAGGTGGAGTCACCATTAGAAGCTCTGTGGGTAAGAGTACCAGGCCACAAGGATGGTCTAACAGTAGGCATATTCTATCGGCCTCCGACCCAAACTCTTGAGGGAGACTGGCAGTTGGAGAATGTTGTAAAGGAGGCATCCAGGAAGGGAAGCCTGGTTATAATGGGGGACTTCAATTACCCTCACATAGACTGGGTGAACTGTTGTTCAGCACATGATAAAGAGATAAAGTTCCTAGATATGCTAAATGATTGTTCCCTGGGACAGATGGTTGAAGACCCAACTAGAGGTACAAGAATACTTGACTTGATCCTGAGTAATACTCAGGATCTGGTGCAAGATGTTAATGTGACTGATCCAATAGGGAACAGTTACCACAACTCAATTATGTTTAACTTGATCATAGACCGCAAGTCACTGATAAAATCTAACACAGAGACCTTAAATTTTCAAAAAGGAAATTTCCCAAAGTTGAGGAAACTAGTAAAAAAGAAGCTGAAAGGGAAAATTGAGAGAGTCCAAACACTCCAAGAGGCATGGAGGCTGTTTACAAAAACAATAACAGAGGCTCAATTGGAATGCATACCCAAAAGGAAAAAGGGCACTGCCAGGTCCAAGAGGACTCCGATGTGGCTTACAGGAGCTGTTCGGGAAGTGATCAAGAGCAAGAAAAGCTCATTTAGAAGATGGAAGGCTTGTCCGAATGAGGACAGCAGGCAGAAACATAAATTCTGGCAGAACAAATGCAAGGCAACAATCAGGAAAGCAAAGCAAGACTTTGAGGAGCGTATAGCTAAAAATACTCTGAGAAATAACAAAGACTTATTTAAGTACATTAGAAGTAAGAACCCAACTAGGAAGGCCATTGGACCATTAGATGACAATGGAAGGCAAGGAGTTATTAAAGAGGAAACAGAGATTGCAGAGAGACTCAATGAATTCTTTGCTTCAGTATTCACTGAAGAAGACAGAGGCCACATGCCCAAAACAGAGCCTATCTTCGTAGGGAGGGAAACCGAAGAATTAAGCCAGATAGAAATAACCAGGGAGGAGGTCCTTGAATGTCTTGTTAAACTAAACACTAACAAATCGCCAGGACCAGATGGCATCCATCCACGAGTTCCCAGGAAACTTCAAGATGAAATTGCTGAACTCCTAGCCAAAATATATAATATTTCCCTCAAATCAGGCTTTGTGCCTGATGACTGGAAGGTAGCGAATGTAACACCAATTTTCAAAAAAGGATCCAGGGGTGATCCAGGAAATTACCGACCTGTCAGTTTGACATGCGACCCAGGTAAAGTGATGGAAACCATCCTAAAAGATAGAATTAATAGGCACATAGAAGAGAAGGCGCTGCTAAAGGAGAGCCAACATGGCTTTTGCAAGGGCAAATCATGCCTCACTAATCTGTTGGAATTTTTGGAGAGTGTCAACAAGCATGTGGATAAGGGGGATCCAGTTGACATTGTTTATCTGGACTTTCAGAAGGCTTTTGACAAGGTCCCACACCAAAGGCTCTTGAACAAACTTACCAGTCATGGAATAAAGGGACAGGTCTTGTCCTGGATCAGCAACTGGCTAAGGGACAGGAAACAGAGGGTAGCACTAAATGGACACTTCTCCAAGTGGAGGGAAGTAAAGAGTGGGGTCCCCCAAGGTTCAGTACTGGGACCCCTGCTTTTCAACCTCTTCATAAATGATCTAGAGGTAGGAGTAAAAAGCAAGGTAGCCAAATTTGCTGACAACACTAAATTATACAGGGTAGTGAAAACTGTGAGAGATTATGAGGAGCTCCAGAGGGATCTCTCGACACTGGGGGAGTGGGCAAAACAGTGGCAAATGAGTTTCAACATTAGTAAGTGCAGAGTGATGCATGTTGGGGCAAAGAACCCCAATTACATTTATAAACTGATGAGGTCTGAACTCTCTGCGACAAACCAGGAAAGGGACCTTGGTGTCCTGGTGGATAACTCAATGAAGGTGTCAACCCAGTGTGCCTCAGCAGTGAAAAAAGCAAACTCAATGCTAGGGATCATTAGGAAGGGTATAGAAAATAAGTCAGCAAGTGTCATTTTGCCTCTTTATAAATCTATGGTGAGGCCCCATCTGGAATACTGTGTACAGTTCTGGTCGCCATACCTCCAGAAGGATATTATGGAGCTGGAAAAAGTGCAGAGGAGGGCAACCAGAATGATTAGGGGACTGGAACACCTTCCTTACCATCTGAGGCTGCAACGGTTGGGCCTCTTCACTCTTGAACGACGACGTCTAAGAGGTGACCTGATTGAAGTTTATAAAATCATGCACGGTGTGGACAAAATAGATAAGGAAAAACTGTTTTCCCTATCGCATAACACTAGAACTAGGGGACACTCCATGAAACTTTTGGGTACTAGTTCTCAAACAAATAAGAGAAAGTACTTTTTCACCCAGAGGATTACTGGTCTATGGAACTCCCTGCCAGAAGAAAGTTCGGTTTCACTTACCAGTGATAACTTTCGTTCTTCGAGTATATAGTTTGTGAATACACACTCATGGGTTATGCGCCTGCGCAGAACGGCCGATCGGAGGCTTGAAAAGCTATTGGTCAAAAGTTTTGGCGGTAAGACCGCCCACCGTACCGCCCACCCTGAGGCGCCCGCGCGCCATTTTACCTCAGTTCCATACTTAAGCCAAGCACAGGATAAACCAACTGATCTCATCCGTGCAGCTCAAGAGGGGAGGCAGGGTGGGTAGTGTGTATTCACAAACTATATACTCGAAGAACGAAAGTTATCACTGGTAAGTGAAACCGAACTTTCTCCTTCGTATAGTTTGTGAATCCACACTCATGGGAGATTAGCAAGCTCACACTTACTTGGTCGGTGGGCAGTCGGATGAGATGATCCCACGATGGGCTGAAGATCCTGTAGGTGGACCCGTCAGGGGCGTTGAGTCCGGAGCCCTCTGGTGAGGACGACACGGCCAAGCCTGGCGTCCGCAGTGGCTCTGGTGTCCACCCTGTAGTGCTGGACAAATGTGGAAGGTCTGGACCAGGTGGCAGCCTTACATATGTCCTCAAGCGGTGTGCCCTCCAGAAAGGCAGTGGATGTGGCAACCGCCCTGGTGGAATGCGCCCTGACATGCGGTGGAGGTGGCAGTGAGGCTGACTCGTAGGCCAGGTAGATGGTAGAGGTGATCCATTTGGAGAACCTTTGAGCAGAGATGGGTTCACCCTTGGACTTTCCCCCATAAGCCACAAAGAGGCGTTGCGACTTCCTGAACTCTCTAGTCCTGCTGGTGTAAAACAATAAAGCTCGTTTCACATCCAGCGTGTGCCAAGTCCTTTCTTGGGCGTTAGTGGGGTTCTGGAAGAAGGTTGGCAAGGAGATAGTTTGTGCCATGTGAAACTTGGAGACCACCTTGGGTAGGAAGGTGATGTCCGCTTGGAGGACGACGCGGTCGTTGAAGAACTGGAGAAAAGGTGCGTCTGCTCGCAGGGCAACCAGTTCACCAGCTCGTCGTGCAGACGTGATAGCCACCAGGAATGCCGTCTTCCATGTGAGGAGACGAACATCGGCGGTAGCCATGGGCTCGAAGGGGGTCCTGGTGAGCGCGTTAAGAACGGTGGACAGTGACCATTGAGCCGTCGGTGTCCGGGCCGGCGGAAAAGCGTTCCTTAGTCCCTTGAGGAAGCGCTTTACCGTTTGGTCGCGGAAGGCCGCGGAAGCGGGCGAGCCAGCAGGAGAGTGCGCTACCACTGCTGCGAGATGCACTCGGATGGAGGTGATGCTGAGGCCAGACTCCGCCAGCTGGAGGAGGTAGGTTAAAATGTCCTGCAGTCCCACCTGCGTGGGGGGCGTTTGTCGGGAGGCCAGGAAAGCACAGAAACGCCTGTATTTGGAAGCGTAGGACTTCCTTGTGGAAGGGCGCCGCGCTAGTTCAAGGATCCTGGCCAGTCTGGGGTTATCCTCCACGCGGTGAGGTGGAGGCTGGGCAGGTCCGAATGGTGCAGCTGGCCCTGCTCCATTTGGAGGAGTGTCGGTGATTCCGGCAGTGTGCGATACTGCGACGACATGCGCAACAGTAGCGGAAACCAGGGTTGGCGCGGCCACGCCGGTGCCACCAGAATTGCATTGGCTCTGTGTTGGTGCATCCTGGTGAGTACCTTCTGGACCAGAGGAAATGGAGGAAAGGCATAGAGATAGTCCTGATCCCACCGTTTCATGAAGGCATCGCCCTCGGAGTTCAGTCCGATGCCTGCTCTGGAGCAGTACCTGCTGAGTTTCCTGTTGGACTCCGATGCAAAGAGGTCGATGCTCGGCGTCCCCCAGACCTCGCACAGGGACTGGAACACTCCGTCGTCCAGCTCCCATTCGTGGGTCGTGGAGGTGAGACGGCTCAGGTGATCTGCCAAAACATTCAGCGTGCCCTGAATGTGCACTCCAATTGGGAAAATGTGCCTCTCCAGACACCATTCCCACAACTGTACTGCAAGGTACAGGAGGGTGGTGGACCGTGTTCCTCCCTGCTTGTTGAGGTACGCCACCGCCGTGGTATTGTCCGAGGCCACCTGAACCGCCCTGCCGGTGAGCAGAGTCTCGAAGGAACGTAGAGCCTTCCAAATGGCCAGCAGTTCCAAGTAGTTTATGTGGTACACCGTTTCGTGCGGTGTCCAGGTGTCGTTGACCGTGAGAGTCCCGCAAGCAGCGCCCCAGCCGAGGTTGCTCGCGTCGGTCAGTATCTGCAACGAGGGTTGCGGGGGGTAGAAACTCTTCCCCGTGGCCACGTTGAGTGGTGTAGACCACCACAGCAGTTGGTCCCTCAGTTCTGGAGATGGGGTCAACCGTTTGGATTGGCTCTCCCGAAGTGCGTCGAACTCGTGGAGGAGCCACGATTGCAGGGACCTGAATTTCAACTTGGCATGGGGGATCACTGCCGTCGTTGAGGCCATCAGGCCTAGAAGTCTCTGAGCCTTCTTCGCCCGGATGCACGGTTTCGTGCGCAGTTCGCTCACCCCCTGCGCAATGTCCCGTAAGCGTTTCTGGGGGGCGTAGGCTCTCGTAGTAAGCGAGTCGAGTACCGCTCCAATGTACTCGACGCGCTGGGAGGGAGTCAACTTCGACTTGGTGAAGTTGATCCTGAGGCCGAGACTCTCCATGAGGTGAACTGTGTATTGTGTGTCCCGAACGGCCGACGGTTTGGTGGGGGAGACGATCAACCAATCGTCGATGTATGGGAAGACCCTGATGCCCCGTTGGCGGAGGAATGCGGCCACCGGAGCCATGCATTTGGTGAAGACCCGCGGTGCCGTGGCCAGACCGAATGGTAGGCATCGGTACTGGTACACGGAATTGTCGATGCGGAAACGGAGAAACCGTCTGTGTTCCTCGAGGATGGAGACGTGGAAGTAGGCATCCTTGAGGTCTATGACTGTGAACCAGTCCCCTTTGTTGATGAGGGGGAGGACGGTCTGTAGGGTCACCATCCGGAACTTCCTGGTGTGGATGCATTTGTTCAGGCGGCGTAGGTCCAGGATAGGGCGAAGGCCTCCGTCCTTCTTCTGGACCACGAAGTACCTCGAGTAGAAGCCGTTGTCCCAGTCGGACGGTGCTACCCGCTCGATGGCTCCCTTGGAGAGAAGGGTTGATATTTCTTCCTCCAAATGGGGGGACGAGGTGGTGAGACGATGTTTTCCTACTCGAGGCACCCGCACGAACTCGATGGCGTAGCCAGAGGACAAGATCTTTAAGACCCACTGGTCGTCCGTGATGCCCGACCATGCCTGGAGGAAGTTCCGGAGGGGGAGGTACGGGATGTGGAGCGAGAGAGACTCGGCCGTCGCAGCTTCAAACGCGGGGCTTGGGCCTCGCGGTCGAACGCTTGTCCTGTCCGTAGGGCCGGTAGCGGGGTTTGTGTTGTCGCCGCTGTTTGTAGGAGCTGGATCTAGGCTTCTCCGTCGGTCCCTGCTGCTGTGGGTTGCCCTGGAACCGCCGTGTGAAGGGCTGGAACCTCGGCCTGGTGGAAGTAGCCGGCGTGGTGAGCCCCAGGAACTTCGCCGTGGAACTGGTCTGGCGCATCTCATTCAGGACCTTATCGGTGTCCTGACCGAAGAGGCCCTGCCCGTCGAAGGGAAACTCCTCGATGAGCTTTTTCATAGCGTCATCGAGGGAGGTATCCCTGAGCCAAGCATGGCGACGGAGGTAGATTGCGGAGGCCATGTCTTTTGCCGCATAATCGTTGATATGCCGGGCAGTGCGCATCAGCTGCTCGGCGACGAAGTCCCCCTCGGTGGCCAGCGCGTCAATCCTCTTCTGGGCATCGGCGGGCAGTTTAGCCGTCTCAACCTTCACCTGCTCCCAGAGGTGAGATTGGTACAGGCCCATGGCGGCCGAATAGTTGGCGGCCCGAAAGAATAGGGAGCCGGTGGCGTAAAACGTACGCCCCACCGCGTCCAGTTTCTTTCCCTCCGGCGTCGACGGGACCGGGAATCCGCTGGTGGCCGTCCTATGCTGGAAGGCCTTGACCACCAGGGAATTCGGCAGGGGGTGCGCCTGCAAGAACTCGACGTTCTCGTCCAGGACCCGGTACATACTGTCGAGCCTGGACGAAACGGAGTGCGCCGCCAAAGGTTTCTTCCACGTCGCCCTCGCCGTGGTCATCATGGAGGGGAGCATGGTTATGTGGACCGGCCGCACAGCACGCCTGTCGAGCTTCGCGGTCATCTGATCCTCACCCTCCAACGGCGGTTGGTCGACCTTCAGGTTGAGGGCGGTGCCGAGCCTCGTGAGCATGGCGGTCAGTGAGCGCTGGTCCTCACCACGCGGTGGGTCCACTGAGCCGATGGCCTGTTCCGGCGTGCGCTCGGCGTCGACGTCTCCCTCGTCCTCCGACGACGACGAGCTGGACTCATCGGAGGACGAGGGAGGCAGTCTTTCGTCCACGTCCGGACCGCGCCAGTACGGCCTGGGCGGGCCGGCGGGATGGGCGTCCACCGCATCAACGTCCGGACCACACCATGACGGGTTGGGTGGGCCGGCGGAGCGGGCACTCGACCCACGGGAGGTCGGTGGGGCCGCGGCAGAGCCGGGATGCCCGGGGCTTGCGGTGGTCGGAACCGGAGCCGCAGAGGCCGCAGGCGTGGAGGTCTGGAACCTGGTCGCAAACGACGCCATGACCTGGAACATCTCTCGGACGAGGGCCATCTGAGACGCGTCCGAGTCCGCTGGCGGTGGAGCTCCGGTGGCCGGCGGGATGGTGGCCCACGAAACGGTGGGAGCCGAAACGGTGGCCGGCGTCGGTGTCGGCGGAACGGTCGTCGGAACGGTGACGACCGCGTCGTCCGTCGGCGTCCTGGGCCGTGGAGAGACGGAGGCCTGCCTCGGCGAGGAATTCCTGCCCCGAGGAGGAGAGGAGAGCACCTGAAGTGGGCGAGCTGGAGCCCCAGCCCTGCGTCCTTTCTCAGGTGACCCGGAAGACGACCGTCCTCCCCAGATGGAGGATCCCGGAGAAGGACATCGGGCAGTCGAGAACGGCGGCGAAGGCCCGGGAGAGGCGGGTGTGCGCGGAGTGGGGGGAAGCGACCGTCTCTTCTCCGACCCACGCTTGCGCTTCTTCTCACCATTCTTGTCCTTCTTCTTCTTCTTCCTCATCGGAAGCACGGAGGAAGAGGCCGGCGGTGGTTGAGCGGCAGCGGCGGTGGGGGCGGACGCGGCGGGAGCCAGAGCGAGCTCCATCAGGTGAGCCTTGAGGCGATTGCTTCGGTTCTGCACCGCGAGGCGCGTAAACTTTTTGCAATGCGGGCAAGACTGGCTCTGATGCGACTCTCCCAAACAAAAAAGGCACAGGCTGTGTCCGTCGGAAGCCGGAAACTTCTTAAGGCAAGCCGTGCACTGTTTAAACGCTGCAGCCATCAACCGCGGAAAAAATTCTTCCAGTGGAAGTTTCTGGAGACAAGTACCCCGAAGGGCCGACCAGCCGCCACCCCCTTGAGGGGGGAGACGGTGATCGATGCGAAAAATTGGCTACTGAATCCACTCAAGAGAAGAGACAGAGCCGGGGTGGCGATCCTGCCCGGAGGACAAGATCACCGAGAAAAATTGTTAAGATTTGCCAAAAAGACTTTCCCTCAGAAGGGCGAAAAAATTGAGGAAGCTCTCAACGATCGTCCTGCTGCTACAGCGGAAAGAAGAGAACTGAGGTAAAATGGCGCGCGGGCGCCTCAGGGTGGGCGGTACGGTGGGCGGTCTTACCGCCAAAACTTTTGACCAATAGCTTTTCAAGCCTCCGATCGGCCGTTCTGCGCAGGCGCATAACCCATGAGTGTGGATTCACAAACTATACGAAGGAGAAGTGGTGACAGCTGTCAGTCTTGACAGCTTTAAGAAAGGATTAGACAAGTTCATGGAGGACAAGAGTATCAATGGCTATAATTATGGATACTTAAGGACAACCTCCGGGTTGGAGAGATAGGCAGTATATCTCTCAATATCATTTCCAGGGAATCCTAAGCAGGTGAAGGCATCTGCTTGGGAATACCCTGAAGGAAATGGTGAGCCATTGTGTGAGACAGAATGCTGGACTGGATGGGTTCCTGTGGCCTGTTCCAGCAAGGCTGTTCTTATGTTCTTATGTAAAAGGCAGGACACACGTGTGCATTGCTCTTGTGGGTTTTGCATGAGGCAGAGAGTGTTTAGGAGTGGTTTTGAGCGTGATTTTGGATTTTTTGTTTATTTTTTCATCATAATTTTTAGAAGCATTCCTGGGATTTTTGCAGCATTCTTCAGGTTCTTGGACAATCAGGGTTGTTTTACATGTTTTTGTAATGTATTTAGCCTTTAGACAATGTTTTCTTACAGTTCTGTCAGTTTCCTGTCTGTTTCCTTGACTTTGCCCTGAAGTCTGTGCTGTTACAGTACAATGTATCTCTATGGAAACGACGTTGTACAAGGAAATCACGGCAAGGATTTGGACGTTGTATGAGGCATCGTGGCTAGGATTTTGCATGCCTCATACAAAGTCCAAATCCGTATAAAGTCCAAACTTGTGGAACCAAGTTTGGATGTTGTATGAGGTATCACTGTAGTTCGTTACAATAAAAGATTAAATGACAGCACCTGCAATAGATGGCCACTCAGACTCTGTTTAACTGCCTCTAGCAAAGAGCGCAATACTTCCAAAGGCAGTCTATTTTAAAGTCAAACCACTCTTCCCGTTAAGGATGTTTCTCTGCATGTGTGCAAATTCCAACCAGTAGACAAATTTGCTTCATCTTCTGGGGAACAGTCCTCCTCCTGTTGTTGTTGTTGTTTTCTACACTGTAGGTAGAATGATAGCTGCATTGGATCACTAAGTTGCAAACAATATAATTTTGAACTCTCCAAAACTCCTCCTTATGCTTAAAGGTAAAGGTAAAGGTTTCCCTTGCTCAAAAGCCAGTCATATCTGACTCTAGGGTTCAGTGCTCATCTCTGTTTCAAAGAACTTGACTTGCTAACTTTCCAATATCTGAAAATATATACAATAGATTATGTATGCTAGATTATGCACACCTGGTTTCCTATCAGCAGGATTTATAAGGGGAGTAATATTTTGAGACAGTAACATCCACAGCCCAAAATGAATAAACGAAAAGAGGTTTGGATGCAACATGAAAACAAGATACCCTTTGAAAACTAAATGTTATATATCCAGGTGGGTTTCTCTTTTATACTTAGCTCAGTAGCAATATTCCAGTTCAGAATTAATTTTTATATATATATTGTATATATTTTCAGATATTGGAAAGTTAGCAAGTCAAGTTGTCTGATGAAGGGAAATTCTCCTGAAAGAGTCTGCATACCGGTTGACTTTCACAATGTATTGGACTTGTTGTATTGCTCTACTGGAAGATACTGAATATATTAACTACCAGAATAAAACATTATATTATATTACTACATATTCAAGCCTCAAACGGATTTCCTATCTTTGAACATTGCCACACCGTTTGGCCACTTCTGTGTACCTGTGCTTTTGCATCTCTGTTTCAAAGCCAAAGAGCCAGCACTGTCTGCTTCTGCAGACATTTCCATGGTCATGTGGCAGGCATGCTTAGAAGGAATAAAATTAGGAGATGGGGAAGAAGCAAAACACCCCACACCCAAAGTCAAGCCAGATTTTACAATCAATGTTCTTGCAGGTAGACTGACTTGCAAATGGAGACTGCAAAGTAAGTCAAAAACAAAGGGGTCAAGATATCAGTCTGTCTTCCCTCTGCCTCTGATTCAAGTTAAATCTGTCTTCAAAATTGGGCACATGAGCTCTTTGTGTTGGATTAATTAGAAAAAGGGGGCATCATACAAAGGCTGCAGTTGTCACTTCTATAAGGCAGACATACCCAGCTCTTTCAAACGTCCCTTACTAGATTTGGCCATGAGTGTCCCTTTTGGCCATATCATGAGGAACAACATAAAGTATAGTATACTCCAACTCGCTCTGCAAGGAAAGATTCTTGGGAAGAGAGACCCCGGAGATAGATGGACTTCATGGCTGAAGAACCTGAGAGACTGGTGTGGCATGTCCTCGGAAGAACTGTTCCCAGGAGTTAAGAGCAGGAAGACTATCACCATGATGATAGCCAATATCCAGAATGGATACGGCAGCTGTAATAATAATTTCGTGTCAGAGATTACTCTGGGTTGAAAGGATTTTTAGGAAACACTCAAATGAGGCTCCTTTCATGTCCCCAAGTGCAGCTCTCAGGTATTGAAACCCAACCTTCTCCAGCTCATCGACTTAACCACTAAGCCACCGGAGCAGCTAAAGAAGAAGAAGTCCCTTTTCAGGGACAATCCAATGGTCACCTTTTCTGGACATTTCCCAATAACTTCAATTATCTGCAGGCTCTTGTAAAATTCATGAATTCTTTCTTCATATTGATTATTTGAGTTTTGATCATGCTTCTCACCTCTCAGCTTAAGCCTGTTATGCACATTCACATCTCTTTTGACTATTTAATCAACTGTCTTCATAATTTAGTTGCCTTACAGTTTTCATTGACTTCCTTTTTTGCTCTGTTACACTTAATCTTCTGCAGCTAACATATAATCCTCTATACAATGGATGGTTTCTATCTGTTGTTCAACACTGTCTCCCATCCTTCAAAACATGAAATGTTCTAATGAACCTCTACCCCCTCATGCTATTTTTCATCTCTTCAGTAGTAGTGCTTAAGTTCTTACGATGTCAGATATTTAGTGGGAGTACCTCTACCAAACCCACACTAAAAATTAATTTTTTCATATCCTCTCCGACATATTTTTCTGCTTAATGTTTGATTTTAATTTTATGTCTCCCTTATCATAGTTAATTACTACTTTTAAACAGCAATTCAGTAAGTAAAAAAGTCCAAAAATAGATAAATTGCCATCCTTTAATTTTTACCATTTTTAGACTTGCCCTGTAAGATAATGTCTTCTCTTTCCCCCATCCAAACAATTTGGCTTTTACTATCCTATAATCTAGTAAATTTCATTTTATTTTTGTTTGGTCTTTTCTTCAAAGTTCTCTTCTCATCTCAGTTCCTGAATTTCACTTTATTGCCATGTAATGATTTGTATACTTTTGCTGTTTTATAACAGGGTTCTGCACATGCGCACAATGTTCTGCGCATACACACATGCGTACTAACTACTTTTCCCGCCGGTCAAATTACGGAATGGCGGTGGGAAAGTGGAGGAAGCGGCGTGGAAATATGGGATATCCCGGCCAATCTGAGATACTTGACAGGTATGCGGACAGGATGACTGAACAACCTGAAAGCACTAGCTTCCTGTCACGTCTGCAGATTTTATTGGAGTGAACTGCTCAATTTATCAATTCATAACACAGAATAAAGATGACAGCTGACTGATGGCTCCAATGGAGAAAACATTACTTTACCATGTCATAAATTTATCACAGTAATGAAATCCGCAAAATCAAAGGAACTAATCTTCAAAACTTTCAGTTTAAAATAGAATCTGCAGATAGGCTCAATTAAATAAACAGTAGTTCTAAGTTTGCAAACATTAAGCACATCTGTTTAGTAAAGGATTACACTGAAACCAGTGAGCTTTACTACTTGCAACATACTGTACTGTAGATTTGATACAGCAGTATGAAAAGGCATTGGTTATTGTTCTGTGACTCACAGCTTTTTCTTATACTGTATGCTCAAGTCAAATAGCATTCAAAAACTAAGCAAATCTCCATAAAGATTTTAAGGTTACTTCTTTCCAATTGAGATCACAACGCTGAAATCTATGCATCTGTAAAATAAATACCTATTATTTAAAGGTAGTTGCTCTTTAAAAATAGTTGTCACAAAACTCTCAGGTATAGGTATAGGTGCAACCATCTAAAACAGACATTAGGGCTGCATCGAAACACCGCACACACTATGATGGAATCAAAGAAACATTTTACAGCAATGTTTTTTGTAAAAGACCTAATCTTAAAATTAAACATGCAAAATATAACCCACTTTTATAAAACAAGTGTACAGCAGGCTTGTTAAAGCTCTTATTCCCATGAAAGCTCCGATATTTCATCTCTTTCATGTATAATAATCTTATTACTAAACTTCAAAATATTCAGCACACTACTGCTATTTTCCTGCTATTTTAGCATACTGCTGCAATTTTAATACTGTTGCATAAATATATATTTTTTAGCTGACGGAGGGGAAGAAAATAAGAACACAGTCCTTAAAATAAAGTGATCAACTATATACACAGATATTCTGCCTTCATATCTGTAAATACAGATTCTCTCTAAAAATCTACTGACTGCAATGAGTTCATCATTGCTCAAACCAAGACTGCAGCAAGTGAATTCCAGTGCCCAAAATGCAAGGTAGAAATAAACATGGAATTGGCTTCACTCAAGTGCCAAACTGCAAGTCAACATGTATGCATGAGCAATTAATTACTTGAATGCGTGAGGATAAATGTTTCATAGCTTCTCCTACCTTTCTTTGTAGTGCCTGTTCTACGACGTGCGGGTGACACCAGCTCTCTCACAATATGCAAGACTTGAATCATTGCTAGTTAACAAGATCAAAGCCACCAGCTGCTTCTCTGGAACACCAACAGGTTTCATTCCTACACATCACTACATGTCTGCTTCAAATAAACATCAGAAACTCAGCAACAGAAACTCCGTTACATTTCCGAGGATATGCTTTGATGCCTGACAACTGTACAGCAAGAGGTGATGATTAAAGAGGCTACTGCACATGGATGCAAAGGCAGTACCAGCTGGGCATCTCTTATCTCCAAAAAACAGATGTACACATGACAACCAGATGTTACCATAGCCTCTCTTCAACCAAGATGCAAGATTACAGATGAAAGCATATTTGTCATCGTTCAAATTATGAAACCATGGTTCGTACAAAACATACTCAACAAATGTTAGCCCTGAAGGAACACCAATGAGGCAAGTGCCCAAGCATACTAAATGTCAGGGTCCTCCACAGCAAAATCAAGAATGTTCACAACCACTGCAATCAGAGCCTTTTAGTTTTTCCTCTGCCATTTCATTGCCTCTGAAATTCCTGTATATACAAACAGAACTCCTATACTTCACACCAAATACTGAAAAACAAAGTATTCCTGGCACTACATGGATCTTACCAGCAGGATCTCAGAATATACTGTACATTCAGCTTAATCCCTCCTATTGTTTCTGGTTCAAGAGATTTTAGCATGAACACTTGAATTCAAACATTTTAATGTTCCGAATCATTAGGCAAAAATGTATACTCTTATCCATGACACCTGCTTATCAATGTGGTTAAAACACGCGAACCTTAAAGGAACTGCATATGTAATTGCACACACTTGTGTGTGTGTGTGGGGGGGGGGGTTCTGCTTTAAAATGTAGGTGGTTGTGTCTACACCTGAGGTTTTAATGAATACTTTATTTTTAAGGACCGGTGCTGTTAACAGTTATGCCTTCTAAGACCCCCATATACAGTAATGAAACTAGCTACCTTTTTAAAGAGGAGAGGGGCAGAAACCTCATACTTTTAAACAGCTACATTCCTGCATAAGCTGTAGTTTTTGATTCAGAACGAGAACATTTGTCAACAAGAATATAAATGGCCAGATGAAATCTTCAACCAAAACTAAGAAAAAGAAGTAAAAATGGGGCATCAACCTTCCACTTTCCACAAAGGGGTGACTGTTATTCCCAGCCTCATGCTGCATCTGTGGAATCAACCGTAAAGGCAGGGGAAACCTGTCTCTCCCAATTGCTCAAAGCCAGATGTTGAGGAAAGAGATCCTTTGTAATGAAAAAAAAGAGAGGGGCTATGGTGGCTCAGGGTTAAGAAGCTCACCTTATTAGCTGGAAGGCTGGCAAGTTGGCAGTTCGATACCCGGGTACTGCATGATGGTTTGAGCGACCGTCTCTGTCCCAACTCTTGGGGACATGAAAGGAGCCTCATTTGAGCGTTCCCTGAGCAGTGTTTCTTCCGCAAAAATCCTTTCAGCCCAGAATAATTTCTGACACAAAATTATTATGATGTAAAAAAGGACCTCCTCACAGCTCTCTTTTTCCCCACCACCCACCAACCCCACATATCTCATATATCTATTAGGTACTGCTCAAAAGAGGGGAAAGGGAACCCATCAAACGCAAAAGAAAATCAATGTACATGTTTCACTCTGTAGGTAAGGAGGAGGAAGGGTTCATCTAGCTCAGGGGTCGGCAACCTTTTTAAGTTGTGGCCAGGTCATGCTATCTCAAACAGTTGAGGGGGCTGGACTGGTGGTTCCCCCACTGTAAACACATCCACGGCTAACATAAATGTGTTCATGACAGCCGTAAACAAAGGATCCGCTGCAACTTTTAGTGGCAGTGGCTGTGGCAGCGATTGGAGCAAGGGTGGGGGTCTGATGATTTGGCAACATGGACCTACCCTCTTATCTACTGTGCCATGATCTGGAAGGTATCTTAAACTCCATATTCACCAGCAGTGATGCAGTGGTTAAACTGCTGCACTGCAACTAAAACTGCTGATGTGAGTTTGATCCTGACTCGGATTCAAGGTTGACTCCGCATTCCATCCAGCATGTTGGGGGAGTGGATGCTAATCATCTTGTGAACCACCCAGACAGTGCACTAAGTGCTATGGGGTGTTGTTGCTGTTCAGTTGTACAGTCGAGTCCGACCCTTTGTGACCCCATGTACCACTGCATGCCAGGCTTCTCTGTCATCTGGTATCCCCCATAGTCTGCCCAGATCCCTGCCCATTGCATCAATAATGCAATCTAGCCATGTCATCCTCTGCCGTCCCTTCTCCTTTTTCCCTTTGGGGGGGCAGTATATAAGTGTAATTGCTATGGGGCAGTATTTATGTGTAATTGCTATTGTTAACCAACTGGTCTCTTACTATGGCAAGTGGAGAGAAAGTGTTATGGTTGAACCCTACATGTACATAGTCCTATCTTGATTCTGTCTGTTAGAAGAAATGTTGGCACTACTCTTTGACCATATCTTTGTAATCAAAAAGTCACAGGTTCAATTCCCAGCATCTCTCCATGAGGATTCATTCTTAGGTTTGATCTGGTGTTAGAAAGATTAGCTGGCAAGGTTGTCACCCAATTATGAATTGTATTCATAATCTTCATGGAGGCTTCTTCTGTGTAATCCACGAGGATGTAAAAGACTCCTGTTAAGACCCTAAGTGCTATGCTGCCAGTCAAAGTAGGCAGGCAAAAACTGGCCCTTTAGATATTGTGTCTATTACTCATCACTGTGTTGATTGGGGTTGATGGGAGCTGTAGTCCAACACTGAGAGGACTGCTCTTTTCCAATTTTGGGATAGACAGCTGTGAATTATATGGATTAACAGCCTAACTCAATACAGCAGAACATTCTTTGGTCCTAGATGACATGTAGGAAGGTTATCTTCTGCACTATAACTCCCTGGTTAAAAAAGTAAATTTTCTACATTTTGGTCATAGATAACATAGATGAAGAAATAAATAAAATAACAAATTCAAAGTAAGAAAGAAATTCAAACTATCCACAAGGATCGTGTTAAAACAGTGCTAGTGACGAGCATTTAAATATAAGTAAATATATCGGCACAAAACAAGAGCAAAGTCATATTCATGATAGATAGAAAGAAAGTTATTAATAATTAAGGTATGTTCAGACTCAAGCTTTGCTGAATCACATCACGCCTTTATAGCATGCTCCTTCTCTGACTGGTTAGGAAAGTGTTGCACTGCAAAACAAACTATGAAGAATTATGGCTATTTTCATAGGCTCTGTCAATAGCAAAACTAAGGCTACTGCCTGTGTTTCTAAATGTCACAAGAGTACAAAGTTAAAACCACCCAGCCCTAGTAGGTACAGTTAATTCTTTTGTATCCAGAGCTGGCAATTTTCCTTGAAGTATATAGGAGGTATGGACAGACAAGAACCCTTCGAGTACTACAAAACAAAGCAGCCACAAATAAAGAAAGCCATATACAGGAGAACCTAAGGAGATTACATAGTCAATTAGGTTGTATTCAAGGATAGGAGTTTCCATAAATTAAAGAGTTCTGCAAAATGCAATTTTACTGGAACTCTAAATCCAAACACACATGTACCATAGAGTTTATTCCAATCACATGAAATCATTAGATGCATCACATGTAGGTATTACTTACAATCAAAATGTGTTGAGCCCTTTAAATCAGTTCTTTGTTTCCATATGGTGGTTCAACAAAAATATTTCACTCTGGCCATACAAAACATTTCAGGGAAGATTTTTGTAGGGAAAGGGGGAGGAAAACAGATAAAACTCATACAGGATTTCAGAGTTTCACATCAATCCTGTCTCAAATTCTATTTTCAACATACAGCTTTAGGCTAAACATCAAAACATTGCTTGATTCTCCGAGAATGAGACTTGAGTTAATACTTTTCCTTCTCCCTTGGTTGAAATCATATCATGCCTGAAAAATATTATCACATCATAGTTTATGAGAGAATCACGGCTTGCCCAGGTAACATATAATGAGTTGATACAATAAAAGAGAGAGGGAATAAAGAATAGAAGGAAAGGGGTGAGTATTTTATGATCATATCCCAATGTTAAACTATAGCTGGGTGTTCTACCTGAAACAAACCAGAAGCCTTACAAGAAACTTGAGATTCTGCTACTAACTTGATCAAAGCCACCAACACTTTTACAACGTTTTCTCTGCAAACAAAAGAGTAAGCAAGCTACCTTTTACCATGAGTAAAATAAAACCGCTCTAGAATTCCAGCGTTCCGTGCGCTCCGGTGTCTAGTCATGCCTGCCACATGACCACGGAAATGTCTGCAGTCGGATACGACTGGCTTTCGAGCAAGGGAAACAAAAAAAAGAATTCCAGGGAAGTATTCTGCATCTGTACTGTAGCCACAACCAAAGAACTTGAAATTCCCTTCCTAATACACAAAACAGGTAATCATTCAGCTCTGCTGGCAATAAATGTGGTTTTTACAGTTTCTATGATCAGTTAACATTAGTTGAGACCAGCATCTCCAGTGTTAGATATCTACTGAACAAGAACATACCTCTGAGCAAGTTGAGAATGAACATCGTTCTTTAACCTAAACAGAAGGGGAAAAAAGACCCCGAGATTAACAGGAAATTAAAACAACTCTATGAAGCCACTCAAGATAAACTACCAGTAAAACTAGAGTTTGAAGTATCCCTCCACTCAATAGTCTGAAGCATAAGAGTTCTGCTTATTCAACTGTCATCAGTCAAATTCAAAGATGTCCCCATGAATTAGTGAGATGCTTTGAAAAGTAGTTTTTTATTGATTGTACTGCCAGAAGGCAACACATCTACAGCCAGAGTCAGAGCCAAAAAATCTGCTAGTCAAGCACACTACTCCATAGGCATCTGTTTCCAAACCCTTGCAGGGTAATGTTTTTGAAGTAAAATACAAACCTCCCACCAAATTTCTTCTCTTACTCAGCCTCCCTAAAATCTGGGAAGATGCAATTAGTAATTTAAGATTTTGAAATACAAGGGGAAACATGTCTATTTACAATGTAGCTAGTCTGAAGAAAACTGTCGGTTACTAATTGGGGTTAAAGGAACAAGCTAATTTACATATTGCCAACAAAGTGAAAGAACTAAGAGAATTAACCTTAAACATCTGCTCTAAAAGTCTTCAGATTGTAGCATCCTAATTTTCATTTTGAGGCAAAGAAAGCTTTCTGGATAATGGGTCAAATATCCCCATTTCTAAAAGTTAAAGGTCTCTGTTGCTCAAAAGCCCGTCATGTCTGACTCTAGGGCAGGTGTTCTCAATGTTTTCCCGCCGCAGGCCAGACCATGCCCCTACAGACACCTGAGCGGGCCAGACACGTGGTTCCCCTGTTGTAAACGCTGCCATAAAAGCATTTGTTGTTGTTGTTGTTCAGTCGCACAGTCGATTCCGACCCTTTGCGACCCCATGGACCATTTTCCTCCAGGCGCCTCTGTCCTCCACCATCCCCCTCAGTCCTCCCAGTTCTGTGCCCATTGTGCCTACAATACCATCTATCCATCTCATCCTTGGCCTCCCCCTTCTTCTTTTGCCCTCCACCTTTCCCAACATCATGGCCTTCTCAAGTGAATCCTCCCTTCTCATTTGATGCCCAAAGTACTTTAGCCTCATCTTTACTATTTGACCTTCCAGTGAGCAGTCAGGATTGATTTCTTCTAAGATTGACCTATTTGTTCTCCTCGCTGTCCAGGGGACTCTCAAAACCCTCCTCCAACACCACATTTCAAAGGCATCTATTCTTCTGCGTTCAGCCTTCCTAATTGTCCAGCTCTCACATCCATACATTACCACTGGGAATACCATTGCTTTGGCTATTCTAATTTTTGTTTTCAAGGTGATGTCTCTGCTTTTCACTATGTTCACCAGGTTTCTCATAGCTTGTTTCCCAAGAATCAGTCACCTTTTTATTTCATGGCTGCAATCTCCATCTGCAGTGATCTTAGATCCTAAGAATGTAAAATCTGTCACTGCTTCTACTTCTTTCCCATCTATTCTCCAGGGACTGATGGGACCTGTTGCCATTATCTTGGTTTTCTTGATATTGAGTCCCAAGCCAGCTTTTGCACTCTCTTCCTTCAATCCAATCAAGAGATTCTTTAGGTCTTCCTCACTTTCTGCCATTAGGGTGGTATCGTCTGCATATCTCAGATTGTTGATGTTTCTCCCAGCAATTTTTATCCCATATTGTGATTCCTCCATCCCTGCATTGCGCATTATGTGCTCTGTGTATAAGTTGAATAAGCAGGGTGATAAATGCAACCTTGTCTTACTCCTTTTCCTATTCCAAACCACTCTGTCATTCCATGTTCTGTCCTAACTGTTGCTTCTTGGTTCATATACAGATTTCTCATGAGGCATATGAGGTTCTCTGGTATTCCCATCTCTTTAATCACTTGCCACATCTTGTTGTGATCCACACAATCAAATGCCTTAGTGTAGTCAATAAAGCAAAAGCATTTACAGCACATTTTTTGGCTGTTTTCACTGCTTCTGATGCAGTGGGAGCAAGGGTGACTCATTTTTTGGCTGTTTCCTCTGCTTCCAGAGGTGGCGGAAGCGAGGGCGGTGGGCCTCATAGAATAAGGCAGAATTTCAGGGTCGATATCCATCTGGTTTACTCGGATATTTCTTGGTAAATCGACCCTGAAATTCTGCCTTATTCTACTTGACGAATTATCTCTTCATGGTTCCGAACATTCGGAGTTCAGCGAACCCCAGTAGATGTCATCGTTACTGATGGAACTTTGTCTTCCAATATATATTGCCTCATAGACTTTGCAGTTTCGCTCTTGGGTTGTATCAACTATATGATATACGTGCCATGATAATATAGTCTCCCGTATGACTTTTGGGATTTTGATACTTGTATTTGTACTGCCTTCATAGGTTTCTCTATATATCCCTAGCTATATGCTTTATAAGATTCATGTCTATTTATATTCAAGATTATTGTTAATTGTTTGAGATGAGATATAACTATTGTATGACCCCACTGTGATAACACACCTAGCTACGCATTCTGCTACTCCGTATCGCTTGCCAGGAGTCCTCTCTCCGATTATTCTTGTTCCCCATGGTATATTAAAGAGCATTTTTAAAGCATTTTCATTGCCCTATTCCTCGGGTGGACTCTTCGCATCCACTGTTACCTCACACCCCAGCCGCTTTTCTCCTTGCATATCCATTTATAGCCAAAAAGCCAGTGTTGTCTGTATCTGCAGACATTTCTGTGGCCATGTGGCAGCCATGACTAGACACCCAAGTGCACTGAACGGTGTTATCTTTCCCACCAAAGTGATAACTATTTATCTACTTGCAATTTCTGGCTTTCAAACTGCTAGGTTGGCAGGGGCTGGGATAGTCAAGGATAGAAGCTCACTCCTTCATGCAGCACTCGGGTCTCAAACTGCTGACCTGCCAACCTCCCAGTATTCAAGTTCAGTGACTTAACTCCTAAACCACCACAGTTCTCCATTCCATCTCTAGTAAATCTGATATATAGCCAACCACTAAAAAAAAGAATTTGGGAGTGGCTCCACCTTCAGTAGGACAGGTACCCTATTCCTTCCATAATAACTCTGTAACTTGGAACTATTGTTAACTATTTATAATAAAAAAACTGTTCCCAATCTTCTACAGGAAAGTCTTCCAGACATATTTGTACCTCTCCATCAGCTCATTCCTTCTCCACACAGATCCGCCAACCCTTTTATACTCTTCTCTTCCTGATCTTTCTTCCTGCCTTCATCTGTCTCTTCGCCCCAGCCAGTGCCCCCTTCACCTCCCCATTCTAGTCTTGTCTGCCATAATTTCAATAAGAGAGCTGCATGTCGAATACTTCTTGGACCTGGGGATGATGGCTCACTACCCAAATCAAGGTCCTCCTGACTCTCCTCCTCACTGTATTGAATACTTCACTGCGTCTCCTCACTAAATTTCTCTTCCCTCATGCATGACTTATCATTCATAAATAAGCAAAAAGGATAAGCCCCTGAATGGAAACAATATCAACAACTTTTTTTTTTGCAGATTCTCAGGCATTGACAGCAAGTACGGCTAAAGGACTACAGCAGCACCTTACATCCATGAACCAATAATGCAATAACGTGAGAATCAGTGAAGAGAAGACTGAGTAATGGCAATTGGAAGGAAACAGCATGCATTAAATATTCTTTTCCATCCACCTTTGCTCCATTATAAAATATGGCACTATTCCCCTGAACCTCACTATATAAGTCACAAATCAGAGCCATTTCATGCAAAAACATGGGTGTGAACGAAACAAGGGCTGAGTTTAAAGAGCTTATTTTAGAAGTTTAGTTTTTGCCCACCAGGACTACCATCGCTTATGGTTCCCCAAATGCAGAAGAAGAAAAAAGTAAAAAACAGAAGTCAGGAAGACACAGTGTACACATAACATTGCCTAGATGACACATCGACAAATGGGACCACAAAAACCTATATTAGCTTCCCCTTAAGTTTAGATCAGGGTTCCCAACCTAACACCCATAGGCCGGATCTGGCCCCTGGTGCCATTTCATGTGCCCCCCAAGGGCATTTGAGAAGCAAAATGACCACCCTTTTGAAGCTGTTGGGACAAAATGGCCACCCCCATCGTGTAGGCAAGGCAAAATGGCCGTCCGGCCCTCGAAGCTGCCTGAGAGATTGTGAACTAGCCCCCGGTTTGAAAAGGTTGGGAACCCCTGGTTTAGATATTTGCACAGTTATAAACAGTAGCATAACAAAGGAGGGGACACATTCAAAATGTTTTGTTCAAACCAATGTGAGATAAGGCTACTGTGAAGCAGAAGGAACAGACATCTGTTAATTCCTCATTGGTTCTATTACAGTGTCTCATCAATGCAGATTATGATTTATCTGAAATTACAAGGATATTGTGTGTATTTGGCAGGTCTTAATTGCTTTCTTTAATAATTTCCAAGACAGCCATCAGCAATATGTCCTTCACACAGTCTAACTGCTCCAGTTGCCTGCAAAGTATCACACCACACTCTCTGCAGCATACATTTGTCTTGAGTAAGCATTTCCAAAACTCAGCGGAATGAACGCAAGACTCAATGTAGGGCCAACAGGATAGTACATGGTAATTCCTACTCCTGATGAGCAGGGTAGGCATGACAAATAATAATAATAATAATAATAATAATTTCATGTCAGAAATTATTCTGCGTTGAAGGGACTTTTGCGGGAGAAACTCCGCTCAGGGGACGCCCAAATGAGGCTCCTTTCATGTCCTCAAGAGCTGGGACAGGGACGGGCACTCAATCCGTCATGCAGTACCCAGGTCTTAAAACTGCCGACTTGCTGGCCTTCCAGCTAACAAGGCAAGCTTCTTGACAAATGAATCCACCTCTTTCCTCTTGGTAAATTTTGAGCTTATCTCTGACCTCAAAATGGACAAGTTAGTGCGGAATTTTAAAAAATGCATTGTCTGATTTACAACCATGTCTAGTCTTCAGCCCATCTTCATTTGCATTAGATAAGGAAGGATTGAAAAGGGCTGTGAGTGACTCAAATTCTTACCATCCTGGAAGTCTGAGCTACTTCCACAAGGTTACACAAGAATCAGTAGAAAATCAGTAGAAGAAACAACAGTATATATCCTCCATAATCAGAGCATACATAATAGTCTAATAGAGAAAGGTATAGGTATCACCTGCCCTTACTTTCGGACAGTACTGTATATATCAGCGATGACATACCTTTTAGAGACAAGAGTGTCCAGACAGAGGGGTGGGGCAAACTCTGTACTGGGGGGAAGGAGGAAGCGTTCCCATTGGGCTGCTGGGCAGAGGGGCGGGGTGAACTCTGTGCTGGGGGAGGTAGGAAGCGATGGTGTGCATGCCAACAGAGAGGGCTGGGAGTGCCCTCTCTGGCATGCATGCCATAGGTTAACCACCACTGGTATATATCATTATATTGAATCCATGCCTGTGAGCAGTGATATATTCTTGAAGAACATCCAGGGGAGAAGTCCCCAGATCCTTAGGCAGTCCGTTGCATCTGGGTTTGACAAGACCCAAACCAACCACAATAGAATCCCTGAGAGAAGCAGGTAGGATTCCAAGATGCTGTCAACATACAAGAGAACAAACCCTTGCAATTCTGTCTTGAGTGAATTGAGAAATCAGTGCTCCTCAACCTGATTTCAGTCACCCTACACAAACATTACGTTCAGACCTCTGGCAAAAGTCTCTCTCTCTCTCTCTCTCTCTCTCTCTCTCTCTCTCTCTCTCTCTCACACACACACACACACACACAAAACTAGGATTTTCTCAGGCGCTGAAGAAGAAAAGATGCAAGTGGCAGAAACGTCTGCAGAAGCAGCCACCACTAGCTCATCGGCTTTGAAACAGAGATGAACACTGAACCCTAGAGTCGGATACGACTGGCTTTCGAGCAAGGGAAACCTTTTCCTTTATATACATAAATGCAGGAGGATGCTGAAACTTTTATTGGATCCCTAAAGAAAATCAAACATTACGCAAGCATTGATGTTTCAAGATAACTTCTTCAGGCATGCACCAATTTCTTGAGGATAGTTATAGTGCAGGATAAGGTAATTACCAATGAAAGTCCCAAAAGTTCATGGCACAATGTTGTGCCAACCTTTGCTTCTTAGAGGTGTGTTGGAAAAAATAGCAGGCTGCATCTGATATTATTTCCCTGTTCAACAAACACAGGGAACCGGGTAACTTATTCTTAACTTCTTAACTTATTTTGTCTTCCCCCTGGATTTGTTTTGTGTTTGGAGCACACAGCTGTCGTTATTTATATAATTAAATATATGTTACCGGAATCAGTTGTCTACTATCACTTTCCCTGTAAATCCCAGTCATCTAATCTAGAAGTAGTGAACGTAACACAGGCAAATTTAGAAGACTGTGCCATCCTATTTGCAGATTAAATCTCCCACAAACAGAACAGTAGTCTCTGGAGAAAACTGTAGAGTTGGCAGGCATTGAAGTACATACCTGGGAAGAAAACGAAGGTTCTCCCCCACCTGTATAGCATTATAATGTCTTACCTTCCACATGCAGTTATCGCCTACATGTTTTGTATGAAAACCTACAATTTATTTTACATGCAAGTGATCGCTCAAGGGAAATGAATCTTATAGCCTCCTACTTTTGGAAAGAAACCAAGAAAAATACCACTCTTTTCTTCCCACAGCAAAATTTCTCAGTTGAAAGAATTTTCCCCCATGAAAATTCTTGTGGGAATTAACTCAGGCGTTTCATGGCCTTTTTTTGCTGGAAAAAATTGCCAAGCTACGTAGTTACTGTATTATAATTCCTGCACAGGAAGGTGCCTCTCCTAAACAGGGTTTACCTGCAAAAGCTAGAAGAAAAACCAGGTTGCTCTGGATGGTTACCATTCCAATGTAGAGCTGCATCTTTCCTAAGAAGGAATCGCAAGAAAAGGGAGAACTTGGCAGGTTTCCTGCACAGAAGACTGAAAGGAGAGTGTGGGGACTTGTTTTCATAGGACGCTGGAGCATTTTGGTGATGTGGGGGTATGCTTCAGTGAAATTAAGAAAATTTTCTGGAGCAAAAAAAAATGTGTGAGTATTTCTCGCTTCCCAAGATCACACTGTACTTAAAGGTTTTAAAGCCATGAAATCTATCACTTAATAATTTATGTCCCAAGGGCTGCAGTGGCTTAGTGGTAAAGATGTTGAGTTTGACAACCGGAAGGTCAGCAGTTCGAGACCTGAATGCTGTATGACAGAGTGAGCTCCCCTGTCCCAGCTCCTGCCAACCAAGCAGTTTGAAAGCAAGAAATTGCATGTAGATAAATAGGTATCACTTCAGCGGGAAAGGTTACAGCGTTCCGTGTGCTCCAGCATCAAGCCATGCATGCCACATGACCACAGAAATGTCTGCAGATGCTGACAGTGCTGGCTCTTTGGCTGTACACAGAGAAGAGCACCACCCCCTAGAGTTGGATACGGCTGGCGTTTAAGCAAGGGAGACCTTAACCTTTACCTAAACTGATGCCTCATAAACCTATGCACATGAGATTCTGTTCCAATGGCCAGCGATCGCCAAACATTATCTCTAGGAATTCTTGATGATCCTTTATGCAGTTGCCTTTATGCAGGATTTTTAGGGGCCGCCCAAATGAGACTCCTTTCATGTCCCCAAGTACAGTTCTCAGGTATTGAAACCCGACCTTCCAGTCTCCAGCTCAGCGCCTTAACCACTAAGCCATCAGCAGATTTATTTCAGTGTGAGTTTTGTGGATTACAACCCGCTTGAACAAACAACACTGTTCAGACAATACTGTACTTCCTATTTCAAGAAGTAAATTAATAAACCTGATCATGACCTTTAAAGCCCTATATGGTAGTGGGCCAGAATACCTAAGAGGCCGCGTCGCCCCAAGAACATCTGTCCGTCCAACCAGAGTGGACCGGAGGACCTTCTCTGTGTCAGCACCGGCCCTGTGGAACCTCCTGCCAACAGAGTTACGGCTGCAGACAGAATTGCTTCCCTTTAGGAAAGGACTCAAAACCTGGCTGGCAGGGCAGGTGTGGGGTATGGATGGTAGAACAACGCCTGCCTGTTGGCTTGTCTGAATGAGTATGTTTCTTTCCCTGTCTTTGGTTATGGATGGGGTGGGTGGGTTTTTTTTAACGTTTTAAAATGCCAATGTTTTAATTATTTTGGTGGGTTTTGTATGTTTTTTATGGACAATGTTTGTGAGCCGCCCGGAGTCGCCTGTCGATTGGGCGGCAATATAAGTTGAACAAAATAAATAAATAAATAAATCCTTGAAAGCCAACAACGAAATAAAATGTGTTCGGCTTAAAGGAGACAAACCTCTTGTTCTGTTCTGCTATGTTAAAGTGGCTCTACAGATTCAGGAAGCTGCTTTGAAAGCTAAAAGGTTTCCTTAAGTGAATTTTGAGAGTTGTAAAAAAAGGGACAGAAGATATTTAACTGGCAAAGGAGAAACAGGTCTGGATTTTTTAGGTAGATGCAGGAACCTCCTTGAGGGAACTCCATGTACCCATGACCTTTTCTCCACTTAGGAAACAAAGCAACTTTAGGGGCCAGGATCTCAAAGGTTATGTCTTCTGATGGAAAATCCTTGCACCAGCAGAACAGAAGGCCATCTCTTTCTACCCATGGCAGATTCAGACTATCATTGGAAACCCTCCCTAGGCAGGCAGGGTGGAGGAGAGGCAGGCCAGTTCAATCACAGTTATCTGCTAGCATAAACGTCCCTTTGGTCCAATTCTAAATTAGCACTACGCATCAAACTGTATTCTGCACACAACGGCTGTAATTTATCCTTTAGATCAGTGATGGCGAATCTTTTAGAGACTGAGTGGCCAAACAGAGGCAGAGGGGCAGGGCAAACTCTGTGCTGGGTGGAGAGAGGAATTGCTCCCGTTGGGCTGCTGGGCAGAGCGAACTCTGTGCTGGGGCAACGGCACGCATGCCCACAGAGAGGGCTCTGAGTGCCCCCTCTGGCACGTGTGCCATAGATTCGCCACCACTGCTTTAGGTTATCCTAGTAGAAGTGCGCAAGAAATCAAGAATAATAGTTTTCTATGCAGCAAAAGCAGCAGTGACAAACAATGCACACGGCCCAATACAGAAAGGATCACTTTTGCTCTACAGCTTGAGGCAACTCATGAAAAGCCCTTTGCAAAAGATATTGTTAGAGCACGTACAAGGAGTGCACACTACTGACACATTTTCAACGAAAAGGTGCGGCCTTAGGGATGGAGCACATTCCTCTAGATCAATGTTTTCCAATCTTTGGTTTATGGACTTCAATTTCCAGAAGCTTAAGTCAATTCCCCAAAGCAGAGATCAGCCAATGTACTGACTTAGGCTTCTGGGAATTGAAGTCCAAGAATCAAAGATTGGGAAATACTGCTCTAGATGTTGCTGGACTGCAGCTCTGATCAGTCCTCACCCACACAGCCAGGGGTGGGACACTTTTTGAATAGTTAGAGCAATTTTAAAATGAATATTCTTAATTTTACCTTCCGGGGGGGGGAGGAGTTGTGGGAAGGAGAGCTATCCATCTTAGTCTGTTTCCACAAAAACAACAAAGAGATTACTAGCACTTAAAAGACTAACAGCATTCTACATGGGGTAGGTATCCCTATAATTCACTTTGTCTTTGGAGCACTTGAAATACTGGAGGAAAGCCTACCTGAGAAGAAACTTATGAGCATTACAGCACAAGAGTGTATTTGAAACCTTTTTATCCATAGAAATCGAAGAAGAAATCCTGTTTACTTCTGTTTACAATGAACCAAGATGGCTTACTTGTAAACAAACAGAGGACTGAACTGCATATGTTGTAATGAGAAACACTATGGAGAGGAAGAAGCACTGAAAATTACCCAAACAGTAATTTAAAGGGAAGTAAATGATTATTGGGGCCCGCAGTAGTTTAGTGGTAAAGACAATACGGACAGGCACGTTTTACTTCCGCTTCCAGGAGCGCCGAGGGCGGCGCGGGCGGATAAATCGCAGTAAACCCATTCGTGCGGATTCATGGGGGTTTGGGCTTCTGGGAATTGAAGTCCAAGAACATCTGGAGTGCCAAGGTTCACCATCACTGCCCTAGAGTCAGACACAACTGGCTTTTGAGCAAAGGAGACCTTTACCTTAAACTGCTATTAACTTCCATACGCTGGCAGTGAAAAGTAAAGTAACTGTGTCGGAATTAGATATATCAGTGTAGATCTGGGATTCTCTTCATCTCAATATAATCCAACCAGACAGCATGGAAAGCAGGGGTGCTGCTCCCCTTACACTGGCGTTTTTCATTTCTCCCCACCCCCCACCCCCAGGAAAAAGACATAAATAGAACAAAATTACTCTATTCCACATCTCCCAGAAATGCAAGGCAACCACACAATTCTATTTGTCACCGTTTGTTAGCAAAATCAAATACTCCACAACATGCATGTGTCTGTGGCAATATTTAATCCAAAATGTAATTGGACTCAGGCACTCTAAGAAGGCCATCAGCCCTTACTTAACCACTGGGAATGACAGAGATTCATTGTAAGCACACGACAAACAGACAGCAGTAATAAACTCTGCCTAAAACAGCAGTACTGTTATAAACTCTGCCTATTTAAGAAAGCATTTTACTTCATTCAATAGAATGGTTCATTCACTAAAATGCATTATTTGTCCAAAGTCTTTATTTAAATGCGCTTCTGAATGAAATGGGAGTTCCTATTTCAACAGTGATTCAACTGTAATTAAGGGAGACGCAGAAAGAGCATCCTTGAAGATTGTGGTATTTTTGAGCCACAACTGGGCATACCCTGGGCAACAGCAAGCTTGTGCCAGCTAATCATTCTCACACTAGGTCAGGTGAAAGGAACTACAAAATGAATTCAACAATGGTGGCTTCATTTTGTTATATCCGAGAGTCAATAAAACAGAACAGCAAAAAGAAAAGAGTGTTGTGTCACCTTAAAGACTAACTCCTGTATTTAAATGTGAGCTTTTGTGAACCAAGTAAACTTCATCTTTACCTATAAGAAGGGGGTTGGGCCGTGCGTGTCGGCATGCGTGGCTACACCCGGCCCAACCATCCTGTACCAAGCCGGCCACACTTACCTTTTGACACTGCGAGCAACGCCGCAAGAGTATGACAGCCGAGAATGGGGCAACCACCCCACAAACCAGAACAAAAAAACTATGCCTCCCAGCATCCTCCACCCCGCGCCACCCCTCAGCCAATCAGGCTGAAGGGTGTGGGCACGGAGGAGGTGGTGCAAGCGACGCGCACTTTTAAAGAACAGCCGACGCGTCCGGGAGACAAAGGCCAAGAATGGTGCTCCATTCTCGGCCTTTGACTCCCAGAGGGAAGCCATTGCCTTCCACGGAGGGCGGGGGCCGAAAGCTTCTGCCCCCGCACACCAAGGAAAATGAACTGCTTCCCTCTGGGAGACAAAGGCCAAGAATGGCACTCCATTCTCGGCCTTTGACTCCCAGAGGGAAGCCATCGCCTTCCATGGAGAGCAGAGGCAGAAAGCTTCAGCTCCCACAATCCATGAAAGGTGATGGCTTCCCACCAGGAGACGAAGGCCGAGAACGGAGCACCGTTCTCGGCCTCTGTCTCCCGGAGGGAATCCATCCCTGCAGCCCCGGCAACGAAGGCCGACGCCAGCCTCGCCGTGGCTTTGGGGGGGAGGGGGAGCCCCTTCTCTCCCTGCACGGCTTTGGCGTGGTAGCAGGGAGAGCCCATTGTCTCCCCGCAGCCCCAAAGGCCGGCGCCGGCCTCACCGTGGCTTCGGGGGGAGGGGAACCCCGATTGATATCCAGAACCCCAGAGATGTGTGTCCAGCATATGCATGTACTTAATCTCTGCTGTCTCTCTCTGGATTCTAGTTTTGTAAATCCTCTGCTCTAGAACAGCAACCCTCAAATCCATGGCCAAGAGTCCAGGCAGATTAAAGTGGTTTGAAATGGGTTTCTGGGATGTTATCAGATTTGATGCACCACAACTAACAGGTTGTTATATCTTCTTTTTTATTTACTCTAACATATGCTTGCACAGACTAACACAGCTACCACTTCAAACATTTCATTTTGGCAGTTTCACATTTGGCCAAGACACGGAAGAACAACTGTGATAAAAGAAAGGATTGGAAGAAATGGTCTAGAGCTGTGTTTTCCAACCTTTCGCTTTTGGACTTCAATTCCCAGAAGCCTAAATCAGTTCCTCAAAACATTGATCAGACAACATACTGACTTAGGCTTCTGGGAATTGAAGTCCCCCTGTGGGGCCTGGGGGCCACATTGGGAAACACTGGTCTAGAGATATGAGTTTTCTTTAATCTAAAAAGAACAGAAAGGTATACAATGCCTGTAAATAGTTAGCAAAAAAACAAACAAGCACCCACAAATACTTCAATATTTTATCAGTTACCTGGATGTGAGACTAATGAAATACCCATGCGCAAAGACTGTGCAATTACAATGCTATTTTTAAACAGAATGGATACAACAGCAGAAGAAATGATCTGCACAATTCACGACGAGGATGCAGCCTAAACGCGCCCCTCTTCATACACAAACCTGCGCTACCAGCTTTCTAGGTGTCACTGTTACAGTTAAGCTCTACCTATTTAAAGTTCAAGAATAGCTCAAGGGATAAGGATTGGCAGGCTATATCCTATATTTTTCAATCAGAACTCTGAAATGTTTCTTTCTGAACTAAAACTCACAGAACTCCCCACTGACTTGGAGACTACTTGACACTGCTGTAAAAACTGGTTTCTTTCCTAGCACCAACATCACTGTGTCTAAACCAGTGTTTTCCAACCTTTGGTTTTTGGGCTTCAATTCCTAGAAGCCTAAATCAATTCCTCAAAGCACTGATCAGCGAATGTACTGACTTAGGCTTCTGGGAATTGAAGTCTCCCCGTGGGGACTGGGCCCCACTTTGGGAAACACTGGTCTAAACAAAGTGGGCTCAAAGCCCATCCTATATATGTGAGCAAGTAGGGACCTAAAAAGTTAGGGGGGACTCAGAGGAAGAAGACACATTTCGAACTCTGGATTCTCTACACAAAAACAAATGCTAAATTCTATAGCACAAACAGGTTTTGCAGGGTATCATATACTTGCTCTCTTTGCATAATGTAGTCTGTTTCATCCAGTATAATCACAGTATAATTTTAGAGCAAAATAACTAAATACAGTACATATGAGTCTATAATTCTTGATGTTTCTAATGGCCAAGTACTCCTCTGTGGGCTGTAACAGTGCCTGAGCTGCAGTTTTATAGCTGCTTACTTAGTACACTCTAGAAGAGTTTGCCATGCACATGAAGAAAACGGAAACCACAGAACATCTCCAGCAATCTCATCTGAGACTGCCAAAAAAGGCCCTTCTCTACAATAAGCAGTGCGCTCTGATAGACTAAGCAAGCTATCAAAGGAGCCCCTGCAATATGAGATCAAAGTGCCTGCATTCAACTGTTAAAACAAAAGGACTCTGTTATAGACAATCATGTATTATACCAGCAAGACAGAAGTCAGAGAGACTCAATAGATATTCCTTAACATTATATATTTATTCATGATGCATCTATATCATACTGTCCTTCTGACATATTCCGAGGGAAGGATAAGAACAGAGAAATCGAAAAAGAAACTAAAACAGCCAACTTGAGAAACAATAATGATCTTGCTGTATAAAATATTATTCAGACTGCTTACTCTACAAGGCAGCATTGCACATCATTGTCTAATTAAATTAATTGCATGCTGCCAAGTCAATTCCAACTTATGCCAAACTTTTCCAGGGTTTACTAGGTAGAGAGTAGTCAGAAGTGTTTTCCCATTTGCTTCTTTTGGGGGTGTTCTGGAACTGTGTAGCTTTCCAAGGACTACACAGGCTGGTTCTTATTCTTGAGGGGCACACTGGGGCATTAAACCCCCAGCCTCTGGCTCCACAGCAAGATACGGAAACAACTGAGCTATCCAGGTAGCATAGCATCATCTAGTATGCACATGCATATGTATATAGCTATTAGTATTCGTCCTCTCCTTCCCCGGAGTACACCCAGCTAGCTGTCAGAAGATCTGAACCTAACTCAAACACTTGATCCAAAAGAAAACCATAATTTAAACAGGAAGAATCAAGCCCATCATTTTGAATATATTCAAATCCTTCCCATGGCAATGGAGATGGCACATTGTCACAGTAACTTTTACATTTTCAATAGGCTTTCAATTAACTCATACATGAAGAGACATATATGCTCACTTGAAGCACAGCTACATAAAATAGAAACATTTGGAAATGATCCACTAAACAACAGAAGCACAGAGAGTGCCATGGATCACCTGTGCAAATTTTTAAAAATGCAAACAAACTTTACAGCCAGTAGGGGAATTCTGCTAGAATTACTTCAGAACTTAGTACCAATTCCACAATAACTTCAATCTGTTTTACTAATTAATATCATTGTTTCTGACCAGAGAGCGCATTAAGCTGGGAACACTGAAACCAGAAAAACAATTTAACCAAAACATCAATTAACGTTACTAAAAATAACTACAAGACATTTCACATGGCTTTCTAAAAAAAGGAACAAGAGATAAGCATTTGAAGAATGACAATAACTCTATGGGCCATACATACAGAATACAGGCAGAAAATGTTCTGCCCATAACTCATGTCTTTCCTTCCCACACACCTCGCATGACTGCTATTCTGTATTTTACTTAAGAAATAAGGGCCATCATGCCACAGGTTTCCATATCACCACTAGACTTCTTAGGACCATATGGAAGAATGTGGGCAGTTCAATCTCATGGCCCTAATTTCTATAGGCAGTTATCAGTCAAACACTATGGAGTATGGATAAGGCAAGTACCACCATGCTGGATGGATGCATCAGAGCAGGAGCTCTGGATGTAGATGGCTGCGAGGCATCAGGACCCAGTGCAACCAAGTTAAAGCCAAATGGCAAAGCTTATCCACGTCCAAGGTCGAAGCCAGGAGCAGAGGAGCAAGACTAATCCAGTAATCAAGATGTATTTCAAGCAGACCAAGAGCCAGACAACCAAAGAAGGAACCAAAGCAGGGTACTTTTAGAGCTGGAGTAATAGCAAGAGGTCCAAGCCAGGTGAGAGAGTCAGAAAGCCATGATTAGAAAGCAACCAAAGCGAGTACCTTTAGGGCTAGAACAAGAGCAGGAACCGATGCAAACAAAGTGCCACAGCCAATCCAAAAGAGTTTGTTGCTGAGGCAGCTTCTGAAGAGCAATTCTTCCCCCACAGTTCCCAGGTGGTGCTCATGAGGGCTGTGGGTCTCATCCTGCAGGTATCAGAGCTATTCTCCAAGCAGACGGAGCCCTGAAACTGCCTCAGATCCTTACATTCAGTGAGACATATTTAATATCTCCTGCTGTTCATTCCTTTTAAATTGATATGCCGGGAACAGAAACTAGAACTGTATCCATACAAAGAATGTGCTTCACCACTGAGCTACATGGAAAACATAGAAAACCAGAAAACCATTTTCAGTTTGACAAGCAAGATCAACCTGAGGTGTCTATATGGTGAAAACTACCAGATGATCAGCATATACAAAAAGCAGACATTGCCTTTATAAAACTTCTTATTGCTATCCCAACCAACTTAACCAACGTTTTAAATTATCTGGATGGAGATATATTAAATTCCAATTTCTTTATAGCATCCATACAGCATACTATGCATTAAGCCAGAGATTCTCAACCTGCTGCCCGTGGGCTGGATGCGGCCCGTGGCACCATTTCATGTGGCCCCGCACTGCCTCCACCACACCAGGAAGTGATATGTGGTGGAGGAAGGGCAAAATGGCCATCTGGCCCCCAAAGCTATCTGAGGGAACGTGACCCAGCCCCCGGCTTTAAAAGGTTGAGAACTCCTGTATTAAGCAAAGGTTGAATAGTAGCAACAGCAAATATCTGTTGTTGGGGGGGGGGAGAGGGGGGTTATTTGGAGGTATTTTTCCCATGTCAGATGGGAAACTTCAACTGAATGTCATCATGGTCAAATCGCTTTGCATAATAACAACCTGAGTACTACAAGTTCACTTCAGTGAACACATCCAAGTGATTTCAAAAACTCAGAAGGTAGATGAGAAGAAATTAGAAGGTCTGTAGTTTGATCCAATTATATTACATGGCAAGGGATTTGGTATTTAGTTACCATGGCAGCCTAAGATCCCTTGGAAGTCCTTTATGAATTCTTCAGAAAGAAGACATACAAAGGCAGATGGCTCCTCCCCATGATGGCGAACCTTGGCACTCCAGATGTTCTTGGACTTCAATTCCCCGAAGCCCAAGCACCCTGTGAATCCACACGAATGGGTTAACTGCGATTCATCTGCCCCGCGCTACCCGCGTCGCTCCCGGAAGTGGAAGTAAAACACGCCCATACGGAGGAAGGGTTAACCAGGAAGAGCCTTAACCATACGGGTGTACGGATGCATTTTACTTCTGCTTCTGGGAGCGACGAGGGCAGTGCAGGGCGGATGAATTGCAGTAAACCCATTTGTGTGGATTCACAGGGTGCTTGGGCTTCTGAGAATTGAAGTCCAAGAACATCTGGAGTGCCAAGGTTCGCCATCACGGGCTCCTCTGAAGGAGAACTTGCCCATTTTACTGTTCTCCTGAAGTGATGAGAACTCAAAGATTTGACCAGTATTCAATAGGAAGTAAATGCATACTATTGGATATCTGGGTAATATAAAATGGAATGTAACCTATAGCAACTTTCTTCTGAGGAACACAAAGCAGAAAACACTGACTTTGCTGAGTTTCTAGATCAGGGGTTCTCAACCTACAGCCTGTGGACCGGATCTATCCCATGGCACCATTTCATTCAGCCTGTGCCCTCACTCATTTTACCGTCGCTGCCACCCTTTTCCCCCTCCGCTTAGCCTGGTGTGTCCCTAACTGTGCTTGATAGCCCTGCTATGGAGTGGCATTAGATACACCAAGACAGGAGGAGGCAGAAGTGGCAGACGCACACAGCTGCCCATGTCTTTCCCGGGTACCACTCTGGCTGAGCATTGGCAAGGACAGGCAGGACCCCTCCTACAACCACAGCGGGCCGGAAAGCAGGGAAGCGGCGGCAGCGGTGGCATGGGTGGAAGTGTTTGTGGGCCAGACTGGTGACGTGCAGGGAGTGTTGGTGGTAGTGGCGGCAGTATAGAGGGAGTGTTGGTGGGCTGGATTGGTGTGTTCCACCCCGCGCAGGTGGTGGTGCCATAGGGGGTGCTCAGGGTAGTCCCGCTGCCACTGCCAGGATCACTCCCTCCTCCACCAACACAACGGTGGCAGGGGGAACACCAGTCCAGACCACCAACAGTCTGAGGGGGTGTGATCCGGCCCCCAGCTTAAAAGGTTGAGAACCCATTTTAGATGGTTCCTCCTCCATGCATTGACTGGGCTCAGATATTCTTAGTTCAAGCAAGATGGTTGCACTGCACATCTTGAGCTGAGATTCCAAGTGACTTCTCTGCAAAAAAAAAATGTTTGCACTGCCAACATGCAAATGTTATTTAGCAATTTGGGAGGCATTCCCTGAGAACAACAGGTGTCAAAACAGCAGCTACTGGTGAATTAATTATGGATATTAATTCAACTATCTGCTGCTCTAAATTAAAATGTAGCTAGTTTTATTGATGGACCTGCACCATGGTACTAAGTAGCAGCAAACTTACTGTTATGTAGTTCAGATGCCAAAACTTCAGTAAGGTACTGTAATATCATTAATAACTTCCAACAAAATGTTACGGTAATGAGCTCACTGCACTGACATTTTAGTTGGTTCCAACTAAGAAATTACCCTACAGTGACTTTAGGCAATTTTCTTTTTATGGATCACTATGACTACTACAATTATAGTTCAGTTTTTTCTTATTCCTGCCATTTCCAAACATTTCTTCTGAACACCAAAGTAAGACAAGTGTCTTATCTGCTACACTTTCAGCAGAAGACAGACTGCAGCTGCCACAGCTGAAACTGTGAGCTAGAAACCATTCCTGGGAGAACATATGGGCTTCAGAACAATTCATTTGAAACTTTCTGCCTTCCTTTTTAGACATTGTAGACTAGGCTGTAATTTGATGCTTGACAACTGGAGAGTACAAAGTTCCAAAACCACAGTTCTTATCACATAAGTACGGTATCAACTCTTATTTTTAAAAGTGTAGTTCCCCTAGTATATATCAGGGTTAATTTTTTAAGGGGGGGAGCTCTCATGTGTTACATGTCTTAAAAGGTAGCAATCAAAGCATCTTAATAAATCATAAAACAGCAATATAATTCAATAGTGAGTAAACCAATGCATAAGATCCTTTAAAAACCAATGCATGTTTCTTTAAAATTACCATTTTAATTAATAGGACACGATATGCATACACTTTGCACAATAATTTATTACCCTGGTGCTTCTGTACAACGAAGCAAAAACAAGTCACAGTTAATTCCATATTCAATCCTCTATTGCTATCAGATGAAGTCATTCTGGTAATTCTTATTCTCCTACTTAGAAAATATATCTGTGAACAAGGCCAAAACTGTAAACATCTGTGCTACTGCGTGATTTATCATTTATCTACCATATCTGCCGGCATATAAGATGCATCAGAGTATAAGGCATACCCCATTATTACCAAAATAGCCCCCTATATACAGTATAAGACACACTTCATTTCTCCAGCGTATTTTAAGGGGGGAGTGGGTCTTATATGCCAGCAAATATGGTAAATGTTTGCTGTTAGCATTTTCAGTTATAGCTCAGCAAGTTGTTAGAATAAGTACTCCACAAGCCACATTACTAGACAATTTGAGAGAACCAGGAAAAAAATGACAACAATATTCTAGCAGCTACCTTTACATGAAAAAATTGCATCTACCAAGTTCCAACTCAATCATAATACTGTTCTTTAAAAAGAGTCAGAGAACAGGGCAATGCTTTAGTCTACATGAAACCTTGAGCCTGCTACTAAGTATTTTTGCTGCTATTTCCACAGAATTGAGCCATGGAAAGATCAATGCCAAAGGTATCCCTTTGCAACCACATCTCCAATGCCCAGATAAAAAAACAAAGCAGAATCAACAAAGCTGTTGCCGAATTATCACAAATGGAAATTGTGCTGGGCTGGACATGTCATTCAAATGACAGATGGGCATTGGACAGCAGCAGTCACCGACTGGTATCCCAGAGGAGTAAAAAGACACCTTAGCAGGGCCCCCAAAAGATGAGAAGACCCAATCTATGTCAAATATACCCTGCTTTTCAACACCGCAGTCACATTTTTTATGCTAAAAAATACCTATAAGCCAAAAGATAATGGGTTGTCTCCATTATTTACCCAACCAGTTGCTCTCTTACTGAGAATGCACACAGAAGAAACCAGCTTCTTCCCAATTAAAGATCTCCCATTCAACATCAATATGAAATGCAAGTCCTTTTTGGCCAGTGTGCCAAGTAGACAAAGATATAAAGTCACACATAGGCTCCCACAAAAGAATGCCGAAATCTGGGTCATAGAATCATAGAATCAATGAGTTGGAAGAGGCCTTTTAGGCCATCAAATTCAACCCCCTGCTTAATGCACACATTGTCACACCAAACTACGGCAAAACTGGCAGAAAAAGTAGGGTACAGTATTTGTAAGTGTACACAGCCTCTAAGATTAAATGTGCAGAATGGTATGACAGAAAACATTTGAAACACAACAGGAGAGAAAGGTTTGTTTTTAGCAGCTAGAAACATAATCTACTTTCTTTCAGATGCAAAACCTTGAGTATTCTCTTTAGAGTTTAAACCTTTTACTCACTCATGACTGGTAGCCTCTCTGCGTATAGTCCCAGACAGGTAATAAGCAAAGGTATCTTGTCCAAGAAGTTCTCTCAGAGGTATACATGTCCTAAAGAAAAACAGAAAAATACAAGAAAAGTACAGTAGTATTAGTCATATAACGTCACCAAATGAAGTACTAGAAAGCTTATACAATCTCAGGAAATATAGTTTAGTACAGTACTTCCAAATTCCTTTTGAGTGTAATTCAGGCATGCTCCCCATTTTCTTCCTAAGCATGTTTTAGACCCTTTCTCTGATTTTTTTTCAGCTTTAAAAAATATGTTTATTAATTAAAAAGATAAAAGAGCAGTACTCTAAAATCTTAATCAAATACTCAAAAAGCAGCACAAACAAATGAAGTAAATATCCTGCTAATATCCATGTTAATGTATTCATAACATACACAAAAATTGTCCTCTGGTACAAACTGTGGTGACTTAGTGGTTAAAACAATGAACGTGACAACTGCAAGTTTGGCAGGTTAGCAGTTCAAGACCCAAGTGTGCTTCCGTCTCTGTCCTAGCTCCGGACAACCTAGCAATCTGAAAGCAAAAAAATGCAATTAAATATATAGGTACCAATTCAGTGGGAAGGTCAACAGTGTTCCGCGCACTCCGGTGCCGAGGCATGCCTGCCACATGTCCATGGGAACATCTGCAGACAGAGACAGCGCTGGCTCTTTGGTTATAAGCAGAGATGAGCACTGAACCCTAGAGTCAGATACGACTGGTTTTTGAGCAAAAACTTTACCTTTACATCATCTTGAGCCTGCAACTACGCTTAGTCCACTCCATCTGAGACTTCAACTACACTTCGTTGGCTTACAAGTTTAAAAGTTGAGTATTAAAAATTAATGCAAAACTCTCCCTAGTCAAAACTTATGCAACAGGCATCAAAAGCAAAGGGTAGCTGCCATATTCTAACTAAGTAGGACACAGTCATTCTCCAGTAATTTGTTAATAATTCAGTTTTTCCACAGCATTATGCGCATCTTGAAGTTCACCACTTAATACTGGAAGGATTCCAGTTGCCTTGTTATTTGTCACTGTCAGATGGGTAGACTGCTAATAAACTGGATGCAAAGTCTGCACCAGGGATGAAGCGTTTACCTGAATCTGTAAGGTACATTTTGTACAGGAAACATTACAGTAGCCTCTACTACAGAGCACAAAGTATATATCATTCTATGGTGCTCCCTCACAAGGACAGAGAGAGTATCTAACTAAGTAGCTAAGTAGCTTTGCTGGATTACAGGAACACGCTGTCCAATCTCTCGCTGGACAAACATGCAAAATGAGTAGTTTGGGGAAGCAAAGTAGGAAATCCCACAGAACAATTTCTACACAATCAGAGGTGAAATCTGAAACTGCACCTGTGCCTTGAATCCCCTAATTTAAAATTTACTTTTTAAAAAGGAATCTTGCAGTGATTTTTGGGACTTTTATGGAGGGGTGGGTCCCCTCAGTCGCAACTCTGGTACCCAGCCCAGTCTAAGGAAAATTCATACAGCTTGAAAAACAGTTTCTGTTTGTGATTTTTAGTGGTCTACTAAAGGTAACTTTCCATCATCTGTCCCAGGTCCTGCCAACCTAGCAGTTCAAAAGCAAGAAATTCCAAGTAGAGAAAGGGAAAGGTAACAGCATTCCATGTGCTCCAACATCTAACCGTGCTTGCCACATGACCAAGGAAACATCTGCAGATGCAGTCAGCACTGGCTCTTTGGCTGTAAACGTAGATGACCACCACACCCTAGAGTCGGATACAAATGGCTATCGAGCAAGGGAGACTTTTACTCTAAAGGTAACTCTACAGACCTTTGGCAAGTACTCTCTTGTTTCCTAAAAACTATAATATATATTGCCCAGATTGACATCACCTCCAACAATATTTTCCATTGAAACGTCAAGCATCAGGCCATGTCAATTCTCAGAGAGGTAAAGGGCCTGCACCGAATTGAATAGGGGCAATAACTAGTTGCCACAGAAATCGGGAACTCTTGGTAAAACCGTTAAAATACTCCTGAAGATTTTAATAGGACTCCCTGGAATTTCTAACATTTCATCATTTCACAATCAGAGTTGGAAAATATGGCTAATCATATTATTTTATTCCTCATCTTCATATACTGCAGAGAACAATATGTATCCCTAATGACACAACCCCATTTTGAGAAGTGCAGAATTTTTCAAATGGTAACTTCGAAATTGAATAACTGTGGTGAAAGACTGACTTAAACAATCTAATGGAAGCCTATGAAACCCCATGAAATCAAAGCCAAGTTCAAGAATTGTTGTGCCTTATCTACGATCTGCTTTTTAAAAAAGGTGATATGATTATGTTGTCACATAATACACAAGTAGAATTTAGAAACTCCGTTCCATGAACCTAGACGTAGAACTCAACTTATTGACTTCCACTACTAAATCTTTGTTAAAGCAAAGCACTACCAATTAGACCACTGATGGGCATCTCCACATATTGTTGGATCACATCTCCTACCAGCCCTAAGTGAATATGGTCAAATTTGAGAGGTTACAAGCCAGTGATATCTGGAAGCCATGCATTCTCTCTTTCTGAAATGAGTCACTATAGCAAGAAATCACTCGTGTATGTGAATTGTCACATAAAGGTTTTTTACCGGGTCCAGTTACAGGTATCACGTAACTGCCCTGTTACAACAGCATCACTGGCTGTTTCTGAGGCCAATTTGGGTAACCATGGAAAGTCCAAGACAAAGATTTCTGAATGAAATGTGCATTTGTGGGTTTTTCCCCTCTTGCTACTTAAATATGTTTTTTTTATTAAGAATGAAGCTTGGGGCAGATTTTCTACTATACCTAGACTCAAGTACAGTGGAACCTTATAGGATTGGGAAACCTGCTAAAAGAGATTATCTTTCACATAAAACTTTTCTTTGGTGTTACCACCTCTGTGATAGTAGCTGTCTACTAGCTTAGTTTTGCAACTGATTAACTAGCCGCATTATAGAAAAATCTAGTGGCCTCCCAGTTGTCTTTATTGGCTTTGCTCTGGATCTGCAAGTGTTATGTTAAGTCATATTTTAAGGGAGTTGGATAATTACTTTCCCTTTCTTCTTATCCTTCTTAAGTCTTTAGGAATCAAGGAGGAGAGAAACTGCATGGAATTAGCACAGATGGTTGGTTGAGTTTGGTCAGTGTGTAGAAGGAAATGAAATGAATGGATTCCCTTGGCTTGTATACTGATGACTTCAAATTCAGCGGACATATTTTTGTTGATGGATAGAAAAGCTTTTAGAGAGAATGTGAGGGACTACCAGAATATTTGATCAGAGGGTTGCATGTTCTACTTCTTCTAAAAGGAAGGATATTCACTGTGGTCTCAGTGAAGTCCTATAGATAAGGCTGAATGTGACCAGGTAAGAAAATATGATGGGTCTGTGGCAAGATCAGCACCTCAATTTTCTTTCAAACTAGGGAGCTAGCATGACTTGGAAACCTTTGTAGGGTTCAGACATGAGCACAGTGTTCACCATCTTGGACCTTCTTGATCTTTTGGATAAAAGCTCCCAGAAAGAGTAACTGACATAACTAGTGGCCAGCATTCTAGGAGTTAAAGATCAAAATGTTGGCAAGCTGAACATCACATGAACAAGTGACTTCTGAACACTTTCCAAAGGCAAACCTACATAGGGAACACTACAGTAATCCAAATGGGATTATGGAATTTGGCCATTTGTGAGAGACAGTTGATGCCAGATGGAGTAACAACACACATTCAGAGAACAGAAACCATATATCCAAAGGGCATAGATGTTGGCCATTAGCAGACTGCCTGATGCCCTTCTGGATGCTTTGGACTGTATCTTCACTGCTCACTAACCATTAGCTATTCTGAATAAAATTCATGGCAAGGGACTGCATTTTAGTAATCTCAGGGAAACAAATGTTTTGATGCAGCAAAACTATCACTTATGTGACTAACAACTAAAATGTCATAATATGGCCCGCCAAATAAAATACATGATTTGCTTGATTGCATCAGCGATTTTTTGACTGGACCAATGTCATCCTTCTGAAGGCAACTTTTCCCTGGTCTGAACAATTTACTATGATACAGTAATTATACGATTGGATTAAAGCAGCACTGTTTGGCTAACACTATCAACTTGCTTCCTGTTGGACACTCTGCATAAAAAGGAGGTAAAAACTGAACATATGCTTCCTGCTACCCCATAATCTGCTGGATTATTTCATATCATTTTTCATAACATGAAAACATGCCTCAGAAGCAAATTCAACTCTAGCTCCTAGATCTAAGTTTCCAAGGTAGACTCGTAGCTATCGCACATATTTGGGCAGCAATTTTCAAATTTTGCTGTGGGTAAGCATTTATTTATTTATTTATTTTATGCAGGGCCAAGAATGCTGTTGCTGACACGATTTTTTTTAAAAAGTTACAGATTAAAACACAATAGATTGTACTATTAAACCACTAATTAATAAAATTTTCACATTAAAATAAACACTAAATAACAGACAAATCCTGTGGGGAAGGGTTGTCTCTACAACAGAAATGATTGCAGTGGAAGCCTGTTGCTAATTAAAGGCTCGCAAATTCAGTGTAACACACAGCTTTACTTGAATTGTGTGTGAAGTGTGCAAAACCCAAAATCACACAAAAAAATCCTTCAGCCAGCAGCAATCTGTCACTGCTGAAATCATCAGCACTATTACTCAGGCAGAACAATGCAAGAAGGTTTCAGGTAACATGGTTTAAAATAAAAAATTAAAACATCAAAATTGAAATACAGCATCCACCATGAAAAGACCATTCCTCAATGGTTGAGCAATATTCAAAGACCTATCTAGATAAATGGTATTTGCCTGCTGACAGAGGGATATCCTAGATGGGCGAGATAAAAATGTATTAATTTAATTTAATTTAATTTTCACATTTGTATCGCCGCCCTCTCGCTGAGGCAACTCCGGGCGGCTGACAGATAAAAAGCATAAAAACAGATACAAACAATATCACAATAAAATCATTTAAAAACCATCCCCATTAAAAAAACCACCGACCCCATCCATAAAAAAGAGGGGAGATCCAGATTATTTATTTAAACAAGCCAGCAGGCGGGGGTCACTCCTCCATCAGGGCCCCACACCTGCCCCTCCAGCCATGTTTTAAGATCTTTCCTAAAGGGCAGCAATTCTGCCTGCAACCATAGCTCTATTTGGCAGGAGGTTCCCAGAGGCTGGTGCGGACACAGAGAAGACCTTCTTGTGCTAGAGAGATGAGCCCCTCTAGCTGGTGGTACAATTAGAGAGCCCCTCCGGTCCGCTCTGGTTGGACAGACAGACGTTGTTGGGGAGACGCGGTCTCTTAGATATCCTGGTCCACTACCATGAAGGCCTTTAAAGGTCATAAATAAATAAAATATAAGTAGGAGAGGCTCACCCTAGCTTCCCTATGGAGTTCATAAGATGGGACAGCCAACCCTCTCTCATGTCCTCACAAAATGAACCTGTAAAGGTAGTGGGGGGGGAGGGAGTATTTCCTCCCACTCTTAAGTCATGGGCAGGTTCACATGGAGATGAAATCCTTTAGATAGCCTGGACACAACTGTATAAAGCTTTATCAGTCATAACCAGCACTCTGGATTTTGCCCAGACTGGGACTAGTGGCCAGTGAAACTGCTGTAAAAAGGAATTTATATTTGCCCTGTAATTTTCACCAGCCTTGGCGCAGCGTTTTGGACCTACTGGAGATTCCAAACTCTTGCAAAGGCAGTCCACACAGAGAGTACGGTAATTCAACCAGTATGTAACTAAAGCCAAATCCAAAATCAGATGCACATCAGGAATTCTGCAATGAGAAACAATCAATGACAAATCTTGCTAAAAGAGATAGATTCTATGCCCACTACTGACCGTTCCCTGCCAGAGGAGCTCAGATCAACTGATGTGGACTCTCAGGTCTGGCCAATGTCTTACATTTTAAAAAAGACTTCAAGAAACAGAAGCTACAGTTCACATGAGTTTCCTCTTCTGTCACAAAGAAATATCACTAAAACTAAGGATTCCAATGTACGCTTCAAGCCTTGGGAAATGAAGCTCAAAAGCATTTAGAAGCTTCTCCTTTTCACACAAAAATACCCTTAATCTAGAAATACATTCAAAATACAATGGCTGTGTATGTTAATTCAGTTTATGTACACTATTTACATGCACACACACACTTTCAAGGGCATTCCTTTATCAGCAAGGAGCTACTTACATTCTGAAAAACTCCCAATCTGAGTAAAATTACATGTATCCTGGGCACACAGTTCATCCATTTACTAAGAACACTTATATATATCTCCTTCGAAGTAAATCCCATTGATTTGAATGAGGCTTACTGCCAAATAAGTGGATAAAGGACTGCCATCTCAGTGAGGCAAAACAAAATTACTGCCTAGTTAGAGTATATTGGATTTAAGAGTCTCAGGCTCAAATGCACTTCAGCCATGAATTTTAATCCATCTGCCATCAGTGAAAGTCTACTTCACATGACTTATGACAATACAATAAGGAAATACTCAGAACACTGACTATGTACTGAATGCAGTCCAGTTGGGGATTTTTGAACCCTTCAGAGTCTGCCCTTATCCTTTGGCCAATGTTTGGTTTATAATGAAACCAGTGATTGAGACGTCATCTGGGAAATCCCCCATCCTGTAGCCTTTATGATCTATTTAGATTCTGTGTGATCTGTGAATAATAAACTGTAAATAAGTAGCAGCCCAACTCCTGAAAGAATGTTGCAGTTTGGCTGCATGATATTTCTGTACACCCACCCCCCTCAATTTAAAAAATACTTTGAATGGAGCATCCCCTTCCCATCATGAATTCCAACACTATCTGCAACCCTGCACTTTTTAAAGAAGCAGCAGAAACCACAAATACCAGAAGAATCCCTTGTGGATTCATCATTGCTTAGCCTTAGACACAAGGGAAAAAAGACAATATTCCTCTCTAACTTAGAAAGTACTAGCAGACGTGCCCGTCTCCAAAGTTTTTTTTTTTTGGAGGGGGGGGCTCAGCTTATGGCAACACACATTGTGCGCCCTGGTAGTCACAGGGGTTTAACTGGCCTGCCTCCCCCCATGGTGCAGTTGTCCTCCACCCTGTAGGCTCACCGCGAGACACACACAGGCCAGGTGCCTTGCGTGGGGGGTGTTGAGAAATTGCAAGTACCGGTAGATAAATAGGGACCACTTTAGTGGGTAGCTCATGCCTGCCACATGACCATATGATACACCTGCAGAAGCATTTAGCATTGGTTCTTGGGCTTTGAAACCGGGGGTGCCCTTCCGGGGGGGAGAGGGAGGAGTCACGTGTCCCTGGGCCGCAGTACCTGTGGTGTCTATGAGGCAGGAATGAGGGGGGATTTTCCCTCTCCACTCCGGCCCCATAGGCAACACCGTGGCACCATGACAGCACAAGCGCTGCCCGACAGTGAAAGGAAAGGAGCCTCGTTTCCTTTCACTGTCGGGCAGCGCCTGTGCTGTCATTGAGGCTGGAGTGAGGGGGGATTTCCCCACTCTGGCCCCATAGACAACAACATGGCCCGTCGGTGAAGGGGAATGCAGCCTTGTTTCCTTTTACTGACGGGCAGCGCCTGTGCTCCCCCGGGGCTGTGTGGGTGGGGCAAGTGCGTCCCCCGGCCAGGGGAAGGCGTGGCGTGCTGGCTCAGCAGCGTCTGCAGTTGGCTTGGCACACAAAGGCCGTGGGGCGTGCGCGCTCGTGTCCTCATGTTGGATTGGCTGAGGCATGCCGCAGAGGACGCTAGGACTCGTAGTCCATGTGTTGTTTTGTGTTCGTGGGGCGTAGGCCCCACTCTCAGCCCCCGGACCCTCGCGGCACTGAACTCGGGGACAAAAGGTAGGTGTGTGCAGAGCATTATGGGATAGGCTCCAGAGGTGTGGGTACGCATCCCTTCCTTATAGGTTAAGATATTCAACTAGCAGTGGTAGAAACTCAGTAGCAACCAACAATTAGAGTAGTCCATTGAGTCAGTAGAACTTATATACATGCTAATTCACCCAATCCATGCTGATTTAATGAACCTAATCTAGCAGCAATTTACTACTGGATTTTAGCCAGCATATCTTGCATGAACATATGCTTGCACGCCACATAAAACTCAAAACTGGAATGATGATTTGCTCTGGATTCTGCCTACACATAAAAATTAAATGCATAGCTTGTGAAGTTTACTCTTTGGACTTCAATTCCAAATCAAGAATTTTTAGTCCAAAGAAGTAATGGGTCTAAACTCTGGTTAAGTCTATACATTTCTATAATTATGCCTTTACCTAGTAACTAGACCACACTTACGCAACTCTAGACAAGCCATATTTTAAAGACCTGGGTGTCAAATGATAATATTCCTATTCTGACCCATGGGAAATATGACTGAACGTTTTACTTTGCAGCTTTCTTCAACAAAAGCTATTAAACACCATTTTACTTCCTGTGATATGCAAACACACGTGCTGTGCTTTTACACTTGATGTATTATTGGGTCGATAGTTCATATTTGGTAGTTTTTCCTATTAAGTGTTTTTAACACTCACACACAATGTGTATTTACATGCATATATCTGTGTGCATGCATGTGTTTGCAAAGCATGGCCCAACTTGTTGAAAACAAACAAGTATACTTATTTATTTTTAGAAGCTTAATTTTAAAATCACCTGAACAGGATACTATTTACTAAAGAAATTTCAATAGAAAAGTTACAAAATTTAGCAGGACTAACGTAAACAGGGAATGATCTGCCAACAAATTAAACAGCCAGGTTTCAAAGTATGTTTACATGTTGTGTAGCTATTCAGCAATACTGATGAGCCATCACAAAGTGCAACTGACACAGAAAATAAGATAATGAGGTTTAACTGCAACACATATTTTATTTATTTATTTATTTATTTATTTATTTATTTATTTATTTATTTATTTATTTATTTATTTATTTTTCTAATTTGTATTGCTGCCCAACTCTGAAGACTCTGGGCGGCTCACAGGAAATAAAACTAATGGCAGTTTTAAAAAAGCAATAAAAAACCATTAAAAATATTGACAAAAATTTTTAAAGATAAAAAGCTTTAAAAAGAGAGTGTTCTACTAAATTGGCCGGCAGACCGGGGTTACCACATTGCCCTGCCAGCCAGGTTTTTAACCCTTTCCTAAAGGGCAGCAACTCTGTCTGGAGACGCAGCTCAATTGGCAGGAGGTTCCCGGAGCAGACACTGACAAGGCCCTCCTTCTGATGCTAGAGAGACAAGCCTCCCTAGCAGATGGCATGATGAGAGAGCCTCTCCGGTCTGCTCTGGTGGGACAGAGATATGTTCGTGGGGTGACGCGGTCTCTTAAGTATCCTGGCCCACTACCATGTAGGGCTTTAAAGGTAATTACCAGGACCTTGAATTGTACCCGGAGGCACACTGGCAACCAGTGCAGCTCTTGAAGCAGTGGCAAGGCACGGACATAACGCCCGCATCCCATCACCACCCGAGCAGCTGCATTCTAGACCAGTTGCAGCCTCCAAATGGTCATCAAGGGCAGCTCCATGTAGAGCGCATTACAATAGTCAAGTCTGGAGGTGAACGGAGCATGTGTGACCATGAGCAAGAAGTCCCAATCTAGGAGCGGGTATAACTGGCGTATAACAAGAATTTGTGCAAAAGCCCTCCTGGCCATGACTGTCACCTGCTCTTTGAGCAGGAGTCATGAGTCCAGGAGGACCCCCAGATAACACACCGGGTCTGTTTGGGGTAAAATAGCCCCAGATAACACACCGGGTCTGTTTGGGGTAAAATAGCCCCAGATAACGCACCGGGTCTGTTTGGGGTAAAATAGCCCCATCCAGAACCAAAGATGGTAGCTCCCGGGATAACGCAAAGCCCCTGACCCACAGCCACTCAGTCTTGCTTGCTGTTGTCCCCCATCCACATGCTAACAGCCTCCAGACCCCTGGATAGGACTTCAACTGCATCGCTTGGATCACCACGTACTGAGATGTATAGCTGAGTATCATCTGCATACTGATTATATACCTCACCCCGTGGTAACGGATGAACTCCCCCAGAGGCTTCACGTAGATATTAAATAGGAGAGGTGAGAGCACTGAGCCCTGAAGCACCCCATACTGAAGGGGCCTAGGGCTTTAATCATTCAACAAAATCAAGATGAAAAGCTTTTCAACTTACAGAAAAACAGAATTTGTAATACAGAATTTGCTTGAGTACTTTTCTCAATTAAGGAACTCTGTGCATTTTCAGAACCAGCATGTTAGAAAGGAGCAACGGGTCAAGAGCTGTATTTTTACAAAGCCACTAAGGTCCCTTTCGCACATACCACTGATCAGAGGTTAGGAAAATTACGTCTGACAGCTACAGCTGCCAGAAACCCAAGGCCAGCATGGCCATTTTAGCTGGGAGGCAGACTCCAAAAATTAACTTCTCCAAGCTCTGCCACTGACACCAGCCTCACTGTTAAGAGTGTTGGTCTAGTGCTGCTATTTTAATTAATTGCTAGAGGACACTGTGGGCATTAGGGAGCTCATATTAAACTCACTACAGATCACAATACTGCTGCAAACCACAACTACAGAGCGTAAACTAGACAGAGTTGCTGGGCATACTGTATAGCAGGAGCCCACTCCAGGGCTTTATTCAAGTGGACAGGTACTCAAAAACTGGAGACAGCCTGGAGTTAAGCTCCCTGCAGCCTTCCATCAAACTGTGTGTGTGTGTGGGGGGGGGGGGGGGTGTCAGACACCAAACAACACCTGTTTTCTCTGCATCAGTATTTCCATCCTTCTGCCTCTCCAGAGCTGTAATTTGGACACAGACATGGTATGTGCCGAGACCTCTAACTAAATTACATGATGCTCAAAATGTGCTGAACTGCTAGCTTTGCCCACTATTGTTATCCTTATTAGAAATTCCACTCTAATTACAACTCCGCCCAGTTTGAAGACAGATGCTATTTTAGGGCAGGCCAAACTATTTGCAAGTAACAGCTTCAACAAGAAGAAAATCTACATCTTTGCCTTTAACCATAAAAATGCATGTTTATTCCTCATTTCCTCAGTTACATACAGCAGATTCACACCATATCCACAAAATCTTGGTACAGTACATCAAGGGAGGTGTGACTGTGTTTTTCAAAAAAATAAACAACTTTCTATAAGACACTGGGCTCTACCACCTCTACAAACTATGCAATTTAAACAAAAACAGGTACTTTTATTTATTTATTTATTTATTTATTTATTTAGTCAGTCAGTCAGTCAGTCAGTCAGTCAAATTTCTACTGCCGCCCAACTCAACAGCAACTCTGGGCGGCTAACAGCATTAAAACCAAGCATGACAAGCTTAACTTGTTATTCAGTCGCCCAGTCAATTCCGACCTTTTGCGACCCTATGGACCATTGCCCGCCAGGCACCTCTGTCCTCCACCATCTTCCTCAGCATGCCCAGCTCTGCGCCCATTGCATCTACAACACCATCTAGCCATCTCATTTTTGGCCGCCCCCTTCTTCTCTTGCCCTCCACTTTTCCAAGCATCAAGGCTTTCTCAAGCAAATCCTCTCTTCTCAGTTGATGTCCAAAGTACTTTAGCTTCATCCTTACTATTTGACTTTCCAAAGAGCAGTCAGGGTTTTATTTCTTCTAATATCGACCTATTTGTTCTCCTCGCTGTCCAGGGGACTCTCAAAGCTCTCCTCCAACACATTTCAAAGGCATCTATTCTTCTGCGCTCAGCTTTCCTAATGCTCCAGCTCTCACAACCATACATTACCACCAGGAATACCATTGCTTTGACTATGCGAATTTTTGTTTGCAAGGTGATGTCTCTACTTTTAACTTTGTTCCCCAGGTTTCTCATAGCTTGTCTCCCAAGCATCAGTTGCCTTTTTTTTCATGGCTGCAATCCCCATTTACCGTGATCTTAGATCCTAAGAAAGTAAAATTTGTCACTGCTTCTACTTCTTCCCCATCTATTTTCCAGGGACTGGTCGGGCCTGTTGCCATTATCTTGGTTTTCTTGATGTTGAGTCTCAAGCCAGATTTTGCACTCTCTTCTTTCAACCTCAGCAGCAGCTTCTTTAGGTCTTCCTCACTTTCAGCCATTAGGGTAGTATCATCTGTGTATCTCGTTGTTGATGTTTCTCCCAGCAATTTTGATCCCAATTTGTGATTCGTCCAACCTTGCATTGCACATTATGTGCTTTGTGTTGAATAAGTAGGGTGACAAAATGCAGCCTTGTCTTACTCCTTTTCCTATTCCAAACCACTCTGTCATTCCGTATTCTGTCCTAACTGTTGCTTTTTAAAGTACCTACAAAAATACCCACCCCACAACTACAACAAAGGGGCATCAACTTACTAAGGAAACTAAGACCTATCTTCCGACAAAAAAAAATATATTTCACCCACCCATCTAAGAATCTGCCAGTACCTGCTCAATAATACTTCATTATTACTTTCACTGGGACACAGAAAGAGCCTCCTCGAAGATTGTGGTATTTTTGAACCACAATCAGGCGCACACTGGATCAGACAAAAGGAACTGCAGAACAAACTCACCAAAAAGGTGCCTTCATTTTGGCAGTTTCACATCTGACCTAGACATGAAGAACTGTTAGGCTAATAATTACAAAGAAATACAGCATTCCCACAGTCTTCATATCTGAAGAGATCCAGAGGACAAACCCTAACTCTCCTAATCAACACACCAACCTTCCATCAGTCTGCAGATGATTTTACAAAATGAGATGTACAGTCGTTGCCTTCAATTCAAAATTGAGACAAGGTTAATTACGGTAAGCAGTAAAAAAAGAGAACAAAACACAATGTGGACAGCTACCCTATGAATTAGCAAGTCAAATAGTCTACCTTGACAAACCAAGAAAAGGTATAAGTTACACATAAAGCATATAACTTCCTACCATTTAATAAATCTTTCCGGGACTACAGACAGTAGTAAAAGGAATAGTAAAAGCCCAGCTCAAATATTTGCCAAGACACACCTTCTTCCTCATTCACAGTTTCAGTGTATTTATACATCAAAGAATCACTCAGCAAACTGCTTCTACTAGTTGCTCTGTCAGAGGTATAAAAAAAGATGAAAAGAATCAGGTTTTGTCAGCTATCAAAAAAATGCATGCCTGCTATATAAGAACTGCAATACTATTCGCCCTTGGAACCTGTTTCTACTCATATTTACTCATAAACATATCTCATACATCTAAATTGAGGTTACTTGGTCTCAAGAAAATGTGCCAAGGATTTCATTCTTATTTAGGACCAATTAAAAGCACTCACTTCAGAGTAAAATTGGAACCAAACTGAAAGAGTTCTTTGTTAGGCTCTACAGAAGGCATTAGTTCCAGCTCTATAGCAGCACATTTTCAAAGGGGCAATCCAGATGGCTTCATGAAGCTAGTTTTGGAGACTGCTCCAAACTTCTGACAAGGGAAGTCATCCTGAATTTGTAGGACCAGTAATAAAGGGTAAAGGTAAAGGTCACTCTTGCTTGAAAGCCAGTCCTATCTGACTCTAGGGTTCAGTGCTCACCTGTTTATAGCCAAAGAGCCAGCACTATCTGCATCTGCAGACGTTTCCGTGGACATGTGGCAGGCATAACTAGACACTGGAGTGGACGGAACGCTCTTTACTTTCCCACCAAAGTAGTACCTATTTATCTACTTACAATTTCACATTTTCAAATTGCTGAGTTGGCAGGAACTGGGACAGAGATGGGAGCTCATTCCGTCGCCCAGCATTCAAGTCTGGAGATGCTGACCTGCCGACCTTCCAGCTGTCAAGTTCAGTGTCTAAACCACTAAGCCACTGCAGCCCCAAAAACCAGTAATAGATACAGCAATTAGCCAATCAGCTAACGATCAACAAAGGTATTTCAGGGATCTTCGCAAAGGAGCAGCAAGGAAGTAGCTACAATATTTAATAATATCCCTCCCAACTGAAGATATGGATGAGGCAAAAAAGCAAAGTTATACAAGAAAGACTTCTGCATAATCCAGAATGAGCTGTACCAACCCATTTAAAATACTCTCTCAGGAAGATGTCAGGTTGAGCCTCTTTCATATCAGCAACTTATTTGCGGGATACAATTTGTGGGGAATTTTTTAAAGTGGCAGCTGTGTTAAAGACTAACGATTGCATTTTACTGGGGAGTCTTTTGTGCCCGGGTCTCCTTCTAATGCTCCAGCCTCTTTTACAACAGCACATGGGAGAGAAATCCAAACCTGTAACAAAGGCACAGTCTAATCATTGCAAACTACTTTCTTTCCTGTCAATTTCATGCTAACATTTCAAGGTATTTGTTCCAGGTTTAGTGCCAGCTAAATAACTTTTGTTACTGATGCTCCAGAGCTTAGGATGGTGGGAAAAGAAGACAAAATGCATTGTGGGACCATAAAGACTGACTCCTGTATTTTAATGTTAGCTTTCATGGATCAAGTCCTCTTTGTCAGCCATAAGAGTGAGACTTCATGGCATTAATTTATACATATCAGGTACAAAGGTTAGTATAACAGGTAAGTTTACAAATCAGCAGGGATTTTTACAACCGGAAATAAGAGAAGATCCCTGGTTAAGGTTTAGATTTATTACTGCGAAGTACACTGGTTTGTAAACTTATCTGTTAGAGGCACTCTTAAATATAACTCAACTACAATGCTGTTTCAGCCATAGACGACACAACCTATGCACCCATACAGCAACAAACAATGGGCACAGCAAAGCCTCCGGGGTTTCTCAGATGCCAGCCTCCCCAGTTCAAAACACACCAGAAAAATCCCCTCTCCAACTCAGGAACTGAGTGTATAGTCAGTCGCTCCCTCTAAATGCCTATGATCTTATGCCTGTTTACCTGGACATGGACACCCCACCCACTCACCCACCCACCCATGGGACTTAATTCTGAATAAATATGCACAGGGTTGTGCTGCCAGCCCAGTAACTGAGGCATGCAAAGATATTTTTCCCCTTTCCTATATTTCCCTTTACTGACTCCAAACTCCCCTTTGCCCTTTTGCAAAGCTCTCCTCTAGCCCATCATCCTTTCCCCTCTTCACCTGCACCCCAATTTCAGACCCCCTCACTCCTTTCCAAGGTCCTCTAAACCAGCCTCCACCCCTAAGCAATTCTCATTATTATTCTCATTATTATTCTGATTTTTCTCCTGCTGCTGCTGCTGCAGGTCTCCCCCCCCCCAAAAAAAAAAGATCCAGACACTGGTCAGATTCCCCTCCCCAAGAAAAAGACCCCCCCTCCCATTGGAAAGGAAAAAAAAGGCGACCCACCATACATGGAGAGAAGAAGGCGAGCACCTCCCCCTGCCTTCCCTCCAACCAAGAACCCTCTCGGGGGTCCCTCCCTCCTTCTTCGCCCCCCCCCTCGCCAAGGGCAGAAGTGGGAGGGTCCAGGAGGAACCCGCCCACCCCTCCCTTTCTATGAGAATGGAGGGTTCCAGGGGAGAAAACGCCCCTCATTGGACTACCACCCCCCGAGACAGTAGAATGAGCCAGCCCAGGCTGCCCAGCCCACCCGTCCCACTCCCCCCCCCACCTATCTTGAGGAATGGAACGTCCCAACCGACAACGGGCCTATAAGGAGGCCTGAGGCGCGTTTTTCTTCCCAAAACCGCCCCCGCGGCGGGCGGCCCCCTACACGTACGCACTCACTCCCCGCGCTTCACGGAAGGTCCCCCGGGGGAGAGCCGAACGAACCGAGCCCGGCGCCGCTTTCCTTACCTCACCGCCTCGGTCTCCCGCTCCTTCCGGGCCCTCGTCCCGCCTTCTTCCCACGGCCCATTCCCCAGCTTACTGCCCGGGACATTGGCCTCCAACCAGGAAGTGGCCCGGTGTAACACCTACTCCTCGCTGCCATGGCAACGTTGCCCCCGCCCGCCGCGTTCGGGACAGGAGCGAGCTCCTAGGCAGGGCATAGGGCGATCCCAGGACGGGCGCCATCTTGAAACGCTCTCAGCCACACTACGGGGGCCGGTGGGAGACAATGGGCTGTGAAAGGCGCACCCCCAATACCCTCACCCAGCGAAAGCATAGGGCGTTTGCAGAAGCGCCGCCATCTTGGGCCGAAAGGGCGGCCAGGCTCCTCCCCCTTGGGGTTGTGTAGGGGAGACGGGGGGGGGGAAGGTGATTCAATCTCAGAATTTTCCTAAAGGTAAAGGTTTCCCTTGCTCGAAAGCCAGTCGTATCCGACTCGGGTTCAGTGCTCATCTCTGTTTCAAAGCCGAAGAGCCAGCGCTGTCTGCTTCTGCAGACATTTCCGTGGTCATGTGGCAGGCATGACTAGACACCGAAGCGCACGGAACGCTGTTATCTTCCCACCGAAATGGTCCCTGTTTATCTACTTGCAATTTTCTTGCTTTCGAACTGCCAGGTTGGCAGGAACTGGGACAAAGATGGGAGCTCATTCCGTCCTGCAGTACTCGGGAATCGAACTGCTGACCTTCCGCCTCCGAGTCAGCGTTTTAGCCACTTGAGCCATTAGGCAGTGCTTTTGTTTGCGGCTTTTGGTGGGACAGCACGCTTTTTTAGTCCTGGGGAAGTGGAAAGAAGCCATTGTCCACCTTGTGCTGCATGTTTCGGTGTGCCTGATGTTTATTGTGCTGTATTTAAGGCCATCATCCTCTTATCTATTAGGAGTAATCTGCTAGAAGACAGTGTGGCTCGTATCCAAGAAGATAAATAGGGACTCAGCAATGCAAATTAAGCTATTACTACCAATTTATTTGGGAATAATCATTTACCAGATTGATGTTACAGTATTTAAAAAAATCACACTGTTAGGCTTCTGAAGAGACATCACTATTTTCTTTCTTCCAGTCTTTATTTATTTTTATTGTTACACAAAAAACTTACAGGAAAACAAAAATCTTAACAAAATTACTTGTAACTACAACATGCATCCACCACCAGTGGTGGTATAAACCTTCTCAATTAACTATTCTCAATAGTATTACCTTTTATTTATATATTTGTCCCCTCCTTCCAAAAAGACAATACATCTTGCTCTGGCTTTACTCCTTTCCCTTTCACTAATACATAATCTAAAAATTCTTTCATTTATTTATAGTTTTTATATTTTACCTTTGACCTCGAGAACCCAAGGTGGCTTACAATAGTAAAACAACCATTTGTTTAAAAAAATATTGCAATATTAAAAAGAATTAAATATATATCACGTTTCAACATAATTATGATTATTATTTGCATTTATACCCCAACTTTTCCCTGAAGTGTTGAAATTCAGTCCTAACTAGAATAGTCCCTAGAGCAATGTTTCCTAACCTTTGGTTTTTGGACTTCAATTGCCAGAATCCCAAGTCAATTCCCCAAAGCACTGATCAGTCAATGTACTGACTTAGGCTTCTAAGAATTGAAGTCCCCCTGTGGGGTGTGGGCCCCACGTTGGGAACCACTGCCCTGGAGAGTGTGGTGTACTGGATAAATTTAGGAAAAATCACTCAGCCATGGTATAGGTAAGAAAATGGCAATGGCAAGATGATTACCTTAATGTCTCACCTTAAAAATCCTATTAATGATAATTGTTTGCTATCCAATCAGCAAAAATCTTACTAGGGCCATTATAAGTGGGATGCATTTTGACAACACATAGTAAACAAAGAGCAGACCCATTGAATCAATGGGATCTTTTTCAACACTTATGTATGTTCCTTTGTTTCACTGGATCAACCCTAAGGTCTCTCTTACTCGAAAGCCAGTCATGTCTGACCCTAGGGTGCAGTGCTCATCTCTGTTTACAGCCAAAGAGCCACCGCTGTCTGTGTCTGCAGATATTTCTGTGATCATGTGGCTGGCATGATTAGATGCTGGAGTGCATGGAACACTTACCTTTCCTGTCAAATCGGTACCTATTTATCTACTTGCAATTCCTCGCTTTCAAACTACTAGGTTGGCAGGAGCTGGGACCATACCTGTCAAGCGCGGCTCTGCAAAATACGGGAAATTACTGTGCATGCGTGGACACGCACGCTCAGTAACCTGTTTGCGCATGCGCACCGTGTCCGTGCATGTGCAGTAACCCATTTGTGCATGCGCACTGTGGCCACACATGCACAATAAGCCCTTTTCCCACCATTCAAATACTGGACAGTGGCGGGAAAGGAGGAACAAGCGCAGAAAAACGGGAAATCCTGGCCAATACAGGATACTTGACAGGTATGGCTGGGACAGACAGTGGGAGCCCAATTTGTCATGCAGTACTCAAGTCTTGAACTGTTGTGTCTTGAACTGTTGACCTGCTGACCTTCTGATCGCCAAGCTTAGCAGCTTAACCACCTAAGCTACGGCCGGCAGGATCAACTCTAGTTGAGATTAATGATTAGATTTAGTGCATTGTTCTCCTGACCTAGAACTTTAAAAAGTCAGAGGTAGAAGGGGTTGCAAGAATCATTGCGTATGACTCCTACAAGACAACTACCATTTTTATTTATTTATTTTTGCACAACTCCCCTGTGAGGTATGATTGAATGAGAGTACCTGGTCCAAGTTCATCCTGTAAGTTTATACACACACACATACATATGAGTGGTTATACATTATAATACTTATATAAGGAGTATGTATTTGATGAATGAGTTGTTTAAAGTGAGATTAGTTCAAAATAATGAATATGAAAAGGTTTATTTTTTCTTACATGTATTGTATTCTGTATTGTATTGAAATGTATTGTTGTTTAGATTTTTTTTGCTATTTCTTTTAAAAATTAATAAAAATTATTATTAAAAAAACCAGGCTATCATTAATGTGCCAAAATAAATTCCCAGGTGTTTGGGGAGAAGGTTTGGCTAGGCTTGAAGGCTTCCCCTCAAAACAAGCTCTTCTTTCCACACAGAATAAATCTACACTGTAATAGGTGGAGGTTGCTCTTACTACACAGTATGCTCATTCTTTGCATGCTTGAGAAGAATACATTTGCAGTCTTTCTTTATTCATGTCAGAGGCACCACAAGCATATAATAACATACAAAGCTAAAATTAGCATAGATAAAACAAGCAGGAATAAGAGGCCATCTGCCCAATATTGGACCACATCAACAGCATTTCCTCTTGCCAACATAAGGCCCTCGGTGTACATTGAGGGGCATCGTGTGCATTGAATCATATGGGCAATTGTTCTCCGCTTTCACACAGGCTACCATCTACAGGGAAACCCCACTTTCTCAGATTAGCCCTTGATCTTCCTACCCCTGCATGCAGTCTATTTAATGCTTTCTATTTAATGCTTTCCACACAGGCCATGGTTGTTCGTGGCCAGGCGGTAGAGAATCGTGTGGTTCTGCCCAGTTGTCTGGTAGCTCCTTGCTTGCCTTCCAAAGTGCTAGGGTGGTCTGTGGGGGCTGGTTGTTCAGGGCAGCAAAAGATATGACGAAACTCTGCCTTGATTTCAGTCTCTGCTTTGGTGGTTGGTGATCAAATAGCAGGTGTGTTTCCAAGGATCTTGCTTTTACCCACTCTTTCTTAGCATGCACTTTCTCAGCGAAATTTTGGTGGAGGGATGCCAGTTAAGTAATGCACTTTTTGTATTGAGGTTTGTTTTAGGCATCCTGTGACCAATCTCGCTGTTTCATTTAAGGCCACATCCACCTGCTTTGCATGCGTTGATCTGTACCACACTGGACTAGCATACTCTTCTTCAGAGTAACATAAAGCTAGCACAAAAGTTCTATATTTGCAGTGACAGCAAGGAGGTGCAGTGAGGCAATGATTTTCTGAGGAATGGCTGTAGTATCTTATACCGTAGCAGGTACCCCTTAATGTCAACCCTCAGATGTCAAGAAACCTAGGTTCACATTCATGTTGGCCAAGGCATCTCATGAGGGTGGGGTTAGCAGTAGTGAAATAATTCCTACAATTATCTCCTGTGTCTTGAAAACCCTATTAGGGTTGCTGTACATCAGATGCAACTTGACAGCACATAGCTAACAATTGCAACACATTTCTTGGGAAATAGATACATTGTTTTGCTGTGGCAAAACAAACCACAAGTCTTGTAGCACCTTGAAGGTCTAGCAAGTTTTATTTGGCATATGCTTTTGTAAAATTTAGCCCCACTTTGTCAAGATGTAAATGTGCTTCTCTTTCATTTTGGAATCAAAGTTGGCCATTCCACTTGGAATGAATCAGATCCACTGATCTGAATCAGACCGGTTTGGTTCACAATTTGGGATTTGTCTTACTTGGTTGTATCGCTCTAACACATTATTTCCAACCTTTGGACTAACACATCCAATGAAGTATTTGCTTGTGCTGTGAGGTGGCGAGCGCTGTGCGACAGAGTGAGCTCCCATCATCTGCCCCGGCTCCTGCCAACCCAGCGGTTTTGAAAGCAAGAAATTGCAAGTAGATAAATAGCTACCACTTCAGCCGGAAAGGTAACAGTGTTCTGTGCACTCCCATGTCTAGTCATGCCCGCCACATGTCCATGGAAACATCTGCCAATAGCGCTGGCTTGTTGGCTGTAAAGGGGGATGAGCACCGCCCCCTAGAATTGGACACAACTGGCTTTTGAGCAAGGGGGATCTTTACCTTTATCTAATTTGATATGTCTGGTCTGTATGCCAGGTGGCTCTCCTGCAGAACATTTATCCTTTGCAGTCTGGAAAAGAATACATTTCAGGAGATGGCCTGTGGTTTTCTTTTACTGGGCTGTGTTCCAATAAAATGCTTTCCAATTCAAGTCTCTGTCATATATTGCTGCTCCCTCCCTTTACCTCTGTTCACTCATTTTCTCACCTTCCTGGTTCCACTGGTAGTATTTCTCTGTGAAATCCAAGCCTCAGTTATGCTGACCCAGCCATTGTTCTTAAAACCACCTGTCCTCAAAAGTTTGGTCAATACAGATGTCCTCCATCTCCGTCACCTGGCCAATTATCTGTTCTTCACATCTGCTTTCTGCAGCAAACCCTTCCTACCTGCTTCTCTCTTTTATCCCACCTTTTCCCCAAAATATCTGTTTTACATCATTCTCTTTTTTGCGTGTGAAATCAAAATCTAAAATAGGAAAGGAGGAAGCAGGGCAGAAAAAAAGGAGGTGTGATTCCATGCTGGAGTGCATAAAAGACACCACTAGATTATCAATATCAACAGCAGAAATGTGCCTTAATGCATGTCTATATTTGTTCTAATAGATGATTTCGAGGAAAAATCCTGAAAGATAAAAGCACTAAAGTAAGTGGGAGAAGGCAGGATGTGTCAAAGAAAAGGGAAACACCTTAAATCCTTGGGAAACATTCCGGAGAATATGTTTGGATGGTGCTAAAAAGAGTTCACAATAAGCAAACCTATAAACAAAAGCACAACTCAGGAAGATCGCTAGTTTCTGGGAGCTGCAATCCAAAATGTTAGTCTTTCCAATCTCTCACCAATGGCTTCTCCATTCCAACTGTGTTATCGTCAGTGATGCACTGAAGCAGGTCCTGTCCTGTAGAACTGGTAGCGGAAATTTCCCCAGGCCACGCCCACCTGACCAGCCACGCCAACCTCCATACCCTATTGCGTTGGCCATGCCCCACAGATTTGGCCCTACCCACAGATTTGACCCCACCCACAGATTTGGCCCCGCCCACAGAGGTGGTAGTAAAAAATTTTGGAGTACATAACTGGTTATCGCTGTGGTTAACCCGGATGCCCACAGGAAGCCTGGCCACAGGACATGAATGCATAGAGAGCCTCGGTCCTGTGGGTTGATGAATATATGCTGCCAGTTTTTCATGGTCATTTCTGGGTTCTATTATTATTATTATTATTATTATTATTATTATTATTATTATTATTATTATTATTATTATTATTATTATTATTATTATTATTATTATTATTATTTATTGGATTTATACCCCACTCTGCTCAGACACAAGGCAGAGCCCTTCACACTTTCCTGCTCTTGTCTCAGCTCTGCAATTAGGGAAAGTGTTCCATTCTGTCCAACTCCATAATTGAAAATATATTTTACCCCGTTGCAAGCTGATCAACATCTTCATGATCAGAAGTACAGAACAAAGGTCCCCTGTCAGCGGTCTGAAGACCAAGAGGTGTCTATGAAGACAACAGAAGTGAATTCTTTGCTTACAACGACCCTAGAAGGTAGGCCAGTACTGTGCCCTTCGTGTTGCTTATGGTAATAGGCAGGGTCGGTGTTATATTTCCACCATGTTGAATAAAGAAAAAACAAACAACAGACACCACTCTCACTTTTATTTTTGTGCAAAAATAATTAAACTATAGGGCAGTGATGGCAAACTTTTTAGAGACCGAGTGCCCAAACTCACCTTCACCACAGATTCAACAGGTTGCCATCCACACCGTGCTTGCATATGAGCTGCCTGTCTTACCCCAGATAGGGGAAGAAGCGCTTCCATTGGGCTTCTGGGCAGAGGAGTGGGGCAAACTCTGTGCTGGGGGGAGGAAGCGTTCCCATTAGGTTGCTGGGCAAAGGGGCGGGGCAAACTCTGTGCTGGGGTGACGGCGCATGTGCCCACAGAAAGGGCTCTTAGTGCCATAGTTTCGCCATCACCGCTATAGGGGGTATTTAGGGGCCCAGGGTTTGCAAAAATTAAAGGGCCACACCAAGTCTGTAGCTCATACTTTCCCCATTCTTATTGTCAACCAAGGACTACTGGATTTAGATCACATCAGTGTTAAATTTGTTAGAATTTACAGAGTATGGAGAAGGGAGTGTGGTGGCTTAGTGGTTAAGACACTGGACTTGATGACTGGAAGGTCAGCAGGTCAGTGGCTGGTGAACTGAGTGCTGCACGATGGAGTGAGCTCCCGTCTCTGCCCCAGCTCCTGCCACCCTAGCAGTTTGACAGAAAGAAATTGCAAGTAGATAAACAGTACCACTTGGGTGTGAAAGGTAAGAGTGTTTCGGCATCTCGTCATGCCTGCCACATGACCAGAGATATCTGCAGATGCAGACAGCACAGCTCTTTGGCTGTAAACAGAGATGAGCACTGTTCCCTAGAGTCAGATACAAGCAAGGGAGACCTTTACCTTTACACAGTACAGAAGGCTTGGAGGCAACTCAACATCATTGCTTTGGATCAGAATAGTTGACGTCCAGGCTTTGGTAAAGAAGAACAAGAAGATCTTTAAATCCACAATCATTCCCTCACATATGTTAGCAAACCACACTGATCTCTGAGACTGAAGAAAGAACCCAAGGAGAGAGAGAGAGACATACCACATAAGTGCATAATATTTGGTTTCCTTCCACGAGGCTAGGGAGTAAATCTCCTCTCCCATCTGTAGCAAAACAAGAGAGAGAGAAACTCCTCCAGGCTGTGTGGATCCATGAGTCAGTGGAAACCAAACCTGCACAACAGAAAGAAGCCAAGCACCCTCTGGGCTGAACCTTCGCATACTCTGGATGCAGTCCAATAATTGATGTGATTGGAACATAAGGAATTAAATTGCAGAGAAAGCAAAGTCATGACGTCAGGAGAGAAGAGTTTCCTGATCAAATATACCTTTATCCGTTCATTTTTAATGCCTTGTCAAGAGCAGAGTTCTTATCTGTTCCCTGATAAGACAGCCTTATTTTCCCCCCAATCTCCAGGGATATATTTAAGTGGATCCATTATTTAATTTGACACATACACCACCTTTCCTAATATGAGTTCACAGTAATCACCAAATACCTAATGTGAGACATTACAGGTGCCTGCTAAAGTACAATGCAAGCAACACAGATAAGCAGCAGAGTATGATGAATCAAACCTTTGCTTATCAGCCAAAGGCTTCCACAAAAGGTGTGTGTGCTCTGTCTAAATCGGCACCTGAAAGACAAGTGCAAGGAGACAAACATGTGTGCAACAGAAGAAGTTTCTATAACTAGGAAACCATCACCAAGGAGGTCCTATCATGTACAGAGGCCCTAAGAGCAGCACTAATCAAAAACACCACAAGCCAATGTGTTTGTATTGTTGCTGGTTTTGTTTTACGTTTATTTCGATTGAATGTTGTAAACCACCCAGAGTGGGAATTTATTTCCAGGTGGGCAGTATATAAATGTATTAAAACAGAATAAACAGAGCCTCCTTGACTGCTTATCAATCCTGAGGAACAGATGTTTATAAAATCATGCACGGTGTGGACAAAGTGGATAAGGAAAAACTGTTTTCCCTATCGCACAACACTAGAACTAGGGGACACTCCATGAAACTTTTGGGTACTAGTTCTCAAACAAATAAGAGAAAGTACTTTTTCACCCAGAGGATTACTGGTCTATGGAACTCCCTGCCAGAAGAAGTGGTGACAGCGGTCAGTCTTGACATCTTCAAGAAAGGATTAGACAAGTTCATGGAGGACAAGGCTATCAATGGCTATAATTATGGCTACCTAAGGACAACCTCCGGGTTGGAGAGATAGGCAGGATATCTCTCAATGCCATTTCCAGGGAATCCTAAGCAGGTGAAGGCATCTCCTTGGGAATACCCTGAAGGAAATGGTGAGCCACTGTGTGAGACAGAATGCTGGACTGGATGGGCTGTGGCCTGTTCCAGCAAGGCTGTTCTTATGTTCTTATGTTCTTATGTGTGTTTTGAATGCTAGGTGAGCCTTAGAAACAACCTCCTAGTGTTATCTAGAGCTCTAAAGCAGGGGGTTCCCAACCTATGGCCCACGGGCCGGACCCCGCCCACGGCACCATTTCATGTGGCCCACAAGTGCCAGCGGAAGTGGACACATTTATGACAGTCGCGGACACATTTTACGGCAGTGTTTACGGCAGAGAGGAACTACCAGTCTGTCCTGCTCAGCATAAAAAGTTTGGGAACCCCTGCTCTAAAGGTTCAATTAAAAAGGAAACACTTGTTGTCTTACTCATTAATTGACAGCAGCCAATTATTACTGTTACTCTGATCCTGCACATCATTACCACCTTGCATTGTAGGAAAATACTTTCTAGGGATCATTCCAATGAGGTACTCTGGTTCGACTCCTGCCAACCTAGCAGTTCGAAAGCAAGAAATTGCAAGTAGATAAATAGGGACCACTTCGGTGGGAAGGTCACAGCGTTCCGTGCGCTTCGGTGTCTAGTCATGCCTGCCACATGACCACGGAAATGTCTGCAGAAGCAGACAGCGCTGGCTCTTCGTCTTAGAAACAGAGATGAGCACTGCACCCTAGAGTCGGATACAACTGGCTTTCGAGCAAGGGAAACCTTTACCTTTACTCTGGTAAAGTTAAGGGCTCCCTATAACTGGACTGATTGTAGCATTTCATTGAAACATTTTCAATCAACAGAAGTTTGGAAACACTCTTCAAAGGCAGCCCTACATAGAGCACATTGCAGTAATCCAGCCAAAAGGTAACCAAAGCATGTGTCATAGAAGCCCAGACCAGACATCTAAAGCAATAGGCACAGTTGCTGCCATAGCTTTAAATGGGCAAGCCCACTCCTCACATCCAAGCTCACAGCTGAATCTAGGAGCACATTCAAACTATAAACCTGGAGTTTTTAGGGGGATTGTTGACAACCAGAAGGTCAGCAGCTCAAGACCCTAGTGCTACGCAACAGAGTGAGCAGCTGTTGTCTGTCCCAGCTCCAGCCAACCTAGCAAATAAGAAATTGCCCTCCTTTTAGCAGCAACTTGGCACGCAGCAAAATAATTAGGCATATTTGACCTCAGAACTAAATGGTGACAAAATCACATTTCTGTGTGCCCTGATCCAATTAAAGGGAAAGGATGCTTAAAAGCCTGGGTGCCCATAGTACAGAAGTGCACAATGTGTGATCCACCAGATGTTTTCGGAACCCAATTCCTATCACCCATTGCCATTGGTTATGCTGGTTGGGATAGATTAAGGTTGCAACTATCTATTCTATCTCAATAGACAGAGATCCTCCTAAATGTGCAATGGTGCCTATTATGTGGTTTTTCACAGAATTATATACATTCTGTGCCCCAAAAACTTACAAAATAGCACAGCTGTAAAAAAGGAAATTGATGCCTACTGATAGATTACAGGATTGTTTACAATACTTTAACCAATATTATTAGCCCTATTTATTCTTCACCAAAACAATGATAAAAATGAATACTGCACAATTCTGCACATCTTCATTCTGAAGTGAACTGATGTTTTCAATGGGACTTACTGCCATGTAAGTGTGCACAGGATTGTGAGGGTCCTCCACTGGCTTCAGACCTTTTGATTCCTGCACCTGGTACTACAGTACACCCAAGTCAAGGAGCATGGGTGTGTCTCTGGTGACTCAGTAAACCAATCCTGGCATGAAACATGCAACCACACACATTACGCTGAATAGATGGTGGAGGAAGTACTATAGCTGAGTTTGACGAAGCTTCCGTGCTTGTCGCTTAGCCTCTTCATGTCTGCAACATTCTCCGTCGAAGTGATCAGTAGCAACGGAGATGGTTTGGCGCCAAAGTAGGCGATCTACGGAGCATTGCTAGAGTTGGCCACTAGAGGCCACTGTTGGCAATTTAAAACTAGGTTTCACTATTATCTGTGGTTTCAAGCATCCACGACAGGTCTCAGAATGTATTCCCCACTCCCTGGAAACAAGGGACTCCCTAGGAGTAAAGGTAAAAGTCACCTTTGCTCGAAAGCCAGTCATATCCAACTCTAGGGTTCAGCACTCATCTATTTATAGCCAAGGAGCACTGCATCTGCAGACGTTTCCGTGGACATGTGGCAGGCATGCCTCATCACTGGAGTGCGCAGAATGCTGTTTACCTTCCCACCAACGTGGTCCCTATTTATCTACTTGCAATGTCTTGCTTTCTAACTGCTAGTTTGGCAGGAGCTGGGACAGAGACAGAAGCTCACTCCATGGTGCGGTACCCGAGAATCGAACTCTGACCTTTCAGTCAGTGAGTTCAGCTTCTTAACCACATGAGCCACCACAGTATTAACTGTCTAATTAATTGTTTAATTAAGTACTTAATTGCATATTATACTTTATGCTGTTCTTAGTGGTATCATTTTGCATGTCACCATGGGTCATTTTCTGTATCATGATGAATGCAGAGTTGAAACGGATTCAAATAAAATTAGTAAATAGATCAAACCAGTCTAACTGGGGCCCTCCTGTGTTACCCTCTCCTGCTTTCCGCCAAGCTTATGACACTCTGTGATGAATATCTGTGGTGGAAACAATAACAATAAATGGATAACGACTGTGAGCTAGTAAAACCTCTTCCCAGTTTTGAAATCTGTCACACAGGGGCTGCAAAAGCAGCTAGAGAGATTTCTAATTTGGAGGGCAAAGTGCATTTTCCTGTTCAGCTGAATTTGAGAGTGAACAAACAGGGGCAGGGTGAGGCATACCTGAGTAAACATCTACCTATGTGCAGGAATGCATGCTAGCTTACTTGCTTGTCTGCTCAGTTTTGCCCTGGCTCTGCCTATGGGTAGAATGACACACTAACACTCTGGGAGACCTGAGTTCATGGCTCCTCTGTGGCCATGTAAACTCACTGGCTAGCTGCAGTTGATCGAAAGCCCCTTGTGTCCGACTTTAAGGGGCTCTGTTTATAGCCAAAGAGCCAGCACTGTCTGCATCTGCAGACATTTCTGTGGTCATGTGGCAGGCATGACTAGACACCAGAGCACATGGAATGCTGTTACTTTTCCTTCCTCAGTGCTATCTATTTATCTACTTGCAATTTCTTGCTTTGAAACGGCTAGGTTGTCAGGAGCTGGGATAGACAATGGGAACTCACTCTGTCATGCAACACTTGGGTCTCGAACTGCTGACCTGCCATCCTTCTGGTCGTCACAGTCAGCATCTTAACCGCTAAGCCACTGTAGCCCCCTGCAGTGGGAAAGCCCACTCTTAAATATTTAATATGGTTTGAAAACCCCATTAGGGTTGCCATAAATCAAATATCTGAGAGTAAATAAAACAGAAAAGGACAAAAATGTCTTGACACCTTAAAGACTAATTACTAATTTGTGGATCAAGTCTCCTTTGTCTGATGCTCTCTTCTCTCCACCTCGCCGCCTCTCAATTTTTCAACTTTGCCCAAAGTTTTTCTTATTTTCAAACTCTGCAACAGCCATCCTTGAGGTACTGTATCTATATATCCAGCTAGCCACCAGTGTGTCTGCATCCTTCTATACCTAAGACTCTGCCCCAAGATAAGTACTTAAAGTTAATACTGTACTGGGAAAACTGGAAGAAGCAGAGGTGGGAAACGGAGGCTAAAACCACAGAACTTACACTATGAGTAGTAAAGTTCTTTAACGAAAGCCACAAAATTTCACTACCTGTTCCTCTAAATTGAGATGCTAGGCTAGGCAGAGTTTACGACTGGTTTCCCAGGGCTTTTCTTAAGTTCTCACATATTAAACGATAAGTACAGTTTCTGTCACCAAGCATTTCCCTAGGCCAGAAATCCTGCATGATATATACAGTAAATGGTCTTAGCCACTTGTCTGTCTGTTTCTCTCTCTTAGCCACTTGTCAGTCTGCCTCAGGGATTCTCAACCTGCAGCCCATGGGTCGGATGCAGCCCACAACACCATTTCATGTGCCCCCACCACCGCTTCCACCACACCAGGACATGCCATGTGGTGGAGGAAGAGCAAAATGGGCCCTGGCTTAAAAAGGTTGAGAAGTCCTGGTCTATCTCTTTCTCTAAGCCACTTGTCTGTCTGCCTAATAATTTAATTTAATTTAATAGTCATATTTATATATATAAAAACTTTGGGCAAATAAAGATACCACGTGCGTGTTTGTATTACCCACATCTGCATTCTACAACCTGGCCCAGGCAAAACTTTTCCAAAAAGTTTGAAAAGTCAATACCCCACCCTACCTCCTCCCCCTAGGACCGTGATGGCGAACCTTGGCACTCCAGATGTTCCTACACTTCAATTCCCAGAAGACCAAGCCCCCATGAATCCACATGCATGGGTTTACTGCGATTCATTTGGCCCATGCTGCAAAACAACACACGGTGTGAATGTGGAGAGACAGAGTCCGTCTGGGGCACGTTTTACTTCCGCTTCTGGGAGCAACGAGGGCGGCGCGGGCCGGATGAATCACAGTAAACCCATTCGTGTGGATTCCCCCTACGTCACTTGGAGGACCCTGAATAGGCTGAGGATTGGAGTCCCTAAATGCAAGACCAACATGCTCAAGTGGCGACTGTTGGTGGACAACAACAACACACGGTGTGAATGTGTGGAGACAGAGTCCGTCTGGGGGCGCGTTTTACTTCCAGAAGCGACGAGGGCGGCGCAGGCCGGATGAATTGCAGTAAACCCATCTGTGTGGATTCACGGGGGCTTGGACTTCTTGGAGTCCAAGAACATCTGGAGGGCCAAGGTTCGCCATCACGACCCTAAGATGCTGCTGCCTCTGATAATGCATTTTCAGTGGTCTCTTGGGTTTTCTTTTATTTAAAGTAAAGGTAAAGGTTTCCCTTGCTGGGAAGCCAGTCGTATCCGACTCTAGGGTTCAGTGCTCATCTGTTTCAAAGCCAAAGAGCCAGCGCTGCCTGCTTCTGCAGACGTTTCCGTGGTCATGTGGCAGGCATGACTAGACACGGAACGCTGTTACCTTCCCACCGAAGTGGTCCCTATTCATCTACTTGCTTGATTTATTCATTATATCCGTGCAAGGGTTTTACTATTCGTGGTAGGAGGGGTGGGTGGGTGTCCCCCCTGTTCTTTCGGTGAGGGGGGCGGGCACGGGCTGGGCTGTTCAATCGGGTTATTAGGACCAGGGTCATACTCTGTGGCAGGGGCCCGGGAATGCCTGAGTCCGATGGGCGGCATCGGCTCTCCCTGCTTGGGAAGGAAAATGGCGGCCACGTGTCGGTGGCGTCGCCTCCGACTCGTAAGTTCCGAGTTTGCTGAGCCCCACGTGCACTGAACGATTGGCAGCACGGTCCGCCTTCTTGCCCGGGCAGACCGCAGGTTCGCGCCCCCCCCCCCCCCCGAGGGCTCCATTTCTCTGGCCAGCCCGTCCTGCTGTTTCCCCTCCCCGGGGCCAAAGGAGCCAAGATGGCGGCGGCGGGAGGGTCCGCCTGCTTGAGACGCTGCTGGAGAGCCGGGGTGCCTTGGCTGGCCAGCCGCAGGAGCGCTTCCATCACCAGCCGGGGGAGCCCGGGGGACTCCGGGCAGCAGCGGCCCGAGGAAGCGGCGGCCCCCGGGGCTCGACCCACTCGCTCGTGGGAGCTGGACGGCATCAGGTGGGGAAGAAGAAGAAGAGACTCTGTCGCCAATTCACTTGGCTTGGTTTTTTTATGTGGTGGTGGTCCCCTTTATCATCTATAGCTGATGGCGAAGCTTGGCACTCCAGATGTTCTTGGACTTCAATTCCCAGAAGCCCCCGTGAATCCGCACGAATGGATTTACTGCGCTTCATCCGGCCCGCGCCGCCCTCGTCGCTCCTGGAAGCGGAAGTAAAACGCGCCCGTCCGGGCGCGTTTTACTTCCGCTTCCAGGAGCGACGAGGGCGGCGCGGGCCGGATGAAGCGCAGTAAACCCATTTGTGCGGATTCACGGGGGGCTTGGGCTTCTGGGAATTGAAGTCCAAGAACAACTGGAGTGCCGAGGTTTGCCACCACGGCTCTATAGACACAACAGGTAAAGGTGAAGGTCGCCCTTACTCGAAAGCCAACCGTATCCGACTCTAGGGTTCAGTGCTCATCTCTTGTCTACAGCCCAAGAGCCAGTGCTGTCTGGGTCTGCTGATGACTCCAATAGCAGGCGTGCCTCAATACTGGAGTGCACTGGACGCTGTTTACCTTGCCACCAAAGTGGTCTCTATTTAAGGTAAAGGTTTCCCTTGCTCAGAAGCCAGTCGTATCTGACTCTAGGGTTCAGTGCTCATCTCTGTTTCAAAGCCGAAGAGCCAGCGCTGTGCTTCTGCAGACAATTCCGTGGTCATGTGGCAGGCATGACTAGACACCGGAGCACACGGGAACGCTGTTACCTTCCCACCGTAGTGGTCCCTATTTATCTACTTGCAATTTCTTTCGAACTGCTAGGTTGGCAGGAGCTGGGACAAAGACGGGAGCTCATTCCGTCCTACAGTACGCGGGAGTCGAACTGCTGACCTTCTGCCTCCCAGTCAGGGTCTCAGCCACTTGAGCCACTGCTCTATTTATCTACATGGAATTTCTTGCTTTCAAACTGCTAGGTTGGCAGGAGCTGGGACAGGGACGGGAGCTCACTCCGTTGAGCAGTACTCAGAAACCGAACTCTGATCTTCCGGTCATCAAGTTCAGCATCTTAACCACTTGAGCCAATGCAGTACCCTATTTAGAACAACACACACATCTAAGCAAAAGTTGGTCACCATAGAAATGAGATGGCTGATAAAGGCTTCTGGAGTGACTGGAAGGGACAAGATCAGGAACGAGGTTATAAGGGAAAGAATTAGAACAATCTTCAGCTACATCCAAAGACAGCAGATCTCTCACCAACTTTGTTGTTGTGGTACCTTTTTTGCCCCTTATCCTGTATGGACACTTAAAACAACACATAAGCAAAAGTTGGTCACCACGGAAATGAGATATCTGGGGAAGGCTGCTGGAGTGACTAGAAAGGATAATTTTATATATTCTATATTTATCATATTAGTATTGTCTACAACCAGCACAGTAAAAGGAGAGGTAATTTTTCAAAATATTACAAGAACACCAAATAACGCTGGTGGGCCGCTAGAATTGCCATAGTAAGAACCTAGCATTCTCCCTCGACACCCGCTGGAGTAAAAGAGGAAGCAAAAGAAGATTACCCTGTATGTAGGTATCTCTAGGTTTGCAACCAAAAGATGTTTCTTAGTTTTGACAGGGTGATCAATTTTGAACGTTATGTTTGCAATGCAGTGCAAATATTTGCCGAAGAGCAACTCATTTTGAGCACTGTGGAACTTCCTCTTGAGTAAAAGATACAACAGCATTGCACCATAAATCTGCTTTCATCTACTCCATGGTTCTCAGCCTTGGGTCTCCAGATGTTCTTACAGCTCCCAAAATCTTGGCCAGATTGTACCTTTATTGCCTTTCCCTCCAGAGCTGGTCCCCTTAACCTGTACTGAATAGTAAAGGCAAAGCAATCACACTTATATACCACCCCATAGAGCTTAGCACGGTTCACAAGTTAATTAGCATTTTGCCCCCAACTTGCTGGGTGCTCATTTTAACGATCTCAGAAGGCTGAGTACTGTAGCAACATGACTGAAAGTCACGTTGCAAGTCATCATGCCATATAATGCGGCAAAATGAGTTGAAACACCCCAAGATAATTGAATGGTTGTGTTGTTGTCGTGTGTGTGTGTTTGTGTGTGTGTGTGTGAGAGAGAGAGATAGCCATCCTCTTTGTGTGTTTACTGGAGGTCTAACTACATATCTGTGCCATCCATGTATGCATAAATCTGTGTCATTATTCTGAGTCATGTAAGCAGCTACCTCCTGGGCTGTCTCTTACCAAAGTTATCTTCCTAGGCACATTGTCTTAAATAACCCTCAGAAAAGGAATGCCCTCTCGTTGTCCATGTTGAAATCTCTCCGTGAGGACGTTCTGAGGAACATAGAAAGCAGAGATCTGCGTGTTATTATCATTTCAGGTATGTTTTTAATTTTTAATTTGTTTTTTTAAAATTCTTTTTATTACATGATGCAAAAGAAAAAATAAGATAAAACAGAAAAACAAAAGAAAAAATACATAAAGTTAATAAAAACACAATTTTAACAACAATACAAGCTAATAACCTGGTGGGACAATATATACATTTTCCAATCTATTTTCTATTTCAGATATTTAAGTTAGAAAAGCAGGAGAAATACAGACGATAGAGGTTTCCAGATTTCTTGGACTACATATCCCATCATTCACCACTCTGGAAGTTCTCCCTGACAGACAGACACCTCAACATGGCTAATCTGGAAAGCTATGAGTCCTAGCTTGGCCTAGCTTTCTGTTAAGAAAGAAAGCTCCCAGCTAGCAATGGGAATGGCAGCTAGGCCTCTGAGCCTTCCAGCTTAAGCCTTTCTACAGGTGAGCCACATTTAGGTGTTTGTCAGGGACCACACCCAGAATGGAGAATTATTGGACTTGTAGTCCAAGAAATACATCATCAGGCAACTCAAAAACTATACATGGGGAGCTCAACCATCCATGCCGTCTACATCAGCATTGGCCCTGAGCATCTCTGTGGCCGAATATGCTGCTCCAGTATGGATCACATCCACATCGGCAAAGCAAGTTGACATCACTTAATGAAGCCATGCAGGATGCTTCAAACCTATACCAGTTGAGAAAATATATCCCCTCTGTTGGTATTGTTCCATCTAAGATCAGGAGAGAAGTAGCATCAGATGCCAAGAGAACGACCCTTGACACTCTCTGAATGGATATGAGCCTCAAGTCTGCCATCTCACATCCAGGAAGAGCTTTATGACAAGAACAAACTTTCTTGAGGGTATACAAGAGCAAAACCAAATTAGAAGGTGGAGGAAGGAGCTCACTGGACAAGGAACAATGTTAAAGGAAGCTATAGATGAGGAACTCATCCTCCCCTACGTCACTTGGAGGACCCTGAACAGACTGAGGGTTATATATAGTGTCTAAATGTAAGACCAACATGCTCAGGTGTGGGCTGCTGGCAGACAAAAACATACTGTGCAAATGTGGAGAGATACAGAAGCCACTATCAGAAACATGCACCAATGAGGACTTAATTTTGGCCAACAACAAAGCCAAGAAAGTGGCTACATTTTGGCAGACCAGGGTTTGATTGAGACACGAAAGAAGAAGAAGAAATCTGAATATCTCATCTCTGGGAAGTTTCCCTTCCCATTTCATATTCTTCCTTCACATTTTGACTCAGAACCCTCTCCGATTCTTCCCGTCAGGCTGCTGAACACTAAGGTGGTGATAATCTCACCACCTGTCCCCTAAAGAAGGGGTATTGCTGGGTTTTTGACAGTTAAGACTAGCCAGTGTTTCCCAAACTTTGGGTTTTTTGGACTTCAATTCCCAGAAGCCTAAGTCAATTCCCCAAAGCACTTATCAGCCAATGTACTGACTTAGGCTTCTGGGAATTGAAGTCCACCAGTGTGTCCATGGAACATTGTTTGGGAAACACTGGACAAGGCAGTGGATCAGATCCATGTATTCCTTCCCCAAGGTGTGAGCTATGTTGTAGGTGTCTGCTCTGTTTGTAATACTGTGCTCCCATCCTTCTCCTCTTTTCCCAAACGTCATTGAAGGTGAAGGACCTGTTTTCTCCTCTGGACATGACTTAAAGGAACTGACTCACAAAGAGGGTGAAAAGCACCACATGGAAGTCTTTAAGACCTGTTCTGAGGTGAGTTGGTCTTGTTGCCTGTCTAGTTTTATGATGCACCACAATTTTAACTCAGCAGTTTGAGCTTTTTCAGACTTTGCATGGAACTTGAGTCCCCTGAAAGATTCTTTCAGAAGATGGGATCCAAGGAGTAAGATCAGGCAATGTGTTGTCAAACCTGAAGGATAAAGGAAGCTGCACTCTACATGTAAACCAATTGGCCTTCAAGGTACTTTCTGACTCAGTGGTTCGTCTGCCGCCAACGTTGGAAGGTGGTCTTAAGGTTTCCAAGAAGAGCGTGGTACGCCTACATTTTTTTGCTGTTCAGTTACACAGTCGATTCCGACCCATTGCGACCCTATGGACCATTGCCCGCCAGGCACCTCTGTCTTCCACCATCCTCCTCAGCCCGCCCAGCTTTGTGCCCATTGCATCTACAGTAACATCTAGCCAACTCATTTTTGGCCACCCCCTTCTTCTTTTGCCCTCCACCTTTCCCAGCATCAAGGCTTTCTCAAGTCAATCCTCTCTTCTCATTGGATGTCCAAAGTACTTTAGCTTCAACTTTACTATTTGACCTTCTAATGAGCAGTCAGGGTTCATTTCTTCTAAGATTGACCTATTTGTTCTCCTCGCTCTCCAGGGGACTCTCAAAACTCCGCCAACACCACATTTCAAAGGCATCTATTCTTCTGCACGCAGCTTTCCTAATGGTCCAGCTCTCACAACCATACATTACCACCGGGAATACCATTGCTTTGACTGCGAATTTTTGTTCCCCAGGTTTCTCATAGCTTGTCTCCCAAGAATCAGTTGCCTTTTTATTTCATGGCTGCAATCTCCATGTGCAGTGATCTTTGATCCTAAGAAAGTAAAGTCTGTCACTGCTTCTACTTCTTCCCCATCTATTTTCCAGGGACTGATATGGCCTGTTGCCATTATCTTGGTTTTCTTGATGCTGAGTCTCTAGCCAGCTTTTGCACTCTCTTCTTTCAACCTAAGCAGCAGCTTCTTTAGGTCTTCCTCACTTTCTGCCATTAGGGTGGTATCATCTGCATATCTCAAGTTAATGATGTTTCTCCCAGCATTGCTGATGTATTTTCCCCTGGTGTCTTGAAGAGTGTTGTCTCATCGCCTGTGTTGAAGAAGGATGCCACCGCCAATCTGGCTGGCGTTTGTAAATGGGTATCAGAGAGTACACAAAACAAAAAAGACAAATGTTGTGGCACTTTAAAGACTTACTGCTGTATTTTAATATTAGCTTTCGTTGATAAAGTCCACTTCGTGACATAAGAGTGAGACTTCATGGCATCAATTTATACACATCAGGTACAGAGGTAGAGAATGGTTGGTTAGCATAACAGAGAAGTATACAAATCAGTGAGGTCTTTTACAACTGGTAACACCTGATCTTCAGATTAGTTGTGAAGCTTCACCCTGTTGAATTGCAAATGGTTAGTAAAAGTAAAGGTCTCCCTTGCTTGAAAGCCAGTCGTATCCGACTCTAGGGTTCAGTGGTCATCTCTGTTTACAGCCAAAGAGCCAGCGCTGTCTGCATTTGCAGATGTTTCCATGGACATGTGGCAGGCATGCCTAAACACCGGAGTGCACGGAACACTGTTTACCTTACCACCGAAGTTGTACCTATTTGTCTACTTGCAATTTCTTGAATTTACCCTTCAGGCCTAGCATCTAGTTTGTAAATGGAGTGGGAGAGGGCTTCACCTTGCCTCAGGTGGCAGAATGTCTTGAGCCAGCTCTGCAACCAGTGCATGAAACAAGTAGAAATAAATGACCGGGAATCCTGTTGGCACAGCACCGCACATGGAAAGCTGATGAAAGAACCAGGGGCTCTGAGTTTCAGACATTAAAGGCTTCACCCTCATCATGAGAATCCCAACCATGTCTCCGAGTCAAAAGGGGCACCTCAAGAGCCTCAGAACCCGGTAAGGGAGATGCAAAACTTCTAATTAAAAAGCTTTGGCTGATAATGTCATCGGTCTTATTCGGGCAATGAGCTGCATCAACAGGATTCTGGCCAATAAAATAAGAGAGATGCTGTCTGAAAATAAGAGAGATGCTGTCTTTTGATTTTTACTATTATATTGGTAAAACATTCTTAATTTTATTTTAAAACCACTTTATTTTCCAGATCATGGCTTTGCTTCCAAAGTTGCCTGTTCCTGTAATTGCCCAGGTGAACGGCCTCGCAACCGCAGCGGGCTGCCAGCTTGTGGCCAGCTGTGACATTGCCGTGGCCAGTAAGAAGTCTAAATTTGCCACCCCTGGAGTAAACGTTGGTCTGTTTTGCTCGACTCCTGCAGTGGCCGTGGGCCGATCTCTCCCTAGAAAGGTAGGTCTCGGCAAAAAGATTACTTACCAGTCTTGGATTGGTAGTTTCTTTCCCAGCTCCTTTCATAGCCAGCTAGCCCTGCATGCTGCTTGGTGTGGGCAAAAACCTCTCAGACCATAAAGAGGTAATCATGATGGTGGCTTATTGGTTAATACGCTGTGTTTGACAACCTGAAGGTTGGTAGATCAGCAGTTCGAGACCCAAGTGCTGCATGGCAGTGTGAGCTCCTGTCATCTGTCTCAGCTCCTGCCAACCTAGCAGTTCAAAAGCAAGAAATTGCAAGTAGATAAGAAGGTCAGTTCAATTCTCGAGTACTGCAAGACAGAATGAGCTCCCATCTTTGTCCCAGCTCATGCCAACCTAGCAGTTTGAAAGCAAGAAATTGCAAGTAGATAAATAGGGGCCACTTCGGTGGGAAGGTAACAGCGTTCCGTGCGCTCCGGTGACTATTCATGCCTGCCACATGACCACGGAAACATCTGCAGAAGCAGACAATGCTGGCTCTTGGGTTTTGAAGCAGAGATGAGCACTGAACCCTAGAGTCACATACGACTGGCTTTCGAACAAGGGAAACCTTTACTAAATAGGTACCACTTTGGCAGGAAAGGTAAAAGCATTCTGTGTGCTCTGACATATAGTCATCCCTGCCATATGACCATGCAAACATTTGCAGATGCAGACAGTGCTGGCTCTTTAGCTGTAAGAGGCACTCACTCGGTTGCGCAGCACATGGGTCTCGAACTGCTGATCTGCCAACCTTCCAGTTGTCAAGCTCAACCACTAAGCCACCGTGGCCCTGCCATACATGCATACCAACCCTCAAAAATCGAGCGAGAGAGAACATTTACTTTGAACTTGAAATTAACCAGGGTAAGATAACTCAATTTCTCTGTTTGCAAAATTGTTCTCCAGGTTGCGCTGCAGATGCTGTTCACAGGCGAACCTATGACTGCTCAGGAAGCCCTCCTTCATGGCCTCGTCAGCCAAGTAGTACCGGAGGACAAATTAGAAGAAGAGACCCTGAGAATCGCCCGCAAGATATGCAAAAGCAGCCGGGCTGTTTTGGCCCTAGGGAAAGCCACCTTTTACAGACAGATGGAGCAGAATATGGACAAAGCCTACGAAATGACCACACAGGTCATGGTGGACAACCTGGCCCTGAAAGACGGACAGGAAGGGATCGAGGCCTTCATCTCTAAACGCAAACCTGCCTGGTCCCATTCCTGAAACGCAACTTTCTGGAGAAAACCTGTGAGGCAAGTCAAGTGATTAAATATCACCTTGAGGTGCCCCAGTCTACTGAAAGATCATAGCGACTTCAACCTTGTTTCAATGGAGGAGCACATGGCAAGGACCTGAGAGCTCAAAGACCTGAACCTAGATCAGTGATGGCGAACCTATGGCACGTGTGCCAAAAGGGGCGCTTGGAGCACGCTCTGTGGGCATGCGTGTCGTCGCTCCAGCACAGAGTTCACCCCGCTCCTCTGCACAGCAGCTCAATGGGATCACTTCCTCCTTCCCCCCAGCACAGAGTTTACTTAGCCCCTCTGCGGTGCAGACGGCAGCCTGTTGTGTTTGGGCACTTGTTCTGTAAAAGGTTCGCCATCATTGATCTAGATGATTATTATGTCCCCCGGCCTCCCCCTCCCAGCACCGCCAGAAACACATCCCATTTGCCTCGCCCAGGGCCAAAGGGGCAAGGGAAGTGCGGAGATGAAAGCGCGCTTTCAGCCCTGGGTGAGGCCAATGGGACGCGTTTCCGGCGGCGCTGGGTGGGGGAGGCTGAGAGGTGGGCGTGGCCGGCCAAGTGGGCGTGGCCTGGAATTTCTACTACCGGTTCGCCAGATCTGGTCAGAACCGGCCACAGTACCACACTGTTTATGATACAGCTGCTTGTGCCAGACCCTGCCTGATCCATTAGATCTTTGTCCCAGTCTTCTTTGTATGGAGGAGATTGCCATGAATTTACAACATTAGTTTGAAACCTTGTTTCAACTCATTTGTTTTTTGTAAAGCTGGAACTGCTTTAAAAGGATGCTAGCAGCTTACTTTTTCCAATTTTAATTTATTTTTAATTCAAAAATAAGAGCGACAAAAAAAAAGACAAAAGCATTAAAAAAAAGAGGGGGGGGAGGAAGCAGTTCTATCATAACTATCCATGGAAAACAGTGCCTTTACAATACTATTTTGCTGCCTTTATTTCACCATGGGAGATGCAAGTTCAGGTTCAAGTTTCCAGTTTCTTAAGGCATGGCCTTCTTCACTGGATTGCTGTAGCATGCATGGAGGGCCATGTAGGCCTCCTTGACCTCACTGGAGGAAATGTGGGATGTAAATGTAAGAGCTAAATAAAATAATAAAATGGGAGATTTGAAGGTCCTTTGGGGGAGAAGAAGGGTAGTCAAGATCAAAGCAACAAGCTCCAGATCAATAAAACGTCAACAAACGAAACAGAGTTTGCATTTTTTTTGGCAAGAAGCTTATTCAGCAATATGAGCACAAGACACCGAAAACACCTTACAAGGATTTGTGAAGCTATTTTTATATTTTTGGAAAGAGTTATGAGATGATGATGAACCTCAGAATCTGTTAACTCTTGCCCCTGCGTTTATTGGCTGTTGGATGAATTGTGCACTGATTTTTAGCCATGATCTTTCTGACTCGCAGATGATATCAAATGATCACAACAAGGGCAGAGAGCAGGGACCAAAATAGGCTAGCAAACGGGGCCGGGGGTGGGGGTGGGGATCTATAACCCATTTATTTCACAACTGCCCTTTCTGTGACTGCATGTTTCAGTGACTTTGAGGGAATGCTTGTACCCTTGTGGAGGCTGCTGATTCTGATTACACAGGGCGCAACGATTCTGCCATAGCCTTTAGCCCCAGGTTCAGCAGCTTGGATAAAGTCCTGTAAATGTTGGACTAAAACCTGGAGAAGAATTGTCCCCTCTGTCTCCATTGCCTTCCTGGTGGCGAAACCATTTGAAATGGTAGCTGTTTTGTCTCTAAAGATAATATGAAATGAAATGTATCCGACTTAGCAAAGAATTAATATAGTTTATTATTCTTGACAAACGAAAGGCTGTATATATACAAAAATGATGACTAAAAGGGAATCCTCTATGGGTGATTTTTCATAATTCTTGATAACAAAAATAATTCCTCTACGGGTAAGTGTAAATGATTTAATGATACAGCTATAATTTTCAAAGTCGATACCAGTTATTTCGACTTTTCGAATAACTTTTTCTTCTTCAGGAAATCTGCACACAAAAATAATTGTACATAAACATGATGATTAGCATGACAAAATGATGGAACGGACTGTTACACATGAATACATGTTATATAAGTAGCGCTGCTATACATCTGATCTATTACAACGATACTATATGAAAAAAGGCAAAGGCTTACCAATGTGTAAAAAGGTCTCTTAACGTCGCGTCCTCGCCTCCGCTCATTCTATTAGGTGCGTATGGACGTTGATAATGGATGTGAGGCAGCTGCCTTTATGCTTAGAAAAAAGTAACTCATGTGTAACCAATTATAGTGAACTCCCAAAACCTACTGCTATAGCCGCCAAAACCTATGACCTAGACTGTTACCTATAGAAACGCTGCAAGATCATGCTCCTGATTTAATCCTTTTGGATACATATTATCAAAGAAGTGAATAAAAAATGCTTCTCTCTGTCTTAATCTTTTGTTGATGTCGCACCTCTCAAATAACCTTTCTAGCGCTACGAAACGGAAATCCCTGTCAGAATGGCGTTTTTCCATATAGTGAGTTACTAATGGTGCGTCTGTCACCTGGTGTCTAATTTTGGACCTGTGTTCCGAAATCCGCTGCCGTAGTGGCCGACTGGTAAGTCCCACATAACGCATCTGGCAGGGGCATTCCCACATATAAATAACGCATCTGCTGGCACAGCTGGTGAGGGATCTCAGAGTGAAGGTTGATTGCTTCTTTGGAATATAAATGTCTTTGGTTTCCCAGCAAAACTGACACACTATACATGAATGACACTTATAGTGTCCTGTTGGAAACATTTTATCAATAATAGCCCTGGCAGTATGGTCTGAACCTACGAGGATATTGCTCATAGATTTAGACCTTCTGAAGCCTATCATCGGTTTCTCGTAGTAATTGTCTGCCATCGGCCCCCACTTGAGTATGTTGGTCTTGCATTTATGGACACCTGTCCTCAACCTATTAAGGGTCCTCCTAGTGACATAAGGTAGGACAATTTTCTCAGCTATATCCTCTTTTAATGTTGTTCCTTGTCCAGTGAGCTCCTTCCTACATCTTACTTGATTTTGCTCTCAAGAATGTTTGTTCTTGTGGCTCTTCCTGGGTGTTGGACACAAGGGCCTTAAAGACCTCTTCCAACTTCATTCCTTAATAATCTGTGATTTCACATGGAACTGCTTTTTATCTGGAGAAAGCATAAGAGGGCTATTCTGCACTGAACCACCAGAGAGCAATAGATACCTATGTCTAAATCAGTGTTTCCCAACATTTGGGTTTTGGACTTTAATTCCCAGAAGCCTAAGTCAATTCCTCAAAGCCCTGATCAAGCCAATGTACTGACTTAGAATTCTGGGAATTGAAGTCCAAAAACCAAAGGCTTGGAAACACTGGCCTAAATGAACAAGTTCCTTTTTTTAGTCCTGCCCCACAGGAATGGGTAGGCTTCAAGCTTGCAAAATGTGCTCATTTTTTTTGCAACTTGAACGTTACGTTTCACTGCCAAATGTGAAATTGGAGCAGAAAGCTTCTAAAGGTAAAGGTTTCCCTTGCTCGAAAGCCAGTCGTATCCGACTCTAGGGTTCAGTGCTCATCTCCTTTTCAAAGCTGAAGAGCCAGTGTTGTCTGCTTCTGCAGACGTTTCCATGGTCATGTGGCAGGCATGACTAGACACCGGAGCGCACAGAGCGCTATTTCCTTCCCACTGAAGTGGTCCCTATTTATCTACTTGCAATTTCTTGCTTTCGAACAGCTAGGCTTACAGTTATGCTCTTTTGTTTTCAGTGCCAGTACTAGGTTCATACAGAATCCACTCCTGGCAAATCAGCAGTAAAGCTACATCTGCCTTCCACCCAGGGCCGCCATCAGGGGGGTGGGGTGGGGAGACCATCAGGACTCCTGGCTCAGCCATGGAGATGATGGGGCCCCAGCGGCGCCGAGAAACCACTGATCTGCGCATGCACAAACAATGGAAACCATGGGTGTGTGGCCAAAAAAAAAGGGGGGGCATACCTGGTCTGGAAATTTCAGATGCTGGCCCTGCTTCCACCTACCCCTTTATCTGTTTGGTTGTGAGCCTGTGAAATAATGCAAAACACCTATTTTTTATTTTTAGATGTGATCTCTGGATATACCAAGTTCTGAACTCTGAATCCAGATACAAGTCCCAAAGAGAAACCTGTGTGAGCAGTTTTACCTAAACACTCATTAAAATAACGGGGGGGGGGCTTTAAAACATAATGATTAAGCCATCTTTTAGAACTAAATAACTCTGTGTAACACAGACTGAAACTAAATAAAGCCTGATACCTGATTAGGTGCTTCTCAGAGCTGTGCACAGAAACTGTGCTTTTCTCCAGAGCTTTTCTTTTAAACAACTTCAAAACTTAATAAAGTGCTTAATTAAGTCTAAATCTTAATTTTAAAAAACCTCATATAACCTCAAATATAAGATGTTGATGCGAAAATTAATGAAAGTACACTAAATTAATCTCTATCAAGTATGAAGAATAGTGTTTTTAGCTCTTTAAAAATTAAAATGTTTATGATGATTTATTATAGATAATCAATTTTCCAGAAGTATAAGAGGAGCTGGTTTCTGAGAAAAACTGTGAGTTTAGTGTTCAAAAATATTTTGTGCTTGAGGCAATTTTGATGACAAAAGTAAAAGAAATATGGTTCAGAGATTCGGGTCACTACATGGGTATGATAATGACTGCTTTTCTCTCGGTAGTTCATATTTAGTTGATTACTGTATCAGTCCAGCATTCATACTGATTTCATTCAGTACTGTGCAAAAGTCTGCTCCCAAAGCAGTGGCGAGGCATGGGCATAATGCCCACACCCCATCACCACCTGAGCCACCGCATTCTGGACCAGTTGCAGCCTCATAATGGTCATCACGGGCAGCCCTATGTATAGCGCATTGCAATAGTCAAGTCTGGAGGTGACCAGAGCATGTGTGACCATGAGCAAGGAATCCCAGTCCAGGAGCAGGCGTAACTGGCGAATCACACGAAGTTGTGCGAAAGCCCTCCTAGCCACGACTGCCACCTGCTTATTGAGCAGAATTCATTAGCGCTTAAATCCTTCAGCTGAAATATTACTTTTAGGAATAAGAAGATCAAACAGTAGCCTTTCTGCAAATCAGTGCATCTTGGAACACTGTGTCATTTTTGTGCTGATGTATGTAGAGGCTGCAGTGGCTTAGTGGTTAAGATGCTGAGCTTGTCAACCAGAAGGTTGGCAGGTCAGCAGTTCGATACCTGAGTCCTGCAGGATGGAGTGAACTCTCATTGTCTCAGTTCCTGCCAACCTAGCAGATCAAAAGCAAGAAATTGCAAGCAGATAAACAGGTACCACTTCAGCAGGAAAGGTAACAGCATTTCATGCACTTTGGCATCTAGCCATGCTTGCCACATGACCCTGGAAACATCTGCAGATTCAGAGAGTTGAGTTGGACATTAATGGCTTTTGAGCAAGGGGTAGCTTTACCTTTATTGGTTTTGTGGGGCAATTCTTTAAGAATTTTTTGCTATTTGGAGCAGGTTTCTATATTTGTGGATGGTTGGGGAGATTCGATCGATCGTTTTTGTGTCAGAGATTGCTCTGGGTTGAAAGGAGTTTTGCAGGGGACGCCCAAATGAGGCTCCTTTCATGTCCCTTATCATGCAGCTCTCGGGTATCGGACCCATCTTTCCAGTCTCCAATCCTAACGCCTTAACCACTAAGCCACCAGAGGAGATGTGCTGGGTAGATGAATTTGTGTTATCTTTCCACTTTTGTCATAAGATGGAGGTGACCATGGATCCTTGAAGGCTGTAAGCCTTGACTACCAGATGGAGTAGGACTGTGTATATGGATGGAGATGGTGGGTGGGTCTTCTGAAAACTGCCTTAGCCGAGAGGTTTATCACCAGAAGGCTAGTTGGCAGGTGATAAAGAAGCCACAGCAGCTCTGAACTCGGGGATACTAACAGAGAGGCTCCCTCCACCAGTGAAATCATAAGTATTCAAGATGTTCAGATACTTGCCATGCTTTTGCGTGGTTCTTCTTAGCAAATGGAACTCCATGCCAGGAGATGCTGGATCAACCACATCCTTGAAATCCTTCCATCACCACAAAAAGGCCCCATCTAGGCAACCCTTTGGGAACTGACTGCCAGAATGTGGTGAACTGTAATTGCTGTCTTTAACTGAGATGTTTCTACTGTTTTTAACTGACTTGTGTTTTACTATGATATAACTGACTAAATATTCATAAATCATAGAATAACTGAGCTGGGAGAAGCCTTTTTAGGCCTTTAAGTCCAACTCCCTGCTCAGTGCAGGGATCCAAAGCAAAGCAAATCTGACAGGATGGTTGTCCAATTCTCTCTTGAATGCGTCACCACCTTTCCAAGTAGTTGGTTCCACTGTCGTGTTGCTCTAACCCATGTGTGCCCAAACTATGGCCCACGGGCCGGATCTAGCCCATGGTGCCAACTGGCCCATGCCGCCCTTGCCACTCCTGGAAAGGGAAGTAAAACATGCATGTGTGTGCACAGAATGCTGCCGTAAATGACCCACGGTTGTAGTAAACATGTTTACGACAGCTGTGGGTTATTTACGGCAGCATTCTGCACACGTACAGGCACATTCTGCACACACACGTTCATGTTTTACTTCTTCTTCCAGGTGGGAGGAACCACATGACCGGCACACTTGACCACATGACCAGCCCACAGCAAGAAAACTTTGGGCACCCATGCTCTAACCATTAAGGCATTTCCCCTGATATTCAGCCTATATCTGGCTCCCTTTAGTTTGAGCCCATTATTACATGTCCTGCACTCTTTATGATTATCTTTCAGGTATTTGAAGAGTGTTTTCAAATCCCCTTTCAGTCTGCCTTTCTCAAGGCTAAACATGCCCAGTTTAAGCATGGGTTCTGTATTCCCTGCTTATTAGTTAGCATCAATAACCTTCTCAACTGAATGGGGATTGGGCACTCAAGGTGGTGGCGACCAGAAGGTTGCTACGGTGGTGCTAGGCAAGAATGTCACATAGCCAGTAGATGGTGGTTTCCTAGAAATCTTTTTTGGGAGCCTTGCTTTCTTCATCTTCCTTTTCCTCCTTTATGGCCTCCTTAACTGCACCCCCCCATCTTTGTCTTGTTAAACTAAATACTAACAAATCACCAGGACCAGATGGCATCCATCCACGAGTTCTCAGGGAACTTAAAGATGAAATTGCTGATCTCCTAGCCAAAATATATAATCTTTCCCTCAAATCAGGCTTTGTGCCTGATGACTGGAAGGTAGCGAATGTAACACCAATTTTCAAAAAAGGATCCAGGGGTGATCCAGGAAATTACCGACCTGTCAGTTTGACATGTGTCCCAGGTAAAGTGATGGAAACCATCCTAAAAGATAGAATTAATAGGCACATAGAAGAGAAGGAGCTGCTAAAGGAGAGCCAACATGGCTTTTACAAGGGCAAAGCATGCCTCACTAATCTATCCACAAGCATGTGGATAAGGGGGATCCAGTTGACATTGTTTATCTGGACTTTCAGAAGGCTTTTGACAAGGTCCCACACCATAGGCTCTTGAATAAACTTACCAGTCATGGAATAAAGGGACAGGTCTTGTCCTGGATCAGCAACTGGCTAAGGGACAGGAAACAGAGGGTAGCACTAAATGGACACTTCTCCAAGTGGAGGGAAGTAAAGAATGGGGTCCCCCAAGGTTCAGTACTGGGACCCCTGCTTTTCAACCTCTTCATAAATGATCTAGAGGTAGGAGTAAAAAGCAAGGTAGCCAAATTTGCTGATGACACTAAATTATACAGGGTAGTGAAAACTGTGAGAGATTGTGAGGAGCTCCAGAGGGATCTCTTGACACTGGGGGAGTGGGCAAACCAGTGGCAAATGAGCTTCAACATTAGTAAGTGCAGAGTGATGCACGTTGGGGCAAAAAACCCCAATTACATTTATAAACTGATGGGGTCTGAACTCTCTGCGACAAACCAGGAAAGGAACCTTGGTGGCCTGGTGGACAGCTCAATGAAGGTGTCAACCCAGTGTGCCTCAGCAGTGAAAAAAGCAAACTCAATGTTAGGGATCATTAGGAAGGGTATAGAAAATAAGTCAGCAAGTGTTATTTTGCCTCTTTATAAATCTATGGTGAGGCCCCATCTGGAACACTGTGTACAGTTCTGGTCGCCATACCTACAGAAGGATATTATGGAGCTGGAAAAAGTGCAGAGGAGGGCAACCGGAATGATTAGGGGACTGGAACACCTTCCTTACCATCTGAGGCTGCAACGGTTGGGCCTTTTCACTCTTGAACGACGGCGTCTAAGAGGTGACCTGATTGAAGTTTATAAAATAATGCACGGTGTGGACAAAGTAGAGAAGGGAAAACTGTTTTCCTTATCGCATAACACTAGAACTAGGGGACACTCCATGAAACTTTTGGGTACTAGTTCTCAAACAAATAAGAGAAAGTACTTTTTCACCCAGAGGATTACTGGTCTATGGAACTCCCTGCCAGAAGACGTGGTGACAGCTGTCAGTCTTGACAGCTTTAAGAAAGGATTAGACAAATTCATGGAGGACAAGGGTATCAATGGCTATAATTATGGATACCTAAGGACAACCTCCGGGTTGGAGAGATAGGCAGGATATCTCTCCATGCCATTTCCAGGGAATCCTAAGCAGGTGAAGGCATCTGCTTGGGAATACCCTGAAGGAAATGGTGAGCCACTGTGTGAGACAGAATGCTGGACTGGATGGGCTGTGGCCTGTTCCAGCAAGGCTGTTCTTATGTTCTTATGTTCTTATGTCCATGTCTCCTTTGTCCAGCTTTATGACCCTACCCCTTATATTATGGGTTCCCAAACTTTTTGGGCCATGTGCCAGTCACATGGTCGAGCGTGCCAGCCATGTGGTTCCTCCCACCTGGAAGCAGAAGTAAAATGTGCACGCGCATGTGCAGAACGCTGCTGTAAATGACCCGTGGCTGTCGTAAATCCGTTTATGAAGGCCGCAAGTCATTTATAGCAGCATTCTGCACATGCATGTTTTACCGTATTTTTCGCCCTATAAGACGCTCCGGCATATAAGACGCACCCAATTTTAAAGGAGGAAAATCTAGAAAAAAAAAGATTCTGAACCAAATACTGTACTAAAAGGGAAGAAAAAAACAACACATCTTTTCAGAAACCCCACATGTCCAGGTACAATAAAGCCACCACAAAAATACTCAAAGTCAAAAACTACGTACCTGCCCTAGTCAACCTCCAAGAGGAACAAAGGTCCGGGAGGGCATGATGCTTCGCAGCAGCGGCGTCTTCGGAGCCTCCCGGGCCACGGAAGGCTCCCTTTATCTCCCCGTCGATGGTGGGGGCGTCCCTCCCCGCCCCCTGCCACCGGGCGGGGAGGTTAAAAGGGCTCCCTGGCCGAGGGAGCCGCCGCCGCCGCCACGCCGCGCCGCGCCGTGCGAAGCCGTCCCTCCCCGCCCCCTGCCACCGGGCGGGGAGGTTAAAATGGCTCCCTGGCCGAGGGAGCCGAAGCCGCCGCCGCCGCCGCCGCCGTGCCGCGCCGCGCGAAGCCGTCCCTCCCCACCCCCTGCCACCGGGCGGGGAGGTTAAAATGGCTCCCTGGCCGAGGGAGCCGAAGCCGCCGCCGCCGCCGCCGCGGCGCCGCGCCACGCGAAGCCGTCCCTCCCCGCCCCCTGCCACCGGGCGGGGAGGTTAAAAGGGCTCCCTGGCCGAGGGAGCCGAAGCCGCCACCGCCGCCGCCGCCGCCGCCGCCGCCGCGCCGCGCAAAGCCGTCCCTCCCCGCCCCCTGCCACCGGGCGGGGAGGTTAAAAGGGCTCCCTGGCCGAGGGAGCCGAAGCCGCCGCCGCCGCGCCGCGCCGCGCCGCGCCGCGCGAAGCCATCCCTCCCCGCCCCCTGCCACCGGGCGGGGAGGTTAAAATGGCTCCCCGCCCGGTGGCAGGGGGCAGGGAGGGACGGCTTCGTGCGGCGCGGCACGGCGGCGGCGGCTTCGGCTCCCTCAGCCAGGGAGCCATTTTAACCTCCTCGCCCGGTGGCAGGGGGCGGGGAGGGACGGCTTCGCGCGGCGGCGGCGGCGGCGGCTTCGGCTCCCTCGGCCAGGGAGCCCTTTTAACCTCCCCACCCGGTGGCAGGGGGCGGGGAGGGACGGCTTCGCGCGGGGCGGCGGCGGCGGCGGCGGCGTCTTCGGCTCCCTCGGCCAGGGAGCCCTTTTAACCTCCCCGCCCGGTGGCAGGGGGCGGGGAGGGACGGCTTCGCGCGGCGCGGCGCGGCGGCGGCGGCTCCCTCGGCCAGGGAGCCATTTTAACCTCCCCGCCCGGTGGCAGGGGGCGGGGAGGGACGGCTTCGCGCGGCGCGGCGGCGGCGGCGGCGGCTCCCTCGGCCAGGGAGCCCTTTTAACCTCCCCGCCCGGTGGCAGGGGGCGGGGAGGGACGGCTTCGCGCGGCATGGCGCAGCGCGGCGCGGCTCCCTTTATCTCCCCACCGATGGTGGGGGCGGGGAGAGAGCGGCTGCCGTATATTTGCCGTATAAGACGCACCAACTTTCCCCCCCCAGTTTTGGGGAAGAAAAAGTGCGTCTTATACGGCGAAAAATACGGTACTTCTGCTTCCGGGAGCAGCGAGGGCAGCACGGGCCGGATTAATTGGCGTTGTGGGCTGTAGTTTGGGCACCCCTGCTTTATAACTTCTTGGGCCTTCCCACCTTCCAGATCAGGTGCTTCTCATGAATTAATTAATTAATTAATTAATTAATTAATTAATTAGTTAGTTAATTAATTAATTAATTAATACATTTGTTTACCACCCATCTGGGATGTATCCCACTCTGGGTGTATGTGTGCGTACACATAATTAAATTAACAAACAACAATACCATATAGCAAACAAAATTCTATGTCAAATATCTGATGGTGTCTGAGGCAAGCAAGCTTATTAGATGTTTAACTAACATCTAACTTATTGTGGTATTGGAGTAGGATTCTCATTAAAGAGCCCTGTCGATGCAGTGATTAAACTGCTGTACTGCAGCCAACACTACTGTCATTGTGAGTTCGATCCTGACCTGGATCCAGGTTAACTCAGCCTTCCATCCTTCCAAGGTGGGTAAAATGAGTACCCAGCATGTTGGGGGCAAAATGCCAATTACCTTGTGAACTACCCAGAAAGTGCACTAAGTGCTATGGGATGTAATTGCTATTACTATTAACCTGTTCTTCTCCCACATGACCTTCTTCTGGAGTTTCCCCATCATGATCCCAATACACAATGTTTGTTCCTTGTCAAGGTGGACCCTTTGGTGGGGCAATTTTCCTCCCCAGGGGAGACTACAGGGCTCACCTGCCTCTTGCAGACACATGAAGAGAGCCAATTTTAAGGTAAGGCACACAGGTAACTCCCAGTGTGAATGCAATTGTCTTCATACTGCTGATTTATTTTTTTAAAAAATGCTGAAAACATATCTTTTATTCAGTAATGAGAAATGTCTCTCTGTGTGATTTTTTTAAACAATTATTGGGAACCAAGGAAGCTGTAGTTCATCTAAGGTACTTTTCTTTCAGCCAGAAAAGAAAACATACACATGTACTTCCCACCAAGACTACACGGTCCAACTTCCAAGTACTGTATTTAAGAACTCTAAGTTATCAAGTGTTTAAAGAATCAAACCTTTGGGAAATAAAGGTGTGGCCACTAGCTGTTCAATCTCAACAATGTTCTGACCATTACGATGTTTGTTTTGTTGCAGAGAAAGAAATTGATAAATGGGACTGAGTTTTTGTTTTTGTTTTTAAAAGGCCTAATTGAACATTTTGTTTAAAAGAGTCACAAGCATTCCAGATGGACTTTTCCTGGGTGGATTTTTCCTTTAATGGTTTTCATATCCAAAGGATTGGGGGGAAAAACATCAGTGCAAACATTTCAAAACATTCTACCTTATTATTTTAAACTAAATAATAGTTTAGTTTATTCGATTTATACCACACCTTATTCAGCACAGGCCGACCCAGAGCGGCTAACAACATATACATACCCCGAAGGGTTTACATACAAAAATGAAACACAAAACAAATACATATAAAATACCAAATATATAGAAAAAATACAAATAAAATACATAAGTATACAATAATGCAATATAGGCCGGCAAAGAAGCGCTTCTACTCCCCCCCGTCAGCAGGACGGGGGAAGGAGCTCCGTGTCTCCGCTGGAGGCAAGGCTACATAGAAATATTCAAAATATCCAAGTGCAGAACAATTACAAAGTTACACAATGACAGAACAAAATAGCCCCCTCTCGACCATAGTAAGTCCCAAGGAGCAGAAACATCATCATCTCCCACTTCCCCCGCTGCCAATGCCAGACCCAGGGAAGGAGCCATCATTGTGAGTTCGAACGAACCCATAATGTGATCTATGTAGAAAAGTTCACTGGAAGATTGCACTTAGCAGTTACTTCATATCATAGATAGAACTTGGTGCCTGCAAAGGTTTGACAGAGTCTTAGCCTGAGCACATCTCTGATGGAAACATTCCTCTAGGGAAGTATTTCATAGCTTGGACTATATGAATCATACCTGTCAAGTATCCCATATTGGCTGGGATTTCCCGTATTTTAGCGCTCATTCTGCCCCTTTCCCGCCGTAGTCCCGTATTTTGAACGGTGGGGAAAGGGGTTTCTGCGCATGCACAAAGGGTTCTGCACATGCACAAATGGGTTCTGCGCATGCACAAACAGGTTACTGAGCATGCACACCCATGCATGCTCAAACAAGTTACTGAGCATGCACACCCGTGCAGTAATTTCCCGTATTTTCCTAAGCTGCGCTTGACGGGTATGATATGAATAGAGATGAGGGATGGTTTTAATTTACCAAGGCCTTCCTATCATAATTTCTCCTGAGAATGAGAAGATTCTGAGTGAGAATTCCTGTTCCTTTCTTGTTGTGCTTCATTCTGCTTTTTAGGTGAATGGAGACCCCAAAGGTATATGAAAATAAGTAAAGGTTGCCTTTTCTCGAAAGTAAGTCATATCGGACTCTAGGGTGTGGTGATCATCTCTGTTTACAGCCAAAGAGCCAGAGCTGTCTCGTCTGCAGATGTTTCTATGGTCATATGGCAGGCATGACTAGACTCCGGAGCTCACAGAACACTGTTACCTTTCCTGCTAAAGTGGTACCTATTTATCTACTTGCAATTTCTTGCTTTTGAAATGCTAGTTTGGCAAGAGCTGGGGCAGAAATGGGAGCTCACTCCATTGTGCAGGACTTGGGTCTTGAACTGCTGACCTGCTGGCCTCCCAGTCATCAAGTTCAGCATTGTAACCTCTAAGCCACCACAGTCACTAAACTGCGAACCCACCCCCACCCTAACCTTCAAAAGTCCAGACCAGCTTCATGAGTGCAGAGTATTGAGAGATGGGATAGGAAACCAAAGGAAAAGCGCAATCCAGTGAGTAGCTGGAATCTCAATACAAGTGCAATCCTTATTGCAACATTTGGTTGCAAAGCCAATTTTTTTGTTCTGTATGGAACATCTTAGAAAATTATTTGTGCAGGAAACAATTTTTCTACAGACCATCCTAGTATGGTGATTAATATTTCCAACTCTTATTTAACAATGGCGAGTAATACTTCCAACTTTTCTTACACGGCATTGGGAAGACAAGACAAAGGTACCAAGCTCTTTCTCCCTCTTCCATCTACAAAAACCTTTCTATGGAACGAAGAAACCTCTGTATTTATTGACCGTGCAAAGACAGGCTCTGCCTTTAGCCAGAAAACAAGCAATGCTTAGAATGGAGAGCTTAATCAACATTGGACTGAACAGCTGCGAGCACGCATGGTGATGCGCTTACAATGTAGCCACTTACATAAAGTGAACACTTCATTAAACAATTAAGCAACCGAGACCAAGAAAGGCAGCAGTTTCCATGTTGTAATCTGTCATCATATTCCAAAATATTAGGAAGGAGTGAGACCAAAAGAAAGATGGAAGGGATTGCTACTAATTGACTCCAGGAAAAGATAAACCTATAATAAGTTCCCTTCACAGACAAAAAAGCTATCGTGGGTATGTGTTGAATATTTCGATTGCTTGCTTGCTCGTTTTTCTTTTTAAGACATTGGCCTAATGGGGAACAGTAACACAAATAAATTGTCCCAGGGGAAGAATTCTAGAAGTTGGACTCTAGCCCTAGATCCATGAGGGTGAACCTTGGCACTCTAGATGTTCTTGGACTTCAATTCCCAGAAGCCCAAGTCCCCATGAATCTGCATGAATAGGTTTACTGCGATTCATCCAACCCGCGCCGCCCTCATTGCTCCTGGAAGCGAGAGTAAAACGCGCCCATACGGAGGCTTGGGCTTCTGGGAACTGAAGTCCAATAACTGCGGGCGCATTTTCCTTCCGCTTCCAAGAGCAACGAGGGCGGCACGGGCCGGATGAATCACAGTAAACCCATTTGTGGGGGCTTGGGCTTCTGGGAATTAAAGTCCAAGAACATCTGGAGTGCCAAGGTTCACCATCACAGATCTAGATGATAGCTCTGTTTTTCTGCTGGGCTTTCCCCTGATGGGTGTAGATGGTTCCATCATAGTCAGCAAATACAGTTGGACGAAAATGTAGTTTGAGTTTGGTTGTGATAAGAATGTGCCAGACTCCACACATTTCCTGATACCTACAATAGAACGATTTTGAGAAGTCAACCATGAGGAATATGACACTATCTGATTTCAGGTTCCACCACCCAAACCAGAAAGGACCTGGGTTGTAGCCTAGATGAATCATTCTGTCTGAGGAATCAGTTGTTAGCAAAAGTGGAGGCAACAATATTAGTCTCCACCCAACCCAATCAATACAGTGTTTAGAGGTTCTGTACTTCAGGTGAAAGGACAGGTTTGGTTCTCGATGCAAATTTTCTGACCTGTTGCCAAATCCTTCGATTGCATCATATCTGACACTGAAGCAAGGAGGTACACAGAGAATGGACTGGGAAGATCTGAGTCTAGCATGCTAGAGGCGAACAGAAGATGGAAAAGCACAAATTTTAGCTTATCCAGAGGTCAAAAATCCTGAAAATGTAACTATTTATTTATTTATTAGTTAGATTTCTTCACCGCCCACTCGGCCGAGGCCGACTCAGGACAGTTTACAATCATATATAAAAATGACATAGTTAAAGCTAATTAAAAACCACCCGTCCCCTTTAAAAGGGTGCAGGGACCGAAGGTACTGAAGGGGGAGGTTTTACCCTAAACCAACCACCCCACGAAGGCAACCCTTCCACCTGCACCCCATACTTGGCTTGCCAGCCAGGTTTTGAGTTCGTTCCTGAAAGGCAGCAATTCCGTCTGGAGACGTAGCTCTGTTGGCAGGAGGTTCCAGAGGGCCGGTGCAGACACGGAGAAGGCCCTCCTCCTTGTGCTTGAGAGGTGAGCCCCTCTAGCGGATGGTACAATCAGAGAGCCTCTCTGGTCCGCTCTCGTTGGACGGACAGACATCCTTAGGGCGATGCGGTCTCTTAGGTATCCTGGCCCACTACCATATAGCACCTTGAATTGCACCCGGAGGCACACTGGTAACCAGTGCAGGAGTAGTGAGGAGGCACGGGCATAACATCCACACCCCATCACCACCCAGGCAGCCGCATTTTGGACCAGCTGTAGCCTCCGAATGGTCGTCTAGGGCAGCCCCATGTAGAGTGCATTACAATAATCTAGTCTGGAGATGACCAGAGCATGAGTGACCATGAGCAAGGAGTACCTGTCCAGGAATGGGCGCAACTGGTGGATTAACCATATCTGTGCAAAAGCCCTCCTGGCTACAGCCGCCACCTGTTCTTCAGACAGCAGCCATGAGTCCAGCACCACCCCCAAGTTGCGCACCGGGTTTGTCTGGGGCAAAACTTCCCCATCCAAAACCAAAGATGGTAGTTCCCGAGACAGTAGAGGACCCCCACTCCATAGCCACTCAGTCTTGCTGGGATTCAGTTGTAGCCCATTGGCCCCCATCCAGACCCCCACAGACCCCCACAACTAGTCAGAAAGGCAGATCTTTCAGGACCCAGGACAGTATACAAAACAAGACAACTTGTTCCAAAGGAATGCTGACAAAACTGAATCATTTTATGCTTCCTGTTTTCACTCAACTCACACAAATTTTGTCCCTTTGTGCACACACACAAACATGCAGGCGCAAACAATATAAATTGCTCTCTGCTTTCAGAATGTTGGTCTCTCTAGCTCTGTGCAGTCTATCTGACTGACAGCCACTCGCCAAAGATTCAGACAAAGGACTTTCTAATCTGCTTACCCAAGATCATTTTGAGGCAAAATTCAGGGAAAGGAATCTACACTATTCTATAGGCAAAGGGTTTTTACTACCAGTGCAAAATATGCCTCTCTTGTGGATGTGCAGGGATTTTTTTTTCATTTCAAACATGTCAGCATGGATTTGGTCCTAACTAGATTGGGCATCTCAACTCAATAAAATTAAAAATCAGTGTTAATTTTTAACACGCTACCGTTTTAAATTTTTATTTAGTTTCTAAAACAAACTATTGAATCTTGCGCTAAATCACTGTCTCACTGCATTGCTTGCTACATTAGTTTAGAGCTAGATCACCACCCCACAGACACACAAAAAAGATTACAATTAGTGTAAAATTGAAACAACAGCAACAGACACAATGTTTCCCCGGGATGTGTGGATGTTTGAACATATATGGAGAAGTTTTGAAAACTCTCCCTCCCATTGCCCCCACCGTGCAACCCTTTAGACCAGTGGTGGCCAACCTTAGGGCTCCAGGTGTTCTTGAACTTCAATTCCCAGAAGCCCTGATCAGCAGGTGTGCTGACTTGGGCCTCTAGGAATTGAACTTCAGGAACATCTGGAGCCCCAAGGATGGCCACCCCTCTAAAGCAGTCCCAGTGGCTTGATAGCAGGCTATAAAAGTAAAGCTGTGGATGAAGAAGTACATTATCAAGTGAAAGGGGGTTGTGGGTGTGATTCGAGCCATATTGGATTGAGGGGCCACTGTAGACACTGACACCAAAACAATTCGGGAGTCTTCATGTGGTCACCTAAACCAAATGCAGTTGCAAAAGAAACTGTGAATCAATTCAGCTTGCCAGTGTAAACACACCCTTAGCTAATGTAATAAATAATAAGCTACTTAGCCAATACTTTGATATTAAGTGCCCAGAAATATAGGTAGATGTTTCCCCTAAAATCTTGTCTCTCAGATCCAGATGCCATCTCACCTAATATCCAGAAATCTTCTCATCAAAACTGTAATACTCAAAGGTAATCATGAGACTGAGTTTCCTCTGGACGCAATGCCGTGTGGGCAAAATGGGTATATAACTTTCTCTGCCCTGCTATGGCATGCCGTTAAGGACACACCAAGCCAAGCCAAGCCAAGGGGAACATGCAAGGATTGAGGCAGCAGCTAGAGTAAGGGCGAAGGCCAGATGATTTGGTGCCATGCAGCTCCTCCAAGCTGGTAAGCAAGGAAGCGGTGGTGGTGGTGGTGGCTCGGGGTGGTTGGTGGCAGTAGTGCCGGCGGCAGTGTGAGTGGAGTGGTGGGTGGCATGGTGGTGGCCCTACTGCCACCAGCGGTGATGGGGGTGGAGTGGTGGGGGCTCAGGGTGATCCTGCCACTGCAGCTGAATGCAGTGGTGGTGGGTCCACCCTGAGCCCACCCCCACTCCCCCACCACCACTGCTGGCAGGGGTGGCAGCACCTATCCAGCCCATCAACAGTCTGAGGCGGCGTGATCCGGCCCCCGGCTTTAAAAGATTGAGGATACTTGTGCTATCTATGGTAATAGAGTAGACCATACTGCCAGCGATTCAATGCTTCAGATGGCAGTTAAATAACCTGACAACCCTGAGGATGAATGGCATTGAATGGAAAAGTCCACAGGGAAGGGTGATGGTCTCCAAGTGGGTTAAATCCCACTTGAATCCATCTTGATGGAGGGCAGCAATTTCATCAATATTGGCCTGGGGCTTAGGAGGACTTTGTGTGTGAAAAGGGCTCAGGACCAGTAAGTGACTCGCAGAAGTGGATCAGTGGTACAGGTGTCATGTTGCGATGCAGAAGGCAAATGGAAGGCCACTGCTGTACATTATATGGTTCCAAGAACAATCTTCATGGCTGATTGCCATGAGGATAGCCAATATTGGGGATCATATAGACACTTGAAGAAGGAGGAGAAGAAATTTATAACCCTTGCTTATTTCATTTTCTTAGCCCTACCCACAGGTAGAATTACTCAAGATCCTTCCTAAATTTGGGGGGGGGGCAAGAAGACGTCCCACCCTGCTTTATAACCAAAGTGCCACTTAGGTGAAGCCCAACATAGTGGAACTCTTCTTTCTAATTGCCAAATAATAAACACTTTCGCCGCACAGCCGAAGAATCTTGGGGAGGTTTTATGTGGCCACGGCAGGGACAATATTAAAGAGTAGAACTTAACTACTCCTGGGTGTAGCCTATTATTTTAAGAAAATGAAAGAGAAGCCAGGATTCCTCGGCGTTCCTTCACTAGCTAAGCCATTTCCGCAAATGCCACTTGGATGAAAAAGTTGGCATCAATTAATAGAAGTGCCAAAATCCAATTATGATGTTGTTTGGCTCTTGGTGAGAAGCCGACAGCATTTAGTCTATATTTAGATTCAGCTCTGAGGGCTTCTGTCCTCTCCCCTGTTTGCAGGGCAAGGGTGGAGATAAATAAAACTAGAAATTACATTATGTCACCATTCTTTCTCTTGGCGAGGGTGGGGGAGGAAATGTGAAGCTTGCTTTGGCAGATAAAATGTTTAATATTTTTTAAAAATAATCCATTAGTGTTGGCCAAACAAACTCTGGTGCCTCTTCAGTAGCTCATTTCTCTTTGACATGAGAAGGCAAGACTCACCAGGAAAATCAACATTATTAGGAAAAGAGGGAGGTGGAATGTGAAGTAGATTGACTCAGTTAAGGAAGCCACAGTTTTGAGTTTGCAAGAACTTAATTTGTGAGAGGATCGTCTGAAGGCCATTAATTCATACAGTCACAATAAGTCAGAAATGACTTAATAGCATGTCACAACAATTCATGGCCTGCTAACTCTTCAATTTTTTTTTGAAAAGTAGCTTATCAATGTTGATTATAACCTGTTATTTGAACAATAACATATTAGTAAAGTGCTACTAATACATCCATCTCATGATTTTAGGAGTATCAGAGAAGCACAGCAATATTTAGTAACTAAAACAGCTACCACTGGTTATGTTACTTTTTCAAAAATTTTAATTTGAGCCTTCACTGGCCACCAAAGGTAACACATTACAGAAGTAACATATTACAAGGGACCCTTTTAAGTGTAACAAATCTTGTTAAATTTACTTTTCTAAACCGTACATCTCCAAATCCTTGCCATCCAAAAAGGTAATTTTATAATATCTGATCAAAAGGTAATTTTACTCCGCATAATGTTTTATGGGCACCTTTTTGTGGTTAGCAGTTCTGAAGAGTTTGAGATACAGTTGAGAATCCCAGTAACTTCTATAACATTACATTTACACTACAGGTTACATTTCTGGACTCCGGCAAAGCCTGCAGGCAGGAACTATTGGCTTGTTGTCTCCGGAGAAGAAAATTAGTAAGGCCCCACCCACATAATTTCCAAAAAACAGTTTACAAGTTTGCTTGAAGAAAAGCCAAAATCACGCTGGGCGTAGTTGAAAGTAGTTTTCCACATTCCGGCTGAAATCCCAGACAATTCCTGTGTTTTCTGAATGGTCAATTGCCCCTTTCAGTCACTCATTTTGTGGAGAATGAATGGGATCTTTTATTCCAGAGGACATTAGCCCTCTTGGCTTATTTGTTTGCATTAAAAGTAATCTATGCGAGGAAGCCATATCATGCGGGTCAACTCTGTGTCCCCAAAACACTCTATCAATGCGCAGGAGTTGAGAGCATTGGATGTTGTTGCCCTAGCCTAGACCAACAATTGAATGGTTTGAACAAGGTTTGTAGCTTCTAAATGGGACCCGTAATAGGGTTTTTGCAGTGTTCAGAGTTACAGCTAGCCTGCCATGTTGTTTTCCAGGTTGCTTTCTATGCTTTGTTTCCTAGCTTTCTGATCTTCCACAACCTCCCTATTTTTCAGCAAGACGTTTGTGCCATCTAAATTTGGTCACTTTCATTTTAGACTGATCTGGGGAGTTTCTTCTCCCTTAAAGCTTTAAAAATGGTTTTACAGGATTACAAACCTTGGCACTTTCACAAATCGGATGATACCTCCTCTTCGTTGGTGGATGGAGCCCAATCTCCCCAGTCCTGATGGCTGGGGAGATTGGGAGCACCTGCGGCGGCCTCCTGCGGCCAAAAAAGAACTGTTGCGGCCACCACCAACGTTGAGATGTGGAGTTCCTTACTCGGTCCGCCGAGGATGTTGAGCATTGGCTCCGTCAGGAGCATAAGGAAATGATTATGTGCTGTTTTGTAGACTGATTTCTTTGCTTACTGTATATTGTAGATTTAGTTTTTTTGCGTACTGTATATTGTACTATTGTATTTTTATATTTATTGTACATTGTATTGTTAATTTTTTATATTGTTTTTTTTCTATGTTGTAAGCCACCCTGAATGGTGCTTGCACCAGGAGGGCAGGATATAAATTTCTTTCTTTCTTTCTTTCTATATGGCAGGCATGACTAGACACCAGAGCGCACAGAACATTGTTACTTTTCCCGCTGATGCAGTACCTATTTATCTACTTGCAATTTCTTGCTTTTGAACTGCTAGGTTGGCAGGAGCTGAGACAGACAATAGGTGCTCACTCCATCATGCAGCACTCGGGTCTTGAACTGCTGACCTGCCAACCTTCTGGTCATCAAGCTCAGTATCTTAACCAGTAAGCCACTGTGACCCTTTCTAAAAATATACAACCCAACAAATGCCTGTATTAGGATTGTGAGCAAAACATGCAAGCTTTTAACCTCTGCAGAATTCTTAACCAGGTTGATGCATAATTTTTAAAAGTGGTGATAAGGGAGGAAGACACAGAAGTCAAAACAAATGGTTTAGAGGTTACGAGACAAGGAGGGATTCAGTCAAAATCCCAGTTTGAAAAAATGGGGATGGTTACATTGGATATCACATGATACCAGGGCAAGGACAAAGCTGGCAACTTTCTTTAGAAAGATTACAACAACATGCCTCTGTAGAAGCCATTGGCAACATACACAGGCTTCTGTGTAGGGTTTTTTTTGGCAGTTTCAAATAAACCCCCCATTCTTGTGAAATTGAATATTAAAATTAAAATTGTAAGATTAGCAAAAGGCAGAATTAAGGACAGATGGAGTAACTGTAATCTAATTCTTCGTCTTTCATGTCCTGATCAAACCTGGGACTGCCAAAATGAAGCCACTGTCTTGCCTTTGTCCATTGGCCAAACTTAAGTCCAGATCTGCGCATGTTTGTGGCAGTAATCGGGCAGACCAGTAAACAAGTTGAATTCTGCATCTCTCCACATTCACACAAGGACTGCAGTGGCTCAAGTAGGTAAGACGCTGACTGGGAAGCGGAAGGTCAGCAGTTCGATTCCCGAGTACTGCAGGACGGAATGAGCTCCCCTCTTTATCCCAGCTCCTGCCAACCTAGCAGTTCGAAAGCAAGAAATTGCAAGTAGATAAATAGGGACCACTTCGGTGGGAAGGTAACAGCGTTCCGTGCGCTCCGGTGTCTAGTCATGCCTGCCACATGACCACGGAAACATCTGCAGAAGCAGACAACGCTGGGCTCTTTGGCTTGGAAACAGAGATGAGCACTGCACCCTAGAGTTGGATACAACTAGCTTTCGAGCAAGGGAAACCTTTACCTTTACCACATTCACACAATGTGTTGTTGTCTGATAGCAGCTACCACTTGATCATGCTGGTCTTACATTTAGGCACTTTTAGTGTATGGGACCAAAGACACCAGGACAGCCGAAGAGCTGGCTTAACACAACTTTATTACATGCTGGTCAGAGGGAACATGCGGTAATGGTGGACGCACAGCTCAATATATACAGTGGCTATACATTTGAATGTGGCTCCTTGATAGCCTATTGGCTACAGGCTGCGTGACGTCATTGCAGGTCACGCCCTTCTTGTCCAGGTGAAGGTAGTGGCGGGAATCTTCCCGCGCTGTTGTTCTAGGTGAGTCTTGGACCAATGAGCTTGGACGCTCGCTATTGCCATCTAGTGGTCACTAGCTCGTGTCCTATTAAGGTTACAGTGATTCAGCTGGAGGTTACATTGTTACACATAGAAGAGGTTACATTGGATACACATGGATAGGTACATTGTTTAAAGGCGCAGGCTTTAGGACACAACACCCCTCCCCCCTAGGATGAGACGAAGTCTCTTAGCCAAGATGGTTTATTGCACTCGCGTTTGGGCCGCGCTGTGTGTTGGCCCACCCAGGGGCCGCTCCCGCTTCCTTGTTCCCTGGACCCTTGTCCTGTAATGGGAGAGGGAGACATGTTAGATGCTTGCTGCGGTTTTGCAGCTTTAGGGGAAAGGGTAGATTCCGTTGTGGTTGAACCGGGGGCACCAGGGGCTAACGAAACCCCCCCCCCGGTTCTGAAAATCAAAATCAAACTCTGTTGGGGGATCCCGCGGGATATCTATGAAGATGAATTCCTTCTCCTCCCCCCTTGGTGGGGACTCTGGACCCCCCTCTCCTCCCCCTTGGGCTAAACGGGGGGGGGGGGGAGAGAACCCTAACACTGAGTTTGTATCCGTGTTTCTGGCGCCCTGATTCCCTGGGACTCGGCTCCGTAGTTGGTCCGCGTGCCGCCGCCACAGTAGACCCGTGTTGGTCTCCACGCGGTACGACACGGGACCGGTCTGTTCCACAACCACCCTCGGCACCCAGGCTGGCCCCGCGCTGGCGTAGTTCCTGCAATGTACCGGGGCACCCACGCTGAAACTCTTGGTGGCTTCTAACCCTATGTTCCTCCCCTTGTCCTCAACTCTCGTAGGATCTAGCCTAGTGAGTATGGTGGTCAGCTTCCTGCGCATTAAGAGCTCCGCAGGGGAGTAGCCGGACGCTAACGGGGTCACCCTGTACCCTAGCAGAAACTGACACACTTGCAGGTTGAGGTCCCCGGGGCCCATGCGCCGCAGTGCGTCCTTTGTGGTGCGTACGAGGCGCTCTACTTGGCCATTGGTGGCAGGGTGGAAAGGGGCGGAGGTGATGTGCCGGATGGCGTTAATCTCTGTGAATGCCCTGAACTCAGCGGACGTGAAACAACTAGCGTTATCGCTAATTAGGGTGTCGGGTATGCCGAACGTGGAAAAAATTCTCCGCAAATGCTTAATTGTCGCGGTCGAGGAGGTGCTCGTGACTGGGATGACCTCCAACCACTTGGAGAAGGCGTCCACAACAAGGAGAAACAGGGTTCCTCGGAACGGGCCCGCGAAGTCTATGTGTATCCGGGACCACGGCCCCTTAGCCGCGTCCCACTCCCTGTGGGGAAGATGGGCCTCCTCTGGTCTGGAGCATTGGCAACTCTCACAAGTGCCGACCATGTGCTCGATGTCGGCGTCTAACTGGGGCCACCAAAAGTAGCTTCGGGCCAGCGCTTTGGAGCGCACGATTCCGGGGTGGCTGACGTGCAGCAGTTTAAGCACCCGCGGTCGAAGGGATGTAGGGACCACCACCCGCTGCCCCCACAAGAGGCACCCCCTCTCTAGGGACAGTTCCAGCTTCTTCCTAAAAAATGGGGCGAATTCCTCTGCTGGGGAGGACGCCGGCCACCCTTTCTGTACCCAGGAGCAAACCGCCGCCAATGTTTTGTCCTTTCTTGTCGCTGTGGCAATGTCAGCGGGCACTACGGGGGGGCGAATCCAGTACCTCTATCATGAGAACCTGATGGTCCCGCTCCCCCTTGCTCACCTGGCTGGGCGTCAGGGGGAGGGGGGACCTCGACAGAGCATCCGCATGGCTGATTTCTCTCCCGGGCCGGTACACCAACGCGTGCTGGTAGGCGTTGAGAAAAATGGCCCACCTAAGCATTCTCGGGGACAGGATCTGTGGCGTGGGCTTATCTGCGGTAAAAATGCCTAGTAGGGGCTTGTGGTCAGTCACGATGGTGAAGGGGCGGCCATACAGAAAATCGTGAAATTTTTTGGTCCCCGCAACTATCGCCAGCGCCTCCCTGTCTGTTTGGGCGTAGTTTCTCTCCGCTTGGGACAGGGACCTGGAGTAGAACGCTATTGGGGCCTCCCTTCCGTTTTCCAACACGTGGCATAACACTGCCCCCACCCCCACCGGGGATGCATCACAGATCAGTACCACCGGCCGTTTGGGGTCGAAATGGGTCAGAATGGCATCAGACGCCAGGAGTTGTTTCAGTTCCGTGAATGCCCTCTCCTAGTCATCGCCCCACATCCATGCCGCATCTTTCTTGAGCAACTTGTGAAGCGGTTCGGCCACCGCAGCCTTCCGTGGAAGGAAGGAGTGGTAGAAATTTAAGAGCCCTAGGAACGACTGCAGCTCGGGCTTGGATGTGGGGCGAGGGGCTTTCTTGATGGCGGCAACCTTGGATTTGGACGGTTTGATCCCCTCGGGAGTTACTCGGAACCCTAAGAACTCAACCTCCTTCGCGAAGAAGACGCATTTGTCTTTTCGCAACCTCAACCCCGCCCGTTCGAACGCCGCCAGGACCTTGTTTAGCCTTTTAGCCAACTCAACCTCACCCCCCCCTCGTTATCAATACGTCATCAAAATATGGTAAAACGCCGTCCAGCCCTTTGAGGAGGGGTTCCACGAGCAACTGGAAAATTCCAGGCGCCGAGATCACGCCGAATTGGAGGCGCGTCACCTGGAACGCCCCCTTATGCGTGATTATGGTCTGTGCAGCAGCTGCGGCAGGGGTTACCATGAGTTGCTGATAGGCCTGAGCCAGGTCGAGCTTGGCGAAACACTTTCCCCCATGTAACCTGGCTAGCAAATGGCTGACCACCGGCACCGGGTATGCATTAGGGCGGATTGCCTTATTAATGGTGCACTTATAATCGGCGCAAATGCGAACCTCCCCATTGGCCTTCAATGCTGTGACAATTGGAGTTTCCCACTCTGCGGAATCAACAGGAACAAGAATCCCCTGGCCCACTAATTTGTCCAGTTCCGCCTCTATTTTGTCCTTGAGTGCAAAAGGCACCCTGCGCGGTTTAAGTCTGATTGGGCGGACCTCCGAGTCCAGGTCAAACGTTACTGGGGGTCCATTGAATTTCCCAAGTCCCTTCTTGAAGACTTCGGGGTGCGCGTCGCACACCTCCTGTATCGGGTCAGACCCAACGGCGTGCACCCCCCCAATGAACAAACCCAGGGACTGAAACCATTGAGTCCCGAGGAGGCTGCAATTACCTCCCTTAAGAACGACTAGGGGGAGTTCCGCGGCGTGCCGCTTGTACTGAACCTGGAAATTCCCAACCCCCAACACCGGGATACTGTTCCCTTGCATGTCCCGAAGCGTGGACCTCAACGCTTTGAGCTTGGGCCATGCGCGGGGGGCAATTCTCAAAAACTCCCTCTGGGAAATAATGGAGTAAGAGGAGCCAGAGTCAATCTCCATCCTAACAGGGGCCCCTTGCACCAGTACCTCAACAAAGTAACGGGGGTGTCCCAAGGACACGCTGAAAACCGGGGCGTTGTCGTCGCTGTCGTCGGAGATGCGGCCCACGCCGTCCTGCTTCCTCGTGGGCCGGGCGCCATCCTTTGGTCTCGTCGAGCGGTCTGGCCTCGTTGAGCGGTCGGGCGAGCTCCTCCGGTCCCTCGCTGGGCGGTCGGGCGAGCTCCTCCGGTCCTTGCGCCGTTGTCTGCAGACTTTGGCTATGTGCCCGCGTCGCCCGCAGTTGTGGCACTCGGTCTTTCTGAATGGGCACCTGGCACGGTCGTGAGCCGCCCCGCAGCCGTCGCAACACCGGCCTTCCTTTCGGACCCTCCGGACGTCCTCGTCGTCGCTGCTTTCGGCGGACGATTTCGAAGTTCGCCGAGCTGCGTGCACCAAACTCTCTGCTTTGTCGGCCTTCGGCCGCCAGTCCTGGAGCTCTTGCACCCCGGCCTTCGTGGCTTCCGCGGCCTGTGCCGCTTTCAGGACCTCCTGCAACGTGGGGGGCGGCTCCTGATTCATTAGCGTGCGCTGAATCTCGGCATCCTTCAGGCCGCATAGCACGCAGTCCCTGAGGGTGATTTCCAAATTTTCCCATTTGCACGGGCCGGCAGCCAGGCGCAGGGCCGCTACGAAGGCGGCGACCGACTCATCAGGCGCTTGGACTCGCCTCCAAAACGCGCTCCGAGCGGGAAACATCGCTACCGAGGGCCGGAAATGGTCTCGCAGCACCTTCAGGAGCTCTTTTGTCTTGAATTCAGCCACCTTTTTGGGTGCGATGAGGTCAATCAGTACTCTCTTTCCGTCGTGCCCGATCATTCTGGTGAGGATGGCTCTCTTCTTTGCCTCGTCCGTCACCTCGAACTCCACCAGCGCACCTTGGAAGTCCATTTCGAAGAGTTCCCAATCTTGCGGTTTCTTGATGTCGAAACCGGCGTATGTCTTGGTCCCGTGGGCAGCCATGATCCCACCTTCGTCGCCAATTTAGTGTATGGGACCAAAGACACCAGGACAGCCGAAGAGCTGGCTTAACACAACTTTATTACATGCTGGTCAGAGGGAACATGCGGTAATGGCGGACACACAGCTCAATATATACAGTGGCTATACATTTGAATGTGGCTCCTTGATAGCCTATTGGCTACAGGCTGCGTGACGTCATTGCAGGTCATGCCCTTCTTGTCCAGGTGAAGGTAGTGGCGGGAATCTTCCCGCGCTGTTGTTCTAGGTGAGTCTTGGACCAATGAGCTTGGACGCTCGCTATTGCCATCTAGTGGTCACTAGCTCGCGTCCTATTAAGGTTACAGTGATTCAGCTGGAGGTTACATTGTTACACATAGAAGAGGTTACATTGGATACACATGGATAGGTACATTGTTTAAAGGCGCAGGCTTTAGGACACAACAGCACTCTAACCCTCAGCCTATTCCAAGTGACGTAGGGGAGGTTGAGTTCCTCAGCCATATCCTCCTTTAATGTTGTTCCTTGTCCAGTGAGTGCCTTCTTCCATCTTTTAATTTGGCTTTGCTCTTGCATATCCTCAAGAATGTTTGTTATTGCCATAAAGCTCTTCCTGGATGTGAGCTGGTGGTCTTGAGTCAGTTCAGAGGATGTCGAGGGTCATTCTCTTGCTTAGTTCTCTCGGGGTCCGCTGCTACTTCTCTCCTGATCTTAGGTGAAGTGATACCAACAAGAGGGTATATTTTCTCAACTGGTGTAACCGAACCAATCACTAGGAGCATGAAGCTGAATAGAATTACAGGTTTTATACCTAGAAATATTGAACTCTTTGAATCATCCTCTCCATCTCTTTATTTCCCTCAATTCCCTCCCAGGCATAATGGGAACAATTTACAAAAAGCTGTGTAACTGACTCTTTTATGCTGTGTTTTGGTGCCTCATTCATCCCTTTAAATGTCCTTTGTAATCTTGCTAACCATTTCTGGAGGGGGTGGATCCTGTTGAAGGAAATCGGTTGCATGTAAAAATGTGTCATTTTGTTTGTTCTTGGAAACCATGCTGCACTGATTCCCTCAAGGCTGCCCTGTATTTGTACATCAAAATAATACTTTTGAAAAATCCTCTGCACTACTTTCAGACTAACCGGTCAGACTGGTTTTTTAAAATATGTGAACTATGTCTCTCTATCCTGTCTTGTAGGTTGCCAACAGAGTTTTGTTTTTTTGCATGTGATTATGAGCAGGTGGGACTTTTTCAAAAGCAAAACCACACATGGTACATCTTGACTTTTCTACCACAGAAGTGAAGATTTATTGCATCAAAGCAGAGGCACTGGAAAAAGTATTTCTTGGGTGTGGAAGCAGGTTCTGAGCTACATACGTCATTGCTAAGACTTTTGTTTTTGGTTCATTTCATGGCCAAGATTCATAAATCAGAAGAATAGACACCTTTGAAATGTGGGGTTGGAGGAGAGTTTTGAGAGTCCCCTGGACAGCAAGGAGAACAAATAGGTTGATCTTATGAGAAATCAACCCTGACTGCTCCTTAGAAGGTCAAATAGTATAGATGAAGCTAAAGTACTTTGGACATCAAATTTGAAGAGAGGATTCACTTGAGAAAGCCTTGATGCTGGGAAAGGTGGAGGGCAAAAGAAGAAGGGGGCAGCCAAAAACGAGATGACTAGATGGTATTGTAGACGCAGTGGGCACAGAGCTGGGTGGGCTGAGGAGAATGGTGGAGGACAGGGGTGCCTGGAGGTCAATGGTCCATGGGGTCACAAAGGGTCAGAATCGATTCTATGACTCAACAACAACAACAACAAACAAACAACAAAGTCTATAATGAGGAAGGGATTTCCCATCCTTCACTTTTCATAATACAGTATTAAGGAAAATGTTCACCAAAGTGAATAGGTTGTTGTTACTTGTTGTATGGTAAGCACACATTCACACACAAATACATTAAAAATACAGTGGTTGGAAACATTCTCTTGAATGAGAAGGACCAGACACTGAGAACTAAGAGCTATAGTCTATGAAGGGATTTCCCCTAGCTCTGCCAAAAGATTCAGATTAATTCACAAAAAAATACAAAGCTGCAAAAGATTTGCGAGGGAGAGAGATTGGAGCATTCTGTCTGAACAGTGGGAATGTATGTTAGCTGTTACATAAGATGTGACAATACGATTCTGTGAGATCTGTCTGTCTATCTATCTATATCTATCTATCGATCTACCTATTGATCTACCTATTGATCTAGTTTAGCCACTTGTCTGACTGCCAGCTTGCCTGCCTGCTTGCCTATCTATCTACCACACTGAGAGTGAAGAAATTGAGATAGTTAAAGCTTTTGTGTATCTTGGTTCAATCATCAATCCATTTGGAGATGGCAGCCAAGGGATCAGCAGACAGAGACTCGGAAGGGCAGCAGTGAAGGAATTAGAAAAGATCGGCAAGTGTAAAAATGTGTCACTGGAGACCAAGACCAATATTATCCATATTATTGTGTACCCAGTCACCGAATAAGGGTGTGAAAGCTGGAAGGTCAAGAAAACTGACAGGGAAAAATGATTTGCTTGAATTGTGGTGTTGAAGAAGAGTTTTACGGATACCCTGGACAGCCAAAAAGACAGACAAGTGGATCCTAGAGCAAGTCAAGCCTGACCTGTCTCTGGAGGTTGTCCTATTTTGAGCACATCATGAGAAGTCAGGATTCTCTGGAAAACACAATAATGCTGGGGAATGTGTCAGACAGGAGGAAATGAGTAAGGCCAAAAGCAAGATGGATTGACGAGGAGTCATCCGATCATGAAAAACTATGACCATGAGATACTATGGGTTGTTGGGTACACAGAAGAGCCTCCTCAAAGATTGTGGTATTTTTAAACCACAATCGGACATACCCTGGTAACTGCCACCTTTTGCTGGCTAATCTTTCTCACACTAGGTCAGGCGGAAGGAACTGTGGAAATGAATTCACTAAAAGGTAGCTTCATTTTGGCAGTTTCACATCTAGCCTAGACATGGAAGAAGAATAAGACTATGGGCTGTTCTGAAACAAATGGGGAATCTCAACAGTATCAAAACAAGTTGGTCCTAGAGCAAGCCAGTCCTGAACTATCTCTGGAGGCAAAAATGACAAAATTGGGACTGTTCTACTTTGGACATATCATGAGAAGGCAAGATTCCTGGGGGGAAAGTATAATAGTGAGAAAGGAAGAAGCAGGAGGAAGAAGAGAGGAAGGTCATATGTGAGATGGATTATTCCTCTAAAGCAGAGAAAATGGCAGCCTAAAATCTATCTCATCCTGTTGCAAAACAGATGGCAAGGTGCATTTTACTTCCACACGGTGGGAGGAACCATGTGACCGGCCCACTGAACCACATGACTGGCCCGCGGCCCAAAAAGTTTGGGCACCCTTGCTCTAAGCAAAGTGACATGTATAGGAAAACCACATGTATAGGGAGTTGAGCAGTGCTGTTGAGGGCAGGACATTTTGGAGATCTCTCATTCTTAGGATAGCCATAAATCAGAAACAATTTGACAGCACTTAACAACAACAAATCTCAACCTAGACATCGATCAAGCAGTGAAGAAGGCTGACAGGAAGAAAACTGATTCATTTGGAGATCGCTCATCCATAGTGTCATCATAAGTCAGAGACAACTTGACAGCACATCACATCACAACACAATAATAGGAACATAAAAAGCTACTTTATATACAGTTAGTCTACTGCATCATCTAATTCAGGATTAAGTTTCCCCCCTATAATTTTGGGCAGGATTCTTTATCTTGCCATAGACAGAGGTCCACACTACTACTTAGAGGTCTACCATCCTAGCACCAAACAAGCCTGAACCTACTTTGCTTCTGAAGCCAAATGAGATCAAGTGGGTTCAGAGGAGCATGGTGACATGATGTTATGGGACTCCATTTCCTATCAACCTAGACAGCATAGTCAACACTTGGTTAACGGGAACTGTGGTTCAATAACAATCTGGATGGATCTTGGGCTCCTAGAATGTACCTTTATTGATTTCCATGGGAACATACATGAGATTGGACTATACCTTCTTCTTCTTCTTCTTCTTCTTCTTCTTCTTCTTCTTCTTCTTCTTCTTCAAGTGCCATATCCATTCCGGATATTGGCTATCATCATGGCGATAGTCTTCCTGTTCTTAACTCATTAGAACAGTTCTTCTGAGGACATACAGTATCATATCAGTCTCTAAGAGTCATCAGTCATGAAGTCTGTCTATGTCCAGGGCCTCTCTTCCCAGGGATCATTCCTTGCAGAACGAGTTGGACTTCAATTCCCAGAAGCCCAAGTCAGCACTCCCGCTGATCAGGGCTTCTGGGAATTGAAGTCCAAGAACATTTGGAAAGCCAGGTTTGCAGACCCCTGCACTATACCATAGATGTGATATGGTGAACCTTGGCACTCCAGGTGTTCTTGGACTTCAATTACAAGAAGCCCAAGCCAGCACTCCTGCTGATCAGGGCTTCTGGCAATTGAAGTTCAAGAACATCTGGAGTGCCAAGGGTCACCATCACTGCCATAGGCACTCAAACTTGGTTCTCCAGATGTCAAGTTTGAAGAACCCTTGGCTATACAATCCCAACCCAGCTGGATGAGACCAGATTGAACATGTCTACTTCATAGGGATTCCTACTGGTTAGCAAGTGTGATTTTCCACTATTTCCCTCTGTTTGGTTATCAGAGACAGAGGCTTTGGAAGAATATTGTCAGGGATTAGTTCATGAGATAAGCAAAGAATCGGAATGTGAACATTAGTTTTGGTTTCATGCATGTCTTTCTGGTGATGAGGAGGTGAGCGATGACAAGCAAAAGTGTCTCTGGAACATTATCTCCAGCAGCCCATGAAATCAGAACATCGTCGTGCATTCCCATGAGATCTGAGTCAGCCCCACATTCCTGTAATGCATTTACATAAGCAGCACAGCGCATGATAAGACACCTGCCTGCAGTAGCATTCAGGTGAGTCATGTTGCCAGAACTGGGATAAAAACATAAAGGTGAAGTGACAGCAACTTCCTCATGGAGATTCAGGTGTTTACTAATACATTTTCGGCCCATGAGTGCCTTTGGTCCCTCATCTCTATTGTGTATGCGCACAGGTGCACAACACCCATACATCTACACAAAAGAAGAGCTACACAGAGAATATGCCATAAAGCAGCTGGCTCAGAACAAGATGAAAAATGCATACATTTGGTCAGAGTGTTTCATTACTCTGTGTACGTTCATGCTTTTATTGCTTAATTTCCCTTTAGATGTGTAGTTATCTGTCTCAAGTGTTTTTTTTTAATTGTGAGACTAAAACATAATGCAATAAAATTGGCAAATGCACACTTTCTGTATAATACTATTTGTGTTAATATTACATGATAAAGAGACGAGGCTTCCTTATGACACTGATTTGGAATCTGCAAACACACACAAATAATGCAGATCATCCAGTTTTCATTTTAAAATGCCCCCTTCTTGTGATTTTTGCATTTTGAAAATATATGTCCAGTGTTGGCAATGCAATTAGTCAGAGTGAAGTGGTTGCCTCAGGCAGCAGGAACTAGGAGGTGGCATTGAGATGTTGTAAGGAGAAACATATGTGCATCACCCCAGTCTTGCTATTGTATATCAAATGGACACAAAGCCAGGGCATCATCTTGTTCTTTGCCTCAGGCAGCAAAAAGTCATGGACAAGCCTTTTAAATAAGTGCCCAATGTCTAGCCTAACTAATGCCTCATACCTTGCATTTCACAAGCTTTTGGTACCACTGTTTTATTATTTCCTTGTGTGCTTATATGAGAGATACAAAGCTGATTTGGACTACACATTGCAGTCCAACAAAGCTGACAGCTGATTTTACCTAGAAGTACTTTCATCCTCAGACCATTTACATGGAGGTAAGTCCACTTGAGGGACTGCAGTGGCTTAGTGGTTAAGATGCTGAACTTGATGAATGGAAGATCAGCAGGTCAGCAGTTCGAGACCCAAGTGTTTTGTGATGGAGTGAGCTCCCATCATCTGCCTCAGCTCCTGCCAACCTAGCAGTTTGCAAGCAAGATATTGCAAGTAGATAAATAGGTACTGCTTTGGCGGGAAAGGTAACAGTTTTCCATGTGCTACGGTGTCTAGTCATGCCTGCCACATGACCATGGAAACATTTGCTGCAGACAGCACTGGCTGTTTGGCTGTAAACAGAGACAAGCACCACACCCTAGAGCAGTGTAGATGAACCTATGGCACACGTGCCAGAGGTGACACACAGAGCCCTTTCTGCCAGCATGCATGCCATTGTGGGCAAGTGCCACCCCGTGCCACTGGCACTACCTATCCCTATCCCTCCACCAATGGGGAGGTGAGAGGGGAGGCTGAAATCTCACCCAGGAGGCAATGGCAGTGAGGACAAGGTGAGGCAACCAGACACCGCCACCCCACCTCTCCGAGGAGGAGGAGGAGGAGGAGGAGGAAGAGGAGGTGGCACATGCGATGATGGGAGGGTGAGGCCACGCATGGGGTCATGCACACATGCAGGGGTGCGTGCGCACGAACTCACATGACATTGTCAGAGGCATGCCGGCGATGTCATATGCTTGCGTGGGCACGCGCGGTGCCTTCCTACACGCCCCCTCCTCCTTGGGCACTTGGACTCTAAAAGGTTCACCATCACTGCCCTAGATATGACTGGCTTTCGAGCAAGAGAGACCTTTACTAAGTCTACTTGTGTTTGCTCGTGGCTGCAAACCTATGTTGCTCAGAAAGCTGCTTCTACCAAACATGTCTGTGTTGCTATTCTTCCTAGAGTTGCAAACTGAACGGAAGCTGGAGAGAAGGCAGGACCATAAAAGAGAGCAATTTTTAGCATTGTAGAGTACTTGGGGGCAAATCCCCACCACCGTCACATGCTTCCTATGATCTCAGTGGGAAAAGATTGTCCCCCAACCTAGGAGAAGAACAGCACTGACCTTTGCCCCTCTGAACCACAAATCCCAGAACAAAATTAAGTACAGTACCTTCTTTGGGAAGAGCAAAAAAGCACAGATTGATGGGAAAGGAATGGGTTGTATCGGATTAAGCCTTCGTCTCATCTGGTTGATGGGGGAAAAAACAAAAATAGCAGTGATACTTTCAGAGGAGTCTTCTTCCATATGGTCAAGCCCTCAGTATAAACTAGAGAGGAGATGATGGGGAATGCTCCATATACATCTGTCTCTTTGCAAGTGATAGTGAGAAGCAGATCTTTTTCCTTGGAAAGGCAACAATACAACTTTATTGGGTCCCAGAAGGGCCCAGTGTAGTTGCAAATCACCATTGCTACAAGGGAGTAAATATAAACAGTAGATCTTGCTGGAAGATATTTATAGAAATTTATTTCCTTGCCTCTGTGTATCTCAGGCTGGGTGTGGACACTAAACAAAAGCAGCAAAAGTCCCCATTTCTGAGACATATAGACTTAGTAGCAGTAATTTCAGAATTAAAACAAACACCTTTCATGGCTCATGAAGTTGCATGCATGGGATATGGAATTGTTCTCATGTCTGGCTCTAAAAACACCGTCTTGGCCTTGACGATGGAGTTTGCGATTTTAAAAATACTGTACAGTGGTACCTCATACAACAATTTTAATCCGTTCCACAGGGCTCATTGTTGTATGGAACAACTGCTATATGATGCATGCATCGTATAGCGATTTCCCCTATGGGATGCATCGTACAACATTTTTTTTCGCTAAGTGGTTTTTCCCATTGAAAAAATTGTATGATTTTTCCCATAGGATAAATTGTTATGTGGGATGCCATTTCCCCCCAAAACCTAATTGTTATACGATTTCATTGCTATATGGGACGATTGTTGTATGAGGTTACACTGTATAATTATTTGCCAGTAAAGAAAGAAAAGATGTAACAGCTAGCAAAACTCATTCATGTGAGGGAGACAGTGGGTTTGTTTCGAGTTACATAAAAACCGATTTAAGCAAAAGCCTATGGAACGGACTTTTTTTTCGTAAGTAGGGGTTTTACTGTAGTTTGTAAGTCACATGAAGCAAAGACAGGCTCTTGCTGTAAACTCAGCGGCTTTCTGAAGTTAAGAAATACTTTCTTCTGAGCACAGGCTGTTTACAATGGCTTTTTTGTTCTGCACTGAACAGAACTTGGAAGGGACAAGTTGCATGCAAAGTAGTAACCATAACTGGTCAAAAATAATGCAACTCATAGAGTATCTTAGTGGTTAAGACGTTGAGCTTGAGAAATGGAAAGTCAGCAGGTGGGCAGTTCGAGACCCTAGTGCTGCATGACAGAGCGAGCTCCTGTCGTCTATCCAGCTCCTGCCAACCTAGCAATTCGAAAGCAAGAAATTGCAATAGGTACAGCTTCGGCGGGAAAGGTAACAGCGTTCCGTGCACTCGGGCGTCTAGTCATGCCTGCGATGTGATTGACCATGGAAACGTCCGCAAACAGAGACAGCGCTGACTCTTTGGCTGAGAACAGAGATGAGCACCACCCGCTAGAGCTGGACACGACTGACTTTCGTATATATGTCTTTTTGATTTTTGGTTGTTAGTGGCTAAGACGCTGACTGGGAGGCAGAAGGTCAGCAGTTCGATTCCCGAGTACTGCAGGAGGGAATGAGCTCCCGTCTTTGTCCCAGCTCCTGCCATCTAGCAGTTTGAAAGCAAGAAATTGCAAGTAGATAAATAGGGACCACTTCGGTGGGAAGGTAACAGCGTTCCGTGCGCTCCGGTGTCTAGTCATGCCTGCCACATGACCACGGAAGCAGAATCAGACAACGCTGGCTCTTCGGCTTTGAAACAGAGATGAGCACTGCGCCCTAGAGTCGGATACGACTGGCTTTCGAGCAAGGGAAACCTTTACCTTTATTACTGTTAGTCTCTATGATCAGCATGCTGGTTTGCATTTTTTTGTTTGAAAATAAATCAATGCCAGCCGATCGTTCCGAAACGCTGCAACTTTTCTACCGGGCGCGGGATTCGAACCGGAGTCCGGACGGGCGCGCCTGCGCTTGAAAGCTGCCCGCGGGAGCCCGGCGTGCGTGATGTCACGGCCGTGGAGGCGGAGTGTGATTCTCCCCTCCGCCCGTCCCTCCTCGCCGTTGTCCCCGGAGCTAGCCGCCTCCCTGGCTTGCTTCGCCCGGCGGACGCTCCGCGCACCTGTCCCGCCCTGTGCGCGCCCCTCGCTTCGCCCCGATCGCGCCCTCGCCAGGTGAGCGCCCAAACTTTTTTGGGGGGTTGGCATGGAGGTGGCCCCTCTCTCCTCCACGGCCGGCGAGGAGCTTTCCTCCCATCGGCTCGCCTGGCTTCGGGATCGCCCGGTGGGGCTGGGGAGATGTAAGAAGGGTTAGGGTTGTGCTTCAGGGCGCTGCTTGCTCGATCCGAATCGAGTGTTTTCCCATAGGAAGGCGCGATCCGGGCGCCGCTTAACCCGGAGCCTCCCTCTCTAGGATCTGAGGTGGTGGGGGGAGAGTCACTCTGGGCTTCTGAATCCGGGCTCCCCCCACATCCCAACAGCTCCCCCAGATCCTCACTCACCCACCCACCCACCCCCGCACCGTGACATCCAAACGATCTAAATCCGTGGTGGCGAACCTTGGCACTCCAGATGTTCTTGGACTTCAATTCCCAGACGGCCCCATGAATCTGGGTTTACTGCGATTCATCCGGCCCGCGCTGCCCTCGTCGCTCCCGGAAGCGGAAGCAAAACGTGCCCGTACGGGCACGTTTTGCTTCCGCTTCCGGGAGCGACGAGGGCAGCGCGGGCCGGATGAATCGCAGTAAACCCATTCGTGTGGATTCATGGGGGCGTCTGGGGATTGAAGTCCAAGAACATCTGGAGTGCCAAGGTTCGCCATCGCGGGTCTAAAGGAACGCGCGATGGGCTGAGGTTTTGCCTTAAGTTACTGTTTAAAAAGTTGACTCAAGTAACGTCAAGTAACGCTAAATTACTGATGGTGCGTTTTGGTGGCTCCTGGCCGCTTCGGCTAACTTAGGCCGGGGATGGGGGAGCGCAACCTATTTGGGGGGTCGCTTGAAAATTGCTTTTCTCCCCAACCTGTTCCTCATCTCCTGCGTTGCTCGCCTCTCCATCAACCCACCTTCGCCCCTCTCTGCCTCAATCCTCCTCCTCTTGAGAGCATGAAACAATTTGGTCTTTGTCTTGTACAGCGCCTGGCATCGTCACCACCAGGAGGGCTCCACACCGCTAAGCAGTGTGTGTGTGTGGTTGTGTGTTATGGCTTTGAGTGTCCAGATGTGTGTCCTTTACCCCAGAGCTGAGAAGAGACACTTTTGGGGATAGCATCCCCTCGAATCCCTATCATAGAGTAAAGAAAATAAAAACGTTGTAGCACTTTAATGTTAGCTAATAATAATAATAATAATAATAATAATAATAATAATAATAATAATAATAATAATAATAATAATAATAATAATAATAATAATAATAATAATAATAATAATAATTTTGTGTCCGAAATTCTTCTGGGTTGAACGGATTTTTGCGGAAGAAACTCTGCTCAGGGAATGCCCAAATGAGGCTCCTTTCATGTACCCAAGAACTGGGACAGAGACAGGTGCTCAATCCGTCATGCAGTGTCCGGGTCTCAAACTGATGACTTGCCGGCCTTCCAGCTAACTAGGGCGAGCTTCTTAACCGCCGAGCAACTGCAACTGCTTAATGTTACCTTTCGTGGTTTAAATCCACTTCATCAGACATAGGAGTGAGACTTCATGGCATCGATAAAGGTAAAGGTTTCCCTTGCTCGAAAGCCAGTCGTATCCGACTCTAGGGTGCAGTGCTCATCTCTGTTTCAAAGCCGAAGAGCCAGCGTTGTCTGCTTCTGCAGACATTTCTGTAGTCATGTGGCAGGCATGACTAGACACCAGAGTGCTACCTTCCCACTGAAGTGGTCCCTATTTGTCTACTTGCAATTTCTTGCTTTCGAACTGCTATGTTGGCAGGAGCTGGGACAAAGATGGGAGCTCATTCCGTCCTGCAGTACTCGGGAATCGAACTGCTGACCTTCTGCCTCCCAGTCAGCGTTTTAGCCACTTGAGCCACTGCAGCCCCTCATGGCATCGATACATTAAGTATATATAAAATCCCTAGTTTATGTAGGTGGGTGGGTTCCTCCGAGCTCTTAGGAGCCTAAAAGACAACTTTTCCCAGCTCTGAATTTTATCCACAACCGGCTGACAAATGAAGGTCTCTGTGGTCCACGAGTGCTTGCTTGCATGACAATAAATCTTTTCTAGTCTTTCCCCTTTAAACCTAGTCCCAATAATGTGAGGTCTTGACGCAATCTCCTTTAAGACTGATTCCATTCAGACGGGCAGGCTTAAGGCGTCCCAGGATGCTACTCCATGTCGGACAGTTTCAGCATCTGTTGATCAACACGCAGGAAAGGAGGGACACGGTCAGTTTTGCCACCTGACTTCGTGGAAGTAAACCTGAGCTCCGTGAAATTTAGCTCTGTGGGAGTTAGGTAGGACTAGTTAGTTGGACGGGTTTGGGAGTAAAACCCCAGTGAATTCAATGCTTTAGCACGTGTTTGTGAGCCATCAGAAGATTAAATCAACCTTCTCTTTTGGCATAAATCACGTTTCTAGGATTAAATCTGCTTTCTTCTCTTATAAACCAAGATCTAATGGGGCACTCGGCTAATTCCACAACCCCAAAGGTGTTTTGGCTGCAGGGTTCTTGAACTGTGGCTTTCCCCATGCATCCCATGTCCTCCACATATGTTTATGGAAGATATATGTGCAGTTTTGTTTGGGCTGTAACGGGTTAATTGGAACAGAGACTGCTGTTGAGTTTTGAATTTAGAAATCTCACTGACTACCCCCAACTAAACTGTTCAAGGTTAGCCAGAATTTAGCTGTGTGGCTCAAGTGGCTAAGACGCTGACTGGGAAGCGGAAGGTCAGCAGTTCGATTCCCGAGTACTGCAGGACGGAAATGAGCTCCCGTCTTCGTCCCAGCTCCTGCCAACCTAGCAGTTCGAAAGCAAGAAATTACAAGTAGATAAATAGGGACCACTTTGGTGGGAAGGTAACAGTGTTCCGTGCGCTCCGGTATCTAGTCATGCCTGCCACATGACCACGGAAATGTCTGCAGAAGCAGACAGCGCTGGCTCTTCGGCTTAGAAACAGAGATGAGCACTGCACCCTAGAGTCGGATACAACTGGCTTTCGAGCAAGGGAAACCTAGGCTCAGTATTCCAGTTTCGATTTCCCTCCTCTCCCTCTTCAGAGATGTCTGATTTTAAGCTCCTTGGGGCAGAGACTTGGGGAATGAGTAGAAATATATTTATTCTACAGTCTGTGCTGTGCTTCTCACCGTTCCTTGGATTAGTCAATATTAGAGGTAGTAAAGGTAACCCTTGCTCGAAAGCCAGTTGTATCCGACTCTAGGATTCAGTGCTCATCTCTATTTCATAGCCGAAGAGACAGCGCTGTCTGCTTCTGCAGACGTTTCCGTGGTCATGTGGCAGGCATGACTAGACACTGGAGTGCACCGAGTGCTGTTTACTTTCCCACCGAAGTGGTACCTATTTATCCTACTTGTAATTTCTTGCTTTTGAACTGCTAGGTTGGCAGGAGCTGGGACAAAGACGGGAGCTCATTCCGTCCTGCAGTTCTCAGGAATCGAACTACTGACCTGCCGCCTTCCAGTCAGCATCTTAGCCACTTGATCCAACCTTTTGATATGAATATGTGCCATGTTTTGTTTGGGCAGCAGGGCTTGCGGAGATGGTTCGTGGTAGCATTCCAGCCCAGCTATAGCACTAAACTGATACAACACTAAGTCAGATCTTTACCATGTCATTGTCAGCTTAGCGCTATTTCACTTGCTAAAGATGAAAAACTAATAAGGGAAGCGAATGCAGGGAAAATAGGCGGGTAAGAAGGAAGTGATAATGGCAAGGAAGGGAAAAGAGAGGTTATGTGCCGTGTGTACAATGGAAACGCACATTCCCAGGATGATTAACTATTTCTTTGTGAACTGTAACAGCAATCTAAAGGCTAGGGCATGGGTCAGCAAACTTGGCTCTCCAGGTGTTCTTGGACTTCCATTCCCAGAAGCCCTGATCAGCAGGAGAGCCAAGTTTGCTGACTCCTGGGCTAGGGTGTGGTGTAGAAAAATTTGCCCAGGTGGCACAGTGGTTAAACTGCTGTACTACAGCCAAAACGTTGTGTGTTTAATCCTAAAGGGGATCCAAGTTGACCCACCCTTCCAGCCTTCTGAGGTCAGTTAACTGAGTACCCAGCATGTTGGGGGCAAAACGCTAATTACCTTGTGAACCACCCAGAGAATGCACTAAGCACTATGGGGTAATGTGTAACTGTAATTGTTACTGCTATTTGCATCGAGCCAGGACATACCTTTGTGTGGACATACCCTTACCTTCATAGGATGAAGCATCCTATGGCGGGCAAAAACTTTTTCATTTGCATTCTGCTTGAGCTTCACTTCGGCATCTGGCCGGTCACTGTGCAAGCAGAGTGCTGGACTGGATTGACATAATCCAGCGCCACTCTTTGTGTGTTTTCCTGACTCAGGTTTGGGGCATCGTAGCTTAAAAACCAACATGCAGTTGGCTGGGGACCAAGAGCGGATTTTGTTGAACTAGGAATTTACTACTTCGTATTCTCTCCCCTTTATGCTGGGGGACGGGTTGATTAAAATATTCAGAGGGTTGTTGGTCCCCCCCTACCCCCCCCCCCCCCACAACTACCCTGGTGCTTGGCTCTTTTAAAAAACAACACAATTCTCCCTTTGTGTTGTATTGATTTCATTTGTGGCTTAACCGGCAGCCTTGAAACTCTACACGTGGTTAAATCTTCTTTGCGAGGTGGGAGTGGGTGGAAGCTTTGTAATAATGACCCCACTGTGTGTGGCAGCCCTTCTGTGGTGTGGATCATCCTTTTGCCTTGTGTAATCTTTCGTGCAACCGAGAGCACACTTACTTACTTTGGCCCGGCACCTGGCTTTGAGCTTCATTGCACAGTTGTAGAAAACAAATATCTGCAGAATAGATGGGCATGTGTAAGTATATTCTATGTATGCCTGTATATGTTTGATATATAATCCCACTGTGTCTGTGTGTGCGTGCATGCGTGTGTGTGTGCGCGCGTGCCTGTCTGTCTGTCTGTCTAGGACACACACACACACAGCTCTTTTCTATCTCTTGTATATGTTAGTTACCTTTTCACTCTCCAAATTCTTCACATTCATTTGTAATCCCTCTGGTAGCTCAGATCCTGTATAACAAGGTCCGCCAGTGCAGCAAGAATGACATCACTGTCAGTGCAAATTGCCACTTCTTAAAGGTTCCTTCCTTTTAGGTTAAGGGAAATGTGCAATCTCGTTGCATTAAGTACAATCTGTGTATCTTCCAAAACTGCCAAAGGAACCTTTAAACTTACGTCAATCACCTACTGCCAATGTTCTTACTATGAGTGTAAAACCTTACACTCATAGTAAGAACATTGGCAGTAGGTGATTGACGTAAGTTTAAAGGTTCCTTTGGCACAACATTATTTTTATTTACCTGTCATTGGTCACTTGTATCCCATCTTTCCTCCACTGATCTCAAGGTGGTATACATGGCCCTTGTCCTCTACATTTCCCCTCACAGAAGCCCTGTCAGGTAAGATCAGAATGGAAAGTGTGATGGATTTTCATGACTGAGTGGGGTTTACAATGCAGGTCTCCGAGTCCGACATGCTAACCTGGACACCGTAGTGGCTCCCGATAGCCTTGCAAGGAAACCGCCCATCCTAATTGCATGGTAATTCGTCTTCAGCTTCTTCTATATTCCCTCCTCCTAAAGAGGCTGGGTTTTCAAAGATTCAGGGCAGCAGTCCTGATGTTTATAAGGGACTGCGGTGGCTTGGTGGTCAAGATGCTGAAATTGATGACTGGAAGGTCGGCAGTTCGCAGTTCAAGTCCCAAGTACTGCACGACCAAGTGAGCTATCTGTCTCTGTCCCAGCTCCTGCCAACCTAGCAGTTCGAAAGCAGAAAATTGCAAGTAGATGAATAAGTACCACGTTGGTGGGAAGATAACAGTGTTCCATGCACTCCAGTGTCTAGTCATGCCTGCCACATATCCACAGAAACGTCTGCTGACGCAGACAGTGCTGGCTCTTTGGCTATAAATGGAGATGAGCACCGAACCCTAGAGTTGGATATGGCTGGCTTTTGAGCAAGGGCAACCCTTATCTGTACCTGATATTTAAATGACTCCATTCCTAGGGAGTAAAAGGTAAAGGTTTCCCTTGCTTGAAAGCAAGTCGTATCCGACTCTAGGGTTCAGTGCATGACTGGACACTGGAGCATACAGAATGCTGTTTACCTTCCCACCGAAGTGGTCCCTATTTATCTACTTGCAATTTCTTGTTTTTGAACTGCTAGGTTGGCAGGACCTGGAACAAAGACGGGAATTCATTCCGTCCTGCAGTACTCGGGAATCGAAGTGCTGACCTCCCTGTTTCAGACAGGCAGTGACCATGATTTTTTCCATTTATCATTTCACAATATTTGATACCACTGTCTAACTTTAATTTTTCCTCTTTGCCCCCATGCCAATTATTCTTTACCCCTATGATTTTATGATGTATTGGGGTTTCTTGCAGTTTCATGCATTGTGTCCTTTTCGACTCCACTTTTCTTTTGGGCTCACTTTCTTGGGAAAAAGTTTTCCTCCTTTTTTTAATAGAAAAAGATGAGGATATTTTAGTAGGTAAAAACTGACTTGCTATTTTATTGTATTTATATACAGTATATTACGTTTTTTAAAGAAGCGGCTGAAATCCTGTTGCTCAATATACTAAAGAACTTTAGGCCCATTAAATCAATGGGGACTTTCTTAGTCTATTCCCTAAGTGCCATTGATTCAAATGGGCCAACTCTGTATGTGATTTATTGCCTTCTACTTCCCCACCCATGGTGAGAGAGGGGCGGGGGGAGAGAGAGAGAGTCAGATGGACATAGAGACAGGGCAGGTTGATGTTACTGCAGCTGAAGACATTAGGCAGGGCCGCCAACGGGGATGTGAGTTATGCTCCATCACCTGGGGATTTTGTTAATATTGAAATTTTTTTTTATGCTATGCAATTATGTATTATTTGATATACTGGTACTATGCTTTTTGTTTTTTAATCTTATACTGCATTATTGTTGATTATTGGTGTAATTATATTTGTGTTACCGTATTTATATATGTTGTAAGCCGCTTTGAGTGGCACTTGTGCTAGGAAAGCGGGGTAGAAATAAAACTTCTTCTTCTTCTTCTTCTTCTTCTTCTTCTTCTTCTTCTTCTTATTATTATTATTATTATTATTATTATTATTATTATTATTATTATTATTATTATTATTATTATTATACTTGAATCAATGGACCTCACAGAGGACTTGGCCAATCCAATTCCCACTGATTCACTGGGCTTACCCTGGTGTGATTTTAAAAGAGTAATTAATTACACTGCCTATTACTTAATTACTTTTGCAATGTTAAGTTGTTGTTTTATTACTTTGGTAGCAGTAAATAAAAAAACCAGTTCTATTACCAGTGGCATGAAAAGGACAGAAAATGATACATATCTAGGTATTGAGACACGTTAGCAGCCTTCTGTATTTCATAGTACTGGACAGAATTTTTAAAATTGCTTGCATCTTGAACATACCTGTCAACCCTCGGCTCCGGAAAAACGGGACCTGCGCACATCGCTTTGCGCAGGTTGCGTTCCACGCATGCGTGGAAAGGTTTTACCCCTTCCACGCATGCGCGGAAGCGCTACGCCGCTTGCGCAGCCCTTACGCAAGCGACGTAGTGCTTCCGCGCATGCGTGGAAGGGGTAAAACCCTTCAGCGCATGCGCGGAAAGCGTTTCCCCCGCTGCCAAATTACGGGGTTTTGGCAGTGGGGGCTGGGTTATGACATCAATCGACGTCAATTTACGGGATAATCCCGGCCAAATCGGGAAGGTTGACAGGTATGATCTTGAACAGTTCTGTGAAACCTGTAAAGTTGTGAGTCTGATCCTGACCAGGACTCAAGGTTGACTCAGCCTTCAGTCCTTCAAAGGTAGGTAAAATGAGTACCTAGCATGTTGGGGGCAAAATGCTAATTAACTTGTGAACCTCTCAGAGAGTGCACTAAGTGCTATGGAGCGGCATGTAAGTGCGGTAGCTTTGCATATGTATGTAGACGCCAAGCTTTGATTGGGTGAGAGTTGTAATCTTGGCTTTCTACTTCATTCCTAAGCAGAGATGTAACTGTTCCTGATGATTTTAGACATTTTGTCACTCTCTGGTGCTGAACACTTTTGGAAACGGTAATTGCAGTTGTTTCTTATTTGCACACATGTTGCAGAGGAACAAGCTGGGTTTCTCCAGCTGAATTAGCATTTAACTCTTCAAGAGGTCTGGATGAGCGCTGTGTACATTTAGAACATTTCCACAAAAGAGATGGATTTCCAGCAGTCCTGACGGCCGCTAGAGGTAGATCAGGCTGCCTGAGAGCATGGTATGCACTCTGTCCAGTTCATGTTTTGGAATTTCCCAGCTTTTCTGCTCTGGAGCACATGTGTGCAACGGTTGATGGCTGAGAAAGTCCTAATCGTGAGCTTTGTACAAACAAAGAGTGACTAAGCATGGCAGGGCACACATTTTCCATGCTGCATTTGCTAAGGTGTTGCAGGGTTGAAAGGAGAGGGGATGCGGAAATGTCAGTAGGCAAAAAGGGTTTTTTGTAATCTTTCTCAACTCTGCTGGTTTTCTCCTGGGGAAAGATGTTTCCTCCACTCGCAGTCTGAAACCTAACTGAAACAAAACAGGATGGAAGAGGCAGCGAGAGGAGAAGGTACCTAGTAGCTGAGAGAAAATAACCATTCTCTTCTTTCTTTCTTTTGCTAACTATATATTAAGTTGCCTTTGCTCGAGAGCAGTCATATCCAACTCTAGGGTTTGGTAATCACCCCTGTTTATGGTCAAAGAGCCAGCGCTGTCTGCATCCACAGACATTTCCATGGTCATGTGGCAGGCATGACTAGACACCGGAGTGCATGGGATGCTGTTTACCTCTCCACCAAAGTGGTCCCTATTTATCTACAGTGGAACCCCGTATAACGAACTCTTTGTATATGAAAAATTCATACAGCGAAGCGTTCGTGCACTATTGCCAATACCTTGCTTAACAAAACCCCGTATAACGAACATTTTTTGATTATGCAGGCTATCGCCAATGCGCTTCGCATAATGAGAAAAACATATAGCGAAGTCCCACTCCTTTCAATTTAGCTAATACATACTCAATAAACTCTCCCCAAATCTCTTTAAAATCATTTTTAGTTATCCCTTTCTTTAATTTAAATTCACATGTCAGTCTATTATTTATTGCTATATTTGATAATTCTTTGTGCCAATTATCCAAGCCTGGATTCACAACATATTTTCCATTTCTTTAACAATTCACAGGCAAGTCTGGCGTTAGTATTGCCCCCATCTCCTACGTAACAGTGTAGTTTTAGGAGGAATTCGTTGTTTGTTTAAAATATTCCTAAACTTTGCCCTATACCAGCAGATCACAGGCTGGGGTAAAGGTAAAGCTCGCCCTTGCTCGAAAGCCAGTCGTATCCAACTCTAGGGTTCAGTGCTCATCTTTGTTTATAGCCAAAGAGCGAGTACTTTCTGTGTCTGCAGATGTTTCTGTGAACATGTGGCAGGCACGGCTAGACACCGGAGTGCACGGAATGCTGTTTGCCTTCCTATTTATCTACTTGCAATTTTTTTGCTTTTGAACAGCTAGTTTGGCAGGAGCATGGACAGAGATGGGAGTTCACTCCTTCGTGCAGTACTCGGGAATCGAAGTCAGACCTTCCAGTCGTCGAGTTCAGCATCTTAACCACTTGAGCCACCGCAGTCCCATCAGGCTGGGGTACACTAGGTAAAATTATTTTGTAACCACTGGCAGTCTAAAGCCACTTAAAAGATTGCAGGACAATTTAAAAGAGTCAAGCCAATCTATACCGAGGAAACGATTACATTGGAAACCAAGTCATGACCCTACTAAGCTTGGACAAACAGCCAGCCTTTAAGCTGGGACTAAAATAAGGCTATTGCTGTTACCAGTTAGACCAGAGATTCTCAACCAGTGGCTCACAGGCCAGATGCAGCTCACAGCACCACTTCATGTGGCCCACTCCACCTCCACCACACCCGGAAGTGCCATGTGGTGGAGAAAGGATAAAATGGCCATCCGGCCCCTGAAGATGCCTGAGGGAGTGTGACCTGGCCCCCGGCTTTAAAAGGTTGAGAACTCCTGAGTTAGACTTTTATAGGAAAGATATTCCACAATTGGTGGGGGGGGGGGGCACAAACTGAGAAAGTCCTTTCCTGTGTTTGACACATGATATGCTGATGGTGAGACATGGAGGAATCCTTCCAGCAGATTCAAGTGATCAGACAGATAATTATGTTTCATTTTGCTGTGTTGTGTTTTCTCATGGCCCAGAGCCCTACCGGAAAGAGAGTCTACTGTTAAATCACTTGGGAGTATGTTGTGCCATAAAAAAAAACATTGGGAGGCTTGCCATAAACTGGAATTGAATTGACACTACATGGTTCACTACATCTATGCTATCTGTTGTGGTTGAGGTCTCTTCCCACACCCCTGAGAGAGAGGGGTTTAACAAGTGGTTATTTGAGTGTTATCTTCCTTCTTTTGGTTTCTTTGGAGTTATTGTTAGGTAGGAAATCCTTAGGCTTGGAAATGTTTAAGACAGGGATTCTCAACCTGTGGCCTGTGGATCAGATGCAGCCTGCAACACCATTTCATGTGGCCCCACCAACACCTCCACCACACCAGGGGGAAATGGCTGTCCAGCCCTCGAAGCTGTCTGAGGGAGCATGACCTGGCTTTAAAAGGTTGAGAACTCCTGGTTTAAGATTTCAGTTCCCAGGAGCCCCAGTCAGCATGGCTGTATGGATTATGAAGGTTGTAGTTCAAAAGTTCTTGAGGTCGTGGACGCCTTCATCCTTGCATTATGGCTTTAAGTCGGCTGGACGTCACATTGAACAGGAAGTCTGTTTTCTGCAGTTTTCTATCTCTCTCTAAATTTAATCAGCATCATGCTTGAAATATTTCTGGCCTTCTCAGTATGCATGCATGGTTTATTCTATTCTATTTTATTGCCAGATTTTGTTTTGCTGTAGCTTGTTTTCTTTACCTTTTAAAATACCTTTGTATGGTGGTGCGTTGTTTGGTGGCAGAAGAGGTTAAATAAATATCTTAACCCTTTGTCCTCTTTTTCATCATAATGTGTTTTCCCATGATTTAATTTTAATTTTAATTTAATAGTCATATTTATATATGCCGCCCACTCAGGCAGAACCCGATTCAGGGCGGCAATTTAATAATTTAAAATAATTTAAAATCTTTATAAGCTTGCCCTTATAAATAATAATGATGGCCATTGGCATGGTAACAAGTTGTCTGCTTTCCTGATATAAGCTAGTACAGCCATCTTTAATCTGTAGCCCCCCAGATATGTTGGACTCCTGCCAACCTAGCAGTTCGAAAGTAAGAAATTGCAAGTAGATAAACAGGTACTGCTTGTGCTATCAACAGGATCAGAATGTGGTTGAGATCCCAAATTGCTTCTGCAAACAGGTTTGCTGGATTCGGGTTTCTCTAGCCCTACTTTTTGATGGCGATCGCTGTGTAGTTTAAAGGCTTGCTAGCATTACAGCACTATCTGCATCACTAAAAAGCAGTATTTGGGCTTCTGCATTTCCTTTTAAAAGGTTGTTTAGCGCTCAACTCTTTTGACTAATTCTTGTTTTAAATAGAGACAGCACCATGTTTAGCAAACATGTTATTAGCGGCAGCCTAATTTAAGAAGGTTTAAAATCATTTTGTCTGGCTAACTTCCCATTCAGGTACAGGTGTGTGTTGCACACAGCATGGACATGCCTGTGAGTGGTTGGCTGCAGGGTAAGGTTGTCGAGTTTCACCCCCCAGCCTCTTCTTGCATTAAAAGAAATGCCACTGAGTTCAGCAGTGAAGTACCTATGTGTCTCTCTTCCCTCTCAGACCCCAGACCCCAGATCCCTTCACTTCTCATTTTCTTGATGTATGTAGCAGCGTAGGCAGGGAAATATAACCCGTAGGTTTTCTTGCCAGAGATTACTCTGGGTTGAAAGGATTTTTGCATGGGATGCCTGAAAGAGGCTCCTTTCATGTCCTCTATCATGCAGCTCTTGGGAATTGAACCCGTCTTTCCAGTCTCCAAGCTTAGCACCTTAACCACTAAGCCACCAGAGGAGCTATGGAAATATAACTAAAAAGCAAGAGGAAAGAACTCAGGAGAAATCTTGGTCTGATTTGCCCCTCAATTCAGTAGCAGATCTACGTATAATGACAAGAGTAGCATTTTGTAAATCTTAGCTAGTCTGGAGTTTGATTCCTCACTGCTTCCTAGAAGAAGAGCCAGAAAACACTTTGTGGCCTTGGGCAAGCTGCACAGTCCCATGACACACCACACACACACTCTGAAGAAGGTGATGGTGTTGTACCTGTGAGTCCCTCCCTCCCTCTTATTTATATGCTGCCTTCACCCCCTTTAGGTAAGCCAAGGTGGCCTACAGATAATTAAGTCTACACAACCGTCACAGTTAAAAACACCGCAAGAAACTACAGTTTATGGAAGAGCAATTAAACATCAATTAATATTAAAACTTCAATTAAAGACATTTTTGTTGTTGTTGTTCAGTCACACAGTCGATTCCGACCCTTTGCGACCCTATGGACCATTGATCTCCAGGTACCCCTGTCCTCCACCATCCTCCTCAGCCCGCTCAGCTCGGTGCCCGTTGCGTCCACAATGCCATCCAGCCATCTCATCCTTGGCCGTCCCCTTTTTCTTTTGCCCTCCACCTTTCCCAGCATCAAGGCTTTCTCAAGTGAGTCCTCTCTTCTCATTTGGTGTCCAAAGTACTTCAGCTTCATCTTTACTATTTGACCTTCTAAGGAGCAGTCAGGACTGATTTCTTTCAAGATTGACTTATTTGTTCTCCTCGCTGTCCAGGGTACTCTCAAAACTCTCCTCCAACACCACATCTCAAAGGCGTCTATTCTTCTGCGCTCAGCCTTCCTAATGATCCAGCTCTCGCATCCATACATTACCACCGGGAATACCATTGCTTTGACTATACGGATTTTTGTTTGCAAGGTGATGTCTCTACTTTTCACTATGTTCCCCAGGTTTCTCATGGCTTGTCTCCTTAGAATCAGTCACCTCTTTATTTCATGGCTGCATTCACCATCTGCAGTGATCCTAGATCCCAAGAAAGTAAAATCCATCACTGCTTCTACTTCTTCTACGCATGCGCAGAAGGGACCTGCGCAGAAGGGTTCTGCGCAGGTCCCGTATTGTCCGGAGCCACGCTTGACAGGTATGCCTGGGAACAGATCAGCAACCGTTGTTTAGAACAAGGGAGAAATGTACCAAAAGTAACTAGCGATGGCAGTTTGGCTACAGCAGGGGTTCCCAACCTAAGGCCCATGGGTCAGTTCTGACCCATGGCACCATTTCATGTGGCCCCCTACCGCCTCCAAGGGCATTTGAGAAACAAAATGGCCACCCCCATTGTGCAGGCAGGGCAAATGGCCGTATGGCCCTCGAAGCTGACTGAGAGAATGTGACCTGTCCCCCGGCTTTAAAAGGTTGGGAACCCCTGGGCTACAGGATTTTGGACCAGCCGAAGATGCTGAATTTCTGGAGAACCCTAAAAGGTTTGCCATATGTTGGAATCAACTTGATGGCACACAATTATTACTAATTTATGAAGAATTAGAGCTGCAGATTCTTCTTTTGTGTCCCAATCAAACCTCGGACTGTCAGAATGAAGCCACTTTTTCAGCTTTGTCTTTGGCCAAACTTAAGTTCTTATTGGTGCATGTTTCTGGCAGACCAGTAAATGAGCTGGACTCTGTATTGCTCCACATTCACACAGTGTGTTGATGTCTGGCAGCAGCCTCCATTTGAGCATGTTGGTTTTGCATTTAGGAACTCCAACCCCCTGCCTATTCAGGGTCCTCCAAGTGACATGGGGAGGTTGAGATCCTCAGCTATACCCTCCTTTAATGTTATTTCATGTCTAGTGAGCTCCTTTCTCTATCTTCTAATTTAGTTTTTTTTTCTTGTGTACCCTCAAGAATGTTTGTTCTTGCCATAAAGCTAAATGTGCAGATTGAGAAATATGTCAATTCCTTGTACTTCCTGATCAGCTTGGTTATTCCAAGCCTCGTAGTTGGAGGAGAATACTTTGGGGTTATCTCAAGCTGAACATTTTGCATGGATTGATCCAGCTGGCTTGCCGTCTTGGTATATTTCAGCACCCAATCCACTGAATGAGGCACTGATGTGCCCTACTTAATGCCATTGCTAATGAGAAAACAAAAATTGGGTTGAAAATGCTGTGGCACAGAGGCAAAGTCTTCATTTAAGCACACTCCACATCGTAGCCCAATGTAGCCCAACTACAACTTGCTTCAGCACCTGTGTATAATCCACACCCATGAATGCTTAAAACATGTTCATGTAAGCACAACAATGGAGGTCTCAGTTTTAACGTTGCCACAGTTGGAGACTGAGGTCTAGTGGTTAACCAGAGGCAGGGTCTTCTCTGCGGTGACACCCAATATTTTTCCTGGAACAGTGGCCAACTTTTTTCTTTTATTTAATGTGGAGAGCTAAGGTTTTTTTGAGGATAAATTTTCAGGGTCTGAATGCTTGGATGGAAACCAGTAACCAATGGCAACGGGGAGTGTTGTTAATATGGAAGTCCTCCTCTTTTCCTTGTTCATTCTCCCTTCTGCTGGATTCCTGGGTAAGAGATAACTCATTCTTGTTGAAGACTGATTTGATAATTGTAGACTTTTGAACTCATGCTTTAGTTAACCTGTCTTATCCGTAGGTTCTCGACTTCATGCTTTTCAAGCATTGCCTGGTGTTTTGTAACATAGAGTGTGCCCAGGTTTATGATGGGTTTTGAACTTAGTGACTTTTATCTGTGTACCTCCAAGCTCTGTTAACACACTTGAGTGTTTTATGGTAATATACTTAATGGCGTTCCTAAGCTATCTGACAAAACAATTTTGTGTTTAAAAGGCAGGGCCTCTGCAGTTTACTCTTTGTCATGTAAGTGTGTAGGACAAAAGAGCAACATCTTTGAACTTGAAATATGGAATTATGTACTTATATATATCTATTCCAATATAATGGCATTCAACGTTCTCTTAGGGTTGAAATATGTTTGATGGGCAATTTTAAACCAGAGGCCTTGGGTTTGGCTAAGTAGCAATAGCAATTACACTTATATAAGACCCCCTAAGGAAATGCGGTGGCTAAATGGTTAAGATGCGGAACTTGACAACTGGAAGTTTGGCAGGACAGCAGTTTATGACCCAAGTGCTGCACATGGAGTGAGTTCCCATCTCTGTCCCAGCTGCTGCCAACCTAACAGTTTGAAAGCAGAAATTGCAAGTAGACAAATAGGTACCACTTTGGTGGGAAGGTAAACAGTGTTCCGTGTTTAGTCATGCCTGCCACATGTCCACGGAAACGTCTGCAGACACAGACAGTATTCGCTCTTTGGCTATAAAGCAGAGATGAGCACTGAACCCTAGAGTCAGATACAACTGGCTTTTGAGCAAGGGTGACTTTTACCTTTGCCTTTACCACCCCATAGCTCTTAGTGCACTCTCTAGGTGGTTCACAAGGTAGTTAGCTTTTTTGCCACCAACATGTTGGGTACTCATTTTACCAACCTCCGAAGCATGGAAGGCTGAGTCAGTCTTGGGTCCAATCAGGATCTCACTCACAACACCAGCAGTTTTGGCTGCAGCACAGCAATTTAATCCAGGGGTGCCCAAACTACAGCCCAATTCATCCAGCCCGCGTACAGGCGTGTTTTACTTCCGCTTCCGGGAGCAATGAGGGCTTCACGGGCTGGATGAATTGGCATTGGGATCCATATCCGGCCCCTGGGCCATAGTGACCAGCCCCCTGAACCACGTGACCGGCCTGCATCCTGAAAAGTTTGGGCAGCCCTGCTTTAATCACCACATCACCACAGCTCTTCATGAAGTAGGGCTTCCATGGCAAAGTACTGTAGATACTTAGCCATTAACTGTAGTATTACTGCAAAGTGGCTTTTCAGGTGTGGGACTCCATCTTCCATCCCCAGAGACCTGGCATTGTGTCTGGGCTGGGGGTTGGGTGATGGAATAAGTACAGTAGTCCAAAACTTTAAATTCTTTAAATTGCTCCCTGCTCCATTTTTATGGGTTTAATTGTTTTGGATTTGCAATTATAAGGCCTTTTTTTTGCTTACGGTACTGCAGTAGCTCAAGTTGCTAAGACGCTGACTGGGAAGCAGAAGGTCAGCAGTTCGATTCCCGAGTACTGCAGGACGGAAATGAGCTCCCGTCTTCGTCCCAGCTCCTGCCAACCTAGCAGTTTGAAAGCAAGAAATTGCAAGTAGATAAATAGGGACCACTTCGGTGGGAAGGTAACAGCGTTCCGTGCGCTCCGGTGTCTAGTCATGCCTGCCACATGACCACGGAAACGTCTGCAGAAGCAGACAACGCTGGCTCTTCGGCTTAGAAACAGAGATGAGCACTGCACCCTAGAGTCGGATACGACTGGCTTTCGAGCAAGGGAAACCTTTTTTGCTTATGTTACATAGACGAATTCAGTGGGATTTTTCCTGCCACAAGATTTGTAATGCTGTCAGAAAAGGGAATCTAGCAATGGACTCCTGCCCAGGCTAAACTGGATATGAAATGTTTGCTCTCATTCTTCCAAAAGGAAGAAATAAAGGAAGGGCGTTTGGTCCGAGGTCATGTAGGTTTCCATCAGCTTCTTGGTACTGTTAAGCTGTATTAAGACACTGGCTTCCTAGAAGGCTATGCATCCAAATTCTATAAAAAGTACTTGGCCCGCACTGTTTCTCCTCTATAGAGGTTACATTAGGTAACTGGATAGAGAACCACGTTCTGAAAAGACGAGGGTTGGGAAGGACAATGCGCTGTTGGATTCCTTAAGTTTTATGTACGTTCAAGACTGCTCCAGTTTTAGGGTGGGACTCAGTTCAGGCCGCTTACGACAAAATTCCAGTTGATTGCAAAAATGAACACAGGCTAACCTTTCTTGGTATGTGCCCTGTTGAAAACAAATTTAAATGCAGGTCTTGAGAAATCGTTCTGGAATGTTTGGGTAGCTCCGAAAGCCTAAGATAAAGAGCCGTGAAGAACTCGGTTTAATTAGGCAGGAGTGGGATGGGAATTAGAAATAAGTTTCAGATACCATGAAAGCAGTTAAGCAAGGGATTTGTTTGGCACAAATGGAGTCTACTATCTACACCCGAACATCTGAAGGTGGGGGAAGAAGGCTAGGTCTGTTTAGCAGAGCGGCATAACTGGAAAAGGAGCCAAGAATGATCTTCTTGGTTTGTGATAAGGTCCCTTGGACTAGATGTGTACATAATTCCATTTTTCAGGTTCCCTTCTCCCACATTTCAAGGTCCATTCTCACCATACCTGTCAAGTATCCCGGATTGGCCAGGAAATCCCGTATTTTGGCACTCGTTCCTCCCCTTCCCCGTCACCACCCCGTATTTTGAACGGCGGGAAAAGGGGTTACTACGCACGCACGCATGCACGCACATGTAGAATCCATTTGTGCAGAACCCGTTTGTACGCACAGAACCATTTGCGTGTTCTGCGCATACGCAAACGTGTTCTGCGCATGTGCAAATGGGTTCTGCGTGCGTGCGCGCGCAGAAATTTCCCGTATTTTTGGGAACCGCGCTTGATGGGTATGATTCTCACAAAGCTTTATCTTAATTGTTGATAAAGGTCTATAGAAAGTCAGGGTGAATATGAAATGGTTCAGGAAGAATGGTAAGATGAAACTTCATATTTTGAGGTTGGGTTGGAGTGCCCTTCTCCACTCGTAAGTGGGTGCTTTGGAGTCAAACTGTATGATACAGATGGCTTTTTTGTTACAGTGTGAAGTTTTTTAAATTCCTGTAGCTAGCTTTTTTATTGGCTCTTGTGAGGTAAACACAGACTTTGTGTGCAAACCTGGTTGGCTAGACTTGAAGTTTGGAGGACATCTGATGGCTGAGGCACCAACATGCCTTTGGCTTCTAATAAGATGTTGTCTGTATTTGTCTAGGTTGGACCAGCCTCAAACTGGGAAAGCTACCTTTTGGGAATGGGACACTGGTTTGAGTGAGTCATTTAAAGCTCCCTCTAGACCAGGGGTTCCCAACCTAAGGCCCTAAGGCAGGATCTGGCCCATGGCACTATTTCATTTGGGCCCCCACCCCTCCACGGGCATTCGAGAAACAAAATGGCCACCCCTTTTGAAGATGTTGGGACAAAATGTCCACCCTCATCATGCAGGCAGTGCAAAATGGCCATCCAGCCCATAAAGCTGACTGAGAGAGTGTGACATGGCTCCCGGCTTGAAAACGTTGGGAACCCCTGTTCTAGACCTCAAAAGGCTTGCTTGGACAGGATTGAACAACTGTAAGGAAGCATCCTGTTGGTCTTTGTTCTTATAAAATACATTGGCTGGTTGGCTCTTTGGCTCTTTTCTTATGTCTTGTTTTCTTAGGTTTCTCTTAGTTGTTGTTTTTAAAAAAATAGGGGAAGAATATGAAAACAACAAAATAATAGTAGTCCAGTTCTTTCATCTGCAATGCATAATCTGATAGGGTACCTCCACACTGTTGTAGAATATTGCACCAAAGATTGACAAAGAGGCTGGTGGGAAATAAGTTTTGTCATTCTTATTAACATCAAAAAATAAAAGTCAGCCATATGTCAAAGGCTTCTCTTTCAGGGAGAACAAACTTTCTTCTGGACTGATTGCCTGCCTACCTCTGTCTTTACCCTTCAGCTTTCTCTATTGGCTGTATTTGTGGATGTCTTAGTCTGCCCTTCTCCAATCCAATACGCTTCAGGTGGGTTAGACAAGTCCCATCATGCCCTGCCTCCCTGCGTAGGACCATGAGGCTTGTAGTCAAGTCACTTGGCAGATACCTGATTCAGGAGTGACAAACAAGCGGTTTCCTGTGATTATCTTATTTCACTCTCCCAACATGAACTCACTTTTCATCCCACTTTATCTGTGCAATAGCCTGTAAGATAGATCCTGTATCTTCTCAACAAGGCAGCTGGTTTAGGATGCTTCAGCCATAGAGAATTTTTTTTGTGGTGAGATGCAGCGTATGCTAGAGCAGTTTTGCGTTTCTTACATTCCTTTTAAAAATGCCTCCGGGCGCAATTAAAGGTGCTGGTGATTACCTTTAAAGCCCTTCATGGTAGTGGACCAGGGTACTTAAGAGACCGCGTCACCCTAACTAAGGTCATCTGCCCGTCCCACTAGAGCAGACCGGAGGGGCTCCCTGATAGTTCCATCTGCTAGAGAGGGCCTTCTATGTGTCTGCTCCGGCCCTGTGGAACCTCCTGCCAACTGAGCTTCGTCTCCAGGCAGAGCTTTTATCCTTTTGCAAAAACCTCAAAACCTGGCTGGCACAAAGGGTGTGTGGGGGCAGCTGGGGAGATCGCCACTCTGGGCTGGCTTGTCTAAGTATCGTCCGGGCTGTCAGTTTTAGTGTTCTGTGTTAGTTTTAGTGTTGGTTTTAGAAATCTGATGATGCGGCATTGGGGACGGCATTTTAAATTTTTAAAACTTTAACAATTTAATATTTTAATTTTTTTATCTTAATGTTTTTGTAGAGTTTTTATTTGTCATGTTTTATATGTGTAAGCTGCCTGGAGTTGCCTTGGCGAGGGGGCAGCAGTAGAAATGTGAGTAAAATAAAATAAAATAAATATACAAATGCATCATTTATGGCCAGGTTATCCTGCTATGCTAATAGAGAAGACCATACTGCCAGTGACTCAATGCCAAGTGTCCGGCGGCAGTTAACTAAGCTGATAACCCTGAGGACTAACGGCCTTGGGTACCGAAGTCCTCAGGGAAGGGTGATGGTCCCCAAATGGATTAAATCCCTGTTGAATCCATCTTGATGGAGGGCAGCAGCTTCATCAATACCGTCCTGGGGCTGTTGAGGACTTTGCATGCCAAAAGTTCTCAGGAGCAGAAAGTGGCTTGCAGAACTGGATCAGTGGTATAGGTGTCACGCTGCGATGCAGAAGGCAGATGAAAGGCCACTGCATTATATTCTCAGGACAGTCTTCATGGCTAATCACCATGTTGATCGCCTATATTCAGATTTGGATATGGCAGAAGAAGAAGAACACTTATTTCCTCATTGTGTGTTGGACACTCCCTTCACTGAAGTCTCAAACCTTCTGCCACTCTGCTGCACAAACTATATGCAATTTAGTAAGATAAATAGGGACCACTTCAGTGGGAAGGTAACAGTGTTCCGTGCGCTCCGGTGTCTAGTCATGCCTGCCACATGACCACGGAAATGTCTGCAGAAGCAGACAGCGCTGGGCTCTTCGGCTTGGAAACAGATGAGCACTGCACCCTAGAGTCGGATATGACTAGCTTTCGAGCGAGGGAAACCTTTAAAGCAGAGTTACTGTCCTATGCAAACACATCTGGTGCACATTCTTTGGTTAGGCTTTTAACTGATGAACTTGTGATACAGCTGTGACAGATGTTTGCCATGAACTGTTGAAGTACACTTTCTCCAGTTTGGTGCTACATGCTCATACTGGCTGGGAACTATATGAGCTGTAATTCAAAGCATCTCAAGAGCAGTAGGTTAGGAAGTGGCATGTTCTTCTGGAAAGTCTACCTGCTACGCACATCATTGCATGTATATATTATTCTCAAATACCGGTACACGTTTTCCTTAATGCATACATGATTATGCTAACCTGAGTGTTTGAAATGACTGAATGAATTATTGGTGGAGAAGAATAGTTGTAGTGGAATCATCAATGACTAATAAACCTGTTAAAGAAAAGAAGTGTTAGATCTCTCTGTCTTGGTTATTATCTTGTCATAAAGCGTGGGCTCCAAATGATTCAAGGAGAATCAACCCGTTCAGTTTCACATGCTGAAAGCTATTAACATATTATGTATGTGACAATCACATGAGCCTTGAGGATGTTAAACAAGGGGAGATGTCTGGTGACTGTGTTTTTTGAATAATTAATCCAAAACGTACAAGGTAACAACATGGCCTTCAAACCATTATGAGATCATGTCATCATTAAGACATCAGTCTTCTTCTTCCAAGTCATGGTCACAGGGAAGATATCCTTATTTGTATGTTATTTATCCATTGCATTTATATCACACTGTTCTTCTGGTGAACTCTCTCACCTCCTCCTGTTTTATCTTTACAACAAGTAGATCAAGTTGAGAAAGAGTGACTGGCCTGAAGTGGGTTTCATGGTTAAATGGGGGTTGACTAGCTCAGCTATTTGTTTGTTTGTTTGTTTGTTTGATTGATTATATACCACCCAACAGGTAAATATTTTTTCTATCTAGTAAATTCTCTGAACATTGGTTGTCTCTCTCCCATCCACGGGGGATACATACCGAGACTTACTATGGGTATCTGAAACTTCAAATAGTGAACCCTATATTTGATAAAGAATCAGATAAGTGAAAGAGAGGTTTCAAATGCCTCTGTCCTTCTACATGAGTGTTACCAAAATGTCTGCCTTATTCCTTGTAAGTAATACACTGCAGACAATGGCCTCTAGTGGCCAGCTCTGGTGAAGTGACATAGAAATATATATGTATTTCAAGGCCTTTTTATTGAATATTTTTACACTTGTGGATGATTGAAACTGTGGATACTGAACCCACAGATATGGGTGGCGATATAGAAGGGGAAATTTTATATTCTTGCCCTTGGTACAGTCTAAGAAAGGCTTCCATAGGGTCCCACATCATAGCTGTCGCCTATGCCTTTGAACCTCTGTATGCCATTAGTCCTCGTTTAGACAAGAAGGCTTCTCCTGGTTGTGAATTCCAAATAAGATCAGTGGCAGACACTTTTTCAAAGTTGTTCTCTTGTTGCGCATGGATCTGCACTGTACATTAGGGTTACAAAGAACAGATATCCTTTAATTGTTCCCTTTTTTAAAGGCTTGATTGGATTCATGCACCACAGAGAAAACTAGAATCTGTGCACAGAGTTGAGCTGGAACTGCAGATATTCTCTTTTTACTAGTTCTCAAACAAATAGAGAAAGTACTTTTTCACCCAGAGGATCACTGGTCTATGGAACTCCCTGCCAGAAGAAGTGGTGACAGCTGTCAGTCTTGACAGCTTTAAGAAAGGATTAGACAAATTCATGGAGGACAAGGGTCTCAATGGCTATAATTATGGATACCTAAGGACAACCTCTGGGTTGGAGAGATAGGCAGGATATCTCTCAATGCCATTTCCAGGGAATCCTAAGCAGGTGAAGGCATCTCCTTGGGAATAATACCCTGAAGCAAATGGTGAGCCACTGTGTGAGACAGAATGCTGGACTGGATGGGCTGTGGTCTGTTCCAGCAAGGCTGTTCTTATGTTCTTATGAAAGTGGTTTATGGAAATCTGCCTTATAAACAACACACACAAATGATAATCCACACTATATGGCTATGGCAATCACAGCATCAAGATGATCTATCTTTAATCTGAAATCCTCTGGTGCTCACTACCATTCACAAAGAGATAGCAAGCAGGGGGAAATTCCAGAACCTGGATGCTTTTTTCACCAGTTAACTACTCCTCACACAAACACAAAACAACAGTCAGGGCTGTTTTTCAACAGGCTTTCTCAATATCTATTGCTTGGAGCCACAAAGTACTCAAAATACCTAGAAGAAAGGGTAATGATCACAAGAGGGTATCACGTGGACCATCTTGACTGCTGCGCTTTTATAGTCTGGCATCCTTTTTCTTGTTAGCTACAGAATACGAAGGAATATTGGGCAATATAAATACGACTAAATAAATAAATAAAAAATAAATTTCCTGGCATTTTGAATTGTTCAGAAGCACAGTATCCCACACTCATAAATTAGAGATTTTTTTGTTTGTTTGAAGAATTGAATAAATAGACAAAGGTGAAACTTAGATTGTTGCAGACAAAGTTTAGATAGCCAACCTCATCAGGGTTCTATATTGTGCAGAGCTAAAACATACTTTTAAGTGTACGTTGTCAGTCTATTCTACTGAATGTTCGGGCTGCCCCTTGCTATGCAAAACTTTATATCCTTTTTCTTTCTGGCAATGCAGGGACCTCACTGGCTGATTCAACAAGGTTCCTCATCTTAGCTCTCTGGAAGGTAATAATAGTAATTAAAGAAGTCTCCATTATTAAGAAACAGCATCTTTGCCAGACTAGAAGTGTGGTTTTTTGTTTAAAAGAAAGAAACCATGCACTGTCATTAGTCCTCTTTCATTCGAAGCTTTCTTTTCTTTCGATTACAATCCCCTTAGACGCCTAGTTCTTTAAGATTTAGAAAAATGATGTAATGGGAACTGCTTTGAAACTTTCATTAGTCCTGTTAATTAGATAAATATTTGAAAATTGTAATGGTTGTGGGCCATACTGGGCATAAGTCTTTATCCAGTGGTGGATCAAACCAATTTACACATGTTTTAGAACCGGTGATCCCTCAGTAATTAAAGATATCTGTTTGTCATAGAACATCGATTTTTCTGTGCTATGTATTTTGCAATTGTTTTGTTTTGCTGTTCTTACTTTGGAAACCCATTTGCAAGTATGTCTCCGAGAGGAACCCATTGATCAAGAAAAAATATGCATTCCTTATAACACCTAGGTTGACCTTTAGGTGTAGAACTATTGAAATCACTGGGATATACAGTAGGTTAGTAAAGGTCAAAGTCTCCCTTACTCAAAAGCCAGTCGTGTCTGACTGTAGGGGGTGGCACTCGGTTCCATTTTCAGCCAAAGAGTCCATGCTGTCTGCGTCTGCAGGCGTTTCCGTGGTCATGTGGCAGCCTTGACTAGATGCTGGAGCACACGGAATGCTGTTACCTTTTCCTGCCAAAGTGGAACCTATTTATCTAATTACAATTTCTTGCTTTCAAGCTGCTAGGTTGGCAGGAGCTAGGACAGATGACAGGCGCTTATTGCGCAGCACTCTGGTTTCGAACTGCCGACCTGCCAACCTTCTGGTCATCAAGTTCAGCGTCTTAACTACTAAGCCACTGTGGCCATTCCTACCCAGTATAGTTAGTGATGAGGCAGGCTTGGTGACGCAGACCAGTAACACTTGGAGGTTTGTGCTTTGCTCACCTCTGCCAACAGCACGTGTACATAGGAGCTATACCAGGCTCCCTGCTACATGTCCTTCAAATGTTCTAGGCCACATCTCCCATCAGTGGTTGTCATAATTGGCTCTTCCGACTGAACATGATGGGAATTATAGTGTTATAGCTTAAAACATCTGGAGAGGGACAACAGATCGGAGGAAATACAGTTTTGAAGAGAGTCTTTCATTCTGTTCCTTGAAATGTATGTTCCAGAGAGAATCCCAAAAGGGGAATAAAAGGTTTTGATGCCTTGCTTAGCATGAGATGACGTGGCCTAGATGTTCCTCTGAAAATTGAACAGTGGGCGACCTTCTCTTTTCCTGGAACCAGCCCTTATCCTGGCTGTGTTGCAGCAGCCTCTAATACTGCCATAATAGCGGTGTGGCTACCCACCGCTAAAGCCCTGTTGTGAATAATGTTAATTTTGAATGTGATTGAAGGTCAAGAGGAGAGCCTTCCTGCCAGCCTGCTGTTCTATCTCTGAGGGATGCTCTTTAATCCGAACCTGGTCTGGTTACCAAGGCGATTTGGTTGGCATCCCCCGGGAAGAAATGCATCAGATGAGAGTTCCCCTCCTATTGTGAGACTTCCCTGCTCAGTGTTTGTAAGAACAAATGTAGGGGAGCATGATCTACCGGGTGGTTGGACTTATGTGTTGTAACCAGGTCAGAGCCCCCCACCGGAAGGCAGTGGGGTGAGCATTTTACCCACCTGGTGGGAAGCTGGATTGCACCTCTGTTAAAATCTTTAAGAGAGATCTGTGACAGCCATAGTTGGTAGGATAGCTCAGTGGTTCAGTTATCTGTCTACAGAGACAGAGGTTGTGAGTTTGATTCCCCACTGTGCCTCCTGCGTGAAGGGGCAGCCTGCATAGACTTGGGCAAGCTACATTGTCCTAGGGCCATGATGGCGAACCTTGGCACTCCAGATGTTCTTGGACTTCAATTCCCAGAAGCCCAAGCCCCCATGAATCTACACGAATGGGTTTGCTGCGATTCATCCATGCCGTGCCGCCCATGTTGCTCCTGGAAGCGGAAGTAAAACGCACCCGTACAGAGGAAGAGTTAACCTGGAAAGCCTTATCCGTACAGGCACGTTTTACTTCCTCTTCCAGGAGCGATGAGGGCGGCGTGGCAAGGGCTGGATGAATCGCAGAAAACCCATTCGTGTGGATTCATGGGGGCTTGGGATTCTGGGAATTGAAGTCCAAGAACATCTGGAATGCCAAGGTTCGCCATCACTGTCTTGGGAGTCCTCAGAAGAAGGGAATGGCAACCCATTTCTGAGTATTCTCTAACTAGAAAACCTAGGAAAACCTGAGTTCGAATCTTTGATCAACCATGAAAACTCAATGTTAGTGTGGAATGGGTAAAATAATTTCTTAAACACTTCACTTATCTTGAAAGCTCTATTAACGTTGAAGACCTATGACAACACTGACAATAGGTTTAAAAAGGAGATAGACTTCATCATCAAAATTGCACAGACTCATCCTCCTCCTCCTCCTAATCCTCCTCCTCTTCATCATCATCACCACGTGGTGTCAAGACAGTTTCAGTTTATGAGGACCCTTTCCTTTCCATGGTTTCCCAGCTATAGAATATTCATAAGTGATTTATTACCCCTTTTTTCTGGGGAAGCCCTTGGGACTATGCAGTTTGCCCAAGGCTATATAGGTTGGATATTTTCCCTGAAGGCACAGCAGGGAGCAATTAGCAATTACTGTATACTTATATACCATCCCATAGCGATTAGTGAACTTTCTGGGCAATTCACAAAGTAATTATCATTTTGCCCCTATCATGCTGGGTACACGTTTTACCGACCTTGAAGGATGGAAGGCTGAGTCAACCTTGGGTCCCAGCAGGATCGAACTCACAGCATCAGCAGTTTTGGCCTGCAGTACAGCAGTTGAACTGCTGCATCACATTCCCTACCTCTGGCTTCTCAACCACTGAGCTATCCAGGAAGCTTGTCATAATCACATAAGATACTGTGCCTTACTAACATTTTTACTGAGTAAAATATGGATTTTGCTAACATAAAATGTAATAGTAGCCACCAATTTGGAGGGCTTTGAAAGAGGATGAGACCAGGAGAAGATAAGGTAGCACCGAGTTTTAGTCAAGATTAAAGTTTATTCTTCCCATATCAGAGGCAGTATGAGTCTGAATACTAGTTCTTGAGGGGTGTGGTTGTTCTTGTGTTTTCTTTGTGGGCTTTGTGTGGGCATCTTAGATAACCCATTGTGGGAACAGACTCAGCATACTAGCCTAGCAAATCTAATCCAGCAGTACTGTTTTGACCATCATCAGTCGTTTATTGTTGTTCTTAAGTAATGTTCTGCCTATTTGTAACCACATCTAGACATTGTTAGTAGCTGTGAAGCAGAAACGGAAGAAAACAGGCTATTCGTGAAGCATGAAGTGGCTAGGCATAATTGTGAAACTTTGAACTTAAACTTCAGACCTTGAAATGTAAACATCTTACTGCACAGTGTCTTTCATTACTGTTAAAATCAGGGTGTCAGTATTTTTTTTTAAAAAGCACCAATAATTTCAGTGCATGTTTGTTATTGAAAAGAAAAAGTGACGGAAACTGAAGGAAATATAATCTCTCGGACTCCTAGTCCAGGGGTGGCCAACCTTTTTCCACTGTGGGCCTGACAACGCCCCCAGGCAGCTGAGCGGACTGGGCCACACACCCCAAAAGCAGAAGCTGGCACATTTATGGCTGTCATAAATGCGCCCACTTCCGCATTTACAACAACCACTGGCAAGTTTGCACATGCATAGGCACGTTTTATGGCTGACCTGCTTCCACTTCCAGGTGCGGCAAAAGTGGTGATGGCGTTGTCGGCCGGGGCCGGCCCATGGGCTGTAGTTTGGGAACCCCTGTCATAGTCACACAGTAACTGGTTGGAATTGTTCATAATCTCCTTTCAGACTAACAAACATCAGGTGTTCTGTTTATCTGTAGCCAATGACTTCTCTTCCTCTCTTCCTCTACCTCCACTTCTTTCCCTCCCTCCCATGGCATACAGAAATGGCAGGTTGGTTTTCTCTGTGAACAATCTAACGTTTGACGCCCTGCGGTGACCAAGAAAGCCCACACTTTCGGAAGAAGTGCCGTCTCAATTTGGTGGGCTGGGATGCCGAGAAATATGATGTCCGACTTTTCGGGAATGGTGTGCGAAATTCCTCCCGAGGTTCAGTTTGGGAGCCTTGAGAAGAAACGTCATTTGGAGAGCGGAAAGAGTCGTCCAAGGCAAAGAGGGTCAACTTTGGTGAGTACCTGGTAATGCAAGCTTTGTTTCAGCTGGAGATCTGCAATGTATGGTTGTCGGTTCTCTTAGCAATCCTTGGGTGCATTCATTCTTCTTTCATGTCCCGATCAAACCCTGGACTGCCAAAATGAAGCCACTTTCTTGGCTTTTTTCGTTGGCCAAACTTAAGCCCTCACCGGTGCATGTTTTTGGCAGTAATCGGCAGACCAGTAAATGAGTCGGATTCTGTATCTCCACAGTCACACAGCATGTTGTTGTCTGCCAGCAGCTCCCACTTTAGCATGTTGGCCTTACATTTCGGCACTCTGACCTTCAGCCTATTCAGAGTCCTCCTAGTGATATAAGTGAGGTTGAGCTATATCCTCCTTTAATGTTATTCCATGTCTAGCGAGCCTCTTCCTCCATCTTCTAATTTAGTTTTGCTCTTGCGTACCCTCAAGAATGTTGGATGCATTGAAAGCCCTGTTTGGGTGTTCCAGAAAGAGTTGGTATGAAAGCATGAACAGGGAGGAACTTCTAACTCTAACGTCACTGGCGTTGGCACTGGCGTTGGCATTGGCGCCGGCATCTTTGTCTTCGTCTTATTCTTTGTCTTCATATTCTTCTTTGTCTTCTTCTTTTTCCATGTCCAGGTCAAACTTTGGACTGCCAAATCTCTTGGCTTTGTTGTTCGCCAAACTTAAATCCTCACTGGTAGTATCTCTCTACATTCACACAACGTGTTGTTATCCATTGTTATTCACAACTGCATCTGAATCGTAGTTTTTAATGTGCCCAGCTGCCTTTTGTCAAAGCAGACTGTGTTGTAGTCCAGATAAGATGCACAAGGTTAAAGTGACAGGACATGTGATTAGGCATGATTAGGCCATCATGCCAACACCTGTGTTTTTCCTGAGCGCAGCTAATTCCTGACAGTCATTGCTGTGTGTGCGTGTGTGCATGCGTGTGTGTATGTCCCTGAGAGGTAGAGTTCCCTAGCAACATTACAGTTTTGTGAACAATTCCTAGCTCTTCTGTAATGGCTTGGGTTTCAGTGAGCACTGAAGAGAGCAAAACTTTACAAAAATAATCTCCTCTTGATAGAAGGTGACAATTCATAGGATCAATTTGTTGATGAGAATCTTGCTTGAACCTTCCTGGTTATGGGAAATGATCATGGGCAGTTTATATGTACTTCTAAAAGTTACTGCTATGCCGCCATTGGTGGGTCTAAAACTGGAATTCCCAACCTTTTCATTCTGGGGGCCGGGTCATGCTCTCTCAGTCAGCTTCGAGGGCTGGATGGCCATTTTGCCCTGCCTGCAAGATGGGAGTGGCCATTTTGTCCCAACAGTTTCAAAGGGGCAGCCATTTTGTTTCTTGAATGCCCTTGGAGGGGTGGGGTGCCACATGAAATGGTGTCATGGGCTGGATCTGGCCCACAGGTTGGGAACCCCTGGTTTAAAAGAACGTGCAGTATTTGTTACAATTAGATATAAGATCCTTGGTTCTGAGTCTCCCATGTACAGTATTTCTCCACCCTAGAAGGTCTTGTGAATCTTCGTGTTCAATTTTTAAAATTTACTGAGGCCTTTTGCTTTTCATGTTAAGACATTGTGTTTGACGACAAACGGTCGGCAGGCCAGCAGTTTGAGACCTGAGTACTGAATGATGGAGTGAGCTCCCATCTCTTTCTTGGCTCCTGCCAGTCTAGCCGTTCAAAAGCAAGAAATTGCAAGTAGATAAATAGGTACCACTTGGGTGGTAAGGTAACAGCGCTCCTTGTACTGTGATGTCTAGTCATGCCTAACACAGACAGCGCTGGCTCTTTGAGAGTAAATAGAGAGGAGCACCGCCCCCTAGAGTCAGATATGACTGTCTTTCGAGCAAGGGAGACCTTTTCTTTACCTTTAGTACAATACTCTTATAAAATAATTTATTGTAATTTTTTTTAACCTTAAATCTTGAAAGCTGCTTTGTATCCTCTTGGGGAGAAAGGCTGGCCACGAATATTAGAATGAAGTGGAAATAAATTAATGAATAATGTGGAGTGTGAGCAAGATGGTGTTGGAAGTCAGCAGGATATGTAATATTGTAAACATGACCTCTCTTGTGTTGGTGAAGGAAAGAAAGCCCTGTGTGTACCCATTAAACCTTTCTTTCTTGATTTGTTTAGACTTCAAAATGGACTAGAGGGTTAAATCCCCTTCTGTTGCTGAATTTGGCAGGTGCATTTCTCCAATCATTGCTGGTTATTGTCACTACAAAGTAGTGGGTGGAGGGAAACAAGGATAAAATGAATACACGAAGCTGCCTTTTGCCTGTGTATTTCCTGTATTTATTGTTACATGGATATCTTATCCTAAAGGAGGAGGATGATGATAATGCAGTTGCCTCAGACTATGCAAACAGCTCTGGTCCTGTTTCCTTCTTCCTTTGAAACTAGGCTGTAATGTTTAATTACTGCAAGCATTTAATGTTTCTCAAATGACCACATTAATTTGCATGAAGCTTTCATACACACAAGTCCCCTGTGAGAACAGAAGAAGAAAAAAAGATGACTCAAATTGTGTTGAACATGGAGGTATATAATAAAGTCAAAAATGGAGATTATTGTATTCTTCAGTCATGCAGCAAATGTCCTTTGTCAGGTGTGGATCCAGTACCGCCATTTTCTGCTCCTCTCCTTGCTGGTTATCATATTGTCTGTTGATTTATTTATTTATCTGGCATCTATCCTGCCTTCCTCAAGAATTAGGATGGTGTCTTTCCCTTATAATCTCATTCCTGATTTCATCCCTTCTAGTCACTCCAGCAGCATCCCTCAGGTATCTCATTTCTGTGGTGACCAGCATTTGTCATAAGTGTCTATGTTTGGCACTGGTAGGTGGGAATTAATATGCTTTGTTTGAGGTGCTTCTTTGTGCTGGTTGTTATAGCCTTGTGTTGTAAGAGTGAAGCTAACTACAGGGACTGCAGTGGCTCAAGTGGCTAAGATGCTGACTTGGAGGCGGAAGGTCAGCAGTTCGATTCCCGAGTACTGCAGGACAGAATGAGCTCCCGTCTTTGTCCCAGCTCCTGCCAGCCTAGCAGTTCGAAAGCAAGAAATTGCAAGTAGATAAATAAGGACCACTTCAGTGGGAAGGTAACACCATTCCGTGCCTGCCACATGACCACAGAAACGTTTGCAGCTCTTCGGCTTTGAAACAGAGATGAGCACTGAACCCTAGAGTCGGATACGACTGGCTTTCAAGCAAGGGCAGCCTTTACTAACTGTCCCAATATTCGGTTTGCCTTACTGCACCGTATGAAGATCACTTGCAGTTAACTTAATTAATATTTAAAATCCACTACGTTTACTTTTTATTTGTCATTTGATTTTGCTATTTGTTATTTTCATGATTAGTTTTTATATTGATATTTATTGTTGTTTATTATTATGAAAACACCCTGAGTAGTGCTAGTTGGGCAGTATATAAATCTTAAAATTAATTAATTAATTAATGTTAAATAATATTCCTTCATAGAAGAAAACATAAAACATATGAAGTTAAGATGCATATATTGAAGAAAAGAAAAGATACAATAAATGAGCTATTCTGAGATGTTTAAGGACAGTCATTTTTAAAAAAAGTGGAGCAAAGGGTTCAGAGTACTGTAGAAGAAAAGGAATGTGGAAGTCAAACTTTAAAAGAAAGGACATTCCCAACAATTTGAGCTGTTCAGTATTTGAAACCACAATGCAAAATGTTTAACCACAAAACCCAGTAGTAAAGATAAGCTCTCTGAAAGTACAGAAAAGAATTCCAATTATTTTGGTACCTATTGCTTTCTTACAAATGTTTTGGAAGAATCTTTATTTTAAAAAAGAAGATGTTTAAGGTTGACCTCAAGTTCTTAGCTTCTTCTCATAGCCATGTATGTCAGCTCTACTGACATATTTTGAATTCCAGTGCGGCATTGAGGTTGCTAAATCCTTGACTTATTAAAACATTCTTTTTTTTGTTTTTAAAGCAAACTCCTCTGGCATGTTTATAGCTGCTTACGAAATCAGGACATTTCAGTATAAATGAACCCGCTATAGGAAGAGCACTGCTAATCGCTGTGTAGCAAAGGTAAAGGTCATAATTGTTCGAAAGCCAGTTCTGTCCGACTCTAGGGTTCAGTGCTCATCTCTGCTTATAGCTGACTAGCAGGGGTACCCGGCGTTGCCCGGGCGTGGTTTGGGGGGGGGCTGGCCAGTGTGGACCAGGGCCAAATGTTTTTTTATTGGTTTAGGTGGTAACACAACACACATGCTGACACACAACACACACACAACACACCCAGACACATCTCACACATCACAACACACTCACACAACACACCCAGACACATGACACACTAAAATAACACCCCCCCACACGAGACACACATGAAACACACGACACCCACCACAGCCAGACACATCACACACAACACCCCCCCCCCAATGCACACGCGACACACAGGGCACAACACACTCACACATGGCACACACACACACACACACACACAACAGTCTCACACTACACACTACACTCCAATACACAGCACACACACCCGACACACAACAGACCCCCAACATACAACACACACACATCACACCCAGACCCAACGCAACCCAACCTGTACTGAGGAGAAACCCGGGCACGGGTCCCTCCGGCCCTGGGCCACCTTACCCCCTGCTGTGCATGCCATGGAGGGGGTTGGGGCCAAAAGAAACCCCCCTCTGACATGCGCCTCTCCGGACGGATCAGCCCTGGCGGAGCGCCTAGAAGATGGGCGAACTTGACTCTCCAGAGGAAGGAGAAGTCATAATACGACTTTTACTTCATCTAGATAGACAAGTTCGACTGGTTTCTCAGCATTCCGCCAGGGCTGTGGCTGACCATGCCGGAGGCGAGCCGTGCAGAGAGGCACACACCGGGGTGGGGGTCTTTTGGGCGCCCCCCCACTCCGGCGCGTGCATGAAAGAAGGCACCAATGGAGCCCTTGCAAACCCTGGGCACTGGCCACCGGCGGAGGAGCCACCACGCCAGACAACACGTGGCGGAAGCTGTATAAACGCTGAACTTGTATAAACACATGAATTATACTTCTTTAACAGATCCCTGAAGAAACTATTGTGAAAAACCTCAAAATTATCCAGAAGGGTTTTGGATATTTGTATGGATTATAGAATTTATTATGGATCATAAAACCAGTGGTATATTACACTATTGATTTTTGCCCGGTTGGAGCAGCCTTTCACTTTTTGGATTACACCACAGTATACATGAAGTTTTGTTTTGAATTTGTGTACATGAATGAATGATTTTTTGTTGAACCATTGGAATAAACTTAGACTTTTAACACTTAATTTTTTGGACGACAGATTTTCTGAACAGTTGTTTTTGCACGTTGAGGCTCTTCCGCCAGTGGCCAGTGGCCGGGGCTTGCAAGGGTTCCATCGGCGTTGGGTCGGGAGGGGAGGCTGGTGGTGGGGACTGGGCGGCTGGATCTTCCGAAGTCCATCGGAGGCTGTGCTGGCCCCTTGCACTCCCGAGGGCTGGTTGGGTGTGGGGCAGCACCTGCAGAAGGCGCCCGCGGACGGCGACATTGGCAGCTGGACCATGGCAAGGGCAGTCGCTGGTCCTGGCACTTCCCATGGCTTTGTGGGGCAAGGGAGGCAGTGGCGGCGGGCCCATCTGTGGCGGAGTGGCTGCCTCGCTCGACAGCCGAATGGCCCACGTGCCTCTTGTGCTCCACCCACAACCCCGGATATCTGGATTGAGGCGGAGCCTTGTGTTGGGGCATGCGCAGTGCAGGCCGGCCTGGCCTGCTGCACATGCCCACTCTGCGCAGTGGGTGGACTTCCGGGCAGGTGGGGGTGCCCCTTTTCGGTGTCTCTTCTCTTTCTTTCCCAAGAGAGAGAAGAGATAATGAGCCAATCAGCTTCAAGTATATTTGCATACAACAAAGAGGATATTTCCATGGTTTTGTCTTAAACACAGAGTTTTTAAAAATGAAATTGCGGTACAGAAGGCTAAGACAGTAGACAATTAACTGATATAAGTGTAAAAAATAGTTCCATGAAAAATCACCATAATATGAAATGCTGTCACAGTAGAGAATAGAGAAAGAGATTTAAAATAGAATTATTACAGTAAGGCTGGCCTGCTGCCTTGTTCCCCGTGAGGGGCATTAGTAATGCTAAGGGCAGTGCCTAAGGGGTGCTCCCTCCTCCACCAGGGGGAGCCCAACTCCCTTCTCTGGCTCTGGTATAAAGAACATACCTCATAAATATAATAATATAATAATAATATATGGGAGATTTACATGCTCCGTGAATTTTTTTTAAAATATGGGAGATTATTTAAAAATATGTGATGGCGAGAAGAGCGCTAAATGTCAGGGTTTTCCCAGGCAAAACAGTATACTTGACACTATGTGTCAGCTTAATCTGACATTTGCCGTTGAGTTACTACTGGCAGTATGGTCTACTCCAAGTGTTCTTGAACTTCAGTTCCCAGAAGCCCAGATATTTGGGCTTCTGTGAATTGAAGTCCAAGAACACCTGCAGTGCCAAGGTTCGCCATCACAAGCCTACTCTATTACCATAGCAGGATAACCTTGCCAGACATTAATTAGTGGGAGATTCAAGACAGATAAAAAGAAGTACAATCCCTATTCTGGTTTTATATCTGAAATCCCATGGAGGACTAACCGTGTGGTGTGGAAAAAGTTGGCCATGTAAGCCCCACCCGTAATCCTTTCCACCTCTGGAGGTCACAGAAATCTTTCCATGAGGAACACCTAGGTCTGAATTGCAGATTATGCACTGAAAATATGCGTGTGATTGGGGGTACTGTAATTTTAGCAACAGGAGTTCCTTAACAGGAAAAGGCTGTGTTGCAATTTATGCCTGGCAAATTAGCCTGTTTTTGTTTTGTAACTGGGGTCAGGTGGAAAGTGACACAACTCAGGTCTGTGAGTCAGGCACAGTAGCACTGAAAGATTTGTATGCCTGGAAGGATAAAATTGTAAGAGAAGGAAATAGACATCTGACTTAAGGTGTGATCTATCTGGAGCAGGGGTGCCCAAACTTTTTGGGCTGCGGGCAGGGCACGTGGTTCAGGGGGCCAGTCATGATAGCTCAGAGGCCAGATCCGGCACCCAATGCCAATTCATTCCGCAAAGCCCTCGCCACTCCCTGGAGCGGAAGTAAAACACACCCGTTTTAGTGTAAGGGACCAAAGACAATGAAACAGCCGAAGGGTTGGCTTAACACAGGTTTATTGCATGATGATCCGGAGGAACATGTGGTAATGGCGGATGAGTGGCTCAATATATACAGCTGGCTATACATTTGAATGTGGCTCATCGACAGACTATTGGTTGCTGCCTGCGTGACGTTGTAGGAGGTCACGCCCTTCTTGACCAGGTGAAGAGGTGGCGGGGAATCTTCCCGCGCTGCTGAACCAGGTGAATCTGAGCCATGAGAGCTGGACGCTCGCTATTGCCATCTAGTGGTCACTAGCTCGCGTCCCCTTATTGGGTTTACATTGATACAGCTGATGGTTATAATGTTGCACACAGAAAGGTTACATTGATAACACATGGCAAAGGTACATTGTTAAAGGCACAGCTTTACAGAACACAACATCCCTCCCCCCTAGGATGAGACGAAGTCTCTCAGCCAAGATGGCTTGTTGCATGTGCGTTTGGGCCGTGAAGAGGGCTGCCCCCCCGGGGGCGTTATTGCTTCTTTGTTCCCTGGTCCCTTGTCCTGAAATGGGAGAGGGAGACTTGTTAGTGGCTTGCCGCTGTCTGGCGGCCTTAGGGGAAGGGAAAAACTCCATTGTGGGCAGACCGGGGGCCGTCGGGGCTAACGAAAAACCCCTCTTCTCGCTTGGACGGGTGGGGGACCACTCCGAAACCCCCCCCCCGGTTCTGAAAATCAAAATCTAACTTAGTAGGGGTGTCCGCATTTGTGGGGACCTTCCGCGAGATATGTATGGGGTCGGGTCCCTCCTCCTCGGAAAGATCCCCCAGGGTATCTACGAGGATATCCTCCTCCCCCCTTGGTGGGGGCCCACGGTCCCCCTTCCCTCCCCCTTGGGCTGAACGGGTGGGGGAGAACCCTAACGCTGACTTATTCCCTGCTTGGTCTGTGCCCTGCTCATCGGAGACCCTGCGTCGGAGCTGGTCCGCGTGCCGCCTCCACAGGAGCCGTGTGCTGGTTTCCACGCGGTACGACACGGGGCCGGTTTGCTCCACAACTACGCCCGGTACCCAGGCTGGGCCCGTGCTGGCGTAATTCCTGCAATGCACGGGGGCGCCTATACTGAAACTCTTTGTAGCCTCTAGCCCGATGTTCCTTCCTTTGTCCTCTACCCTCGTGGGGTCTAGCCTAGTAAGGATGGTGGTCAGTTTCCTACGCATTAAGAGTTCTGCGGGGGAGTATCCTGACGCCAACGGGGTCACCCTGTACCCTAGCAGGAACTGGCACACTTTCAGGTTCAGATCCCCGGGGCCCATGTGCCGCAACGCGTCCTTCGTGGTGCGGACGAGGCGCTCTACTTGGCCATTGGTGGCCGGGTGAAACGGGGCGGAGGTGATGTGCCGAACGGCGTTGATCTCCATGAATGCCCTAAACTCGGAGGACGTGAAACAACTAGCGTTGTCGCTAATTAACGTGTCGGGTATGCCGAACGTGGAAAAGAGCCTCCGCAAATGCCTAATGGTCTGGGCCGAGGAGGTGCTCGTGACTGGGATAACCTCCAACCATTTGGAGAAAGCGTCCACTACAAGAAGGAACAGGGTGCCTCTGAACGGGCCCACGAAATCAACGTGCACCCGGGACCACGGCCCCTTAGCCGCGTCCCATTCCCTGTGGGGAAGGCGGGCCTCCTCTGGTCTGGAGCATTGGCAACTTTCACAAGTGCCGACCATGTGCTCGATGTCGGCGTCCAGCTGGGGCCACCAGAAGTAACTCCGGGCCAGCGCCTTGGAACGCACGATGCCGGGGTGGCTGACATGCAGCAGTTTGAGCACCCGCAGCAGAAGGGAAGTGGGAATCACCACCCGCTGCCCCCACAAGAGGCACCCCCTCTCTAGGGACAGTTCTAGCTTTTTTCTGAAAAATGGAGCGAACTCCTCCGCTGGGGAGGACGCCGGCCACCCTTTCTGCACCCAGGAGCTAACTGCCGCTAACGTCTTGTCCTTCTCTGTCGCTTTGGCAATGTCGGCGGGCACTACGGGGGGCGAATCCAGCACCTCTATCATGAGAACCTGATGGTCCCGCTCCCCCTTGCTCACCTGGCTGGGCGTTAGGGGAAGGGGAGACCTAGATAGAGCGTCCGCATGGCTGATCTCTTTCCCGGGCCGGTAGACCAACGCGTGCTGATACGCGTTGAGAAAAATGGCCCACCTGAGCATCCTCGGGGACAGGATCTGAGGGGTGGGCTTATCTGCGGTAAAGATGCCTAGCAGGGGCTTGTGGTCCGTCACAATGGTGAAGGGGCGGCCATACAGAAAATCGTGAAATTTTTTCGTCCCCGCGACTATTGCTAGTGCCTCCCTGTCTGTCTGTGCGTAGTTTCTCTCCGTTTGGGACAGGGACCTGGAGTAAAATGCTATCGGGGCCTCCCTTCCGTTTTACAACACGTGGCACAGCACCGCCCCCACCCCCACTGGGGATGCATCACAGGTCAGAACTACTGGGCGTTTGGGGTTGAAGTGGGTCAGTATGGCGTCGGACGCCAGGAGGCTTTTTAGCTCGCTAAATGCCCTTTCTTGGTCATCGCCCCACTTCCATGCCTGGTCTTTCTTTAGCAGCTTGTGTAGCGGCTCAGCCACCGCTGCCTTTCGGGGGAGGAAGGAGTGGTAAAAGTTGAGCAGCCCTAGGAACGACTGCAACTCGGGCTTGGAGGTGGGGCGGGGGGCTTTCTTAATGGCTGCCACCTTGGACTTGGATGGTTTTATTCCCTCAGGAGTCACACAAAACCCTAGGAACTCAACCTCGGTTGCGAAGAAGACGCATTTGTCCTTCCGCAACCTCAGCCCCGCCTTTTCGAATATTGTCAGGACCTTCCCCAACCTCTTGGCCAATTCAGCCCGACTCCCCCCCCCCCGTTATTAACACGTCATCAAAATAAGGCAACACCCCCTCCAGTCCCTTCAGGAGGCGTTCCACGAGTGACTGGAAAATTCCCGGCGCCGAATTCACGCCGAATTGGAGGCGCGTCACCTGGAATACCCCCTTATGGGTGACTATGGTCTGCGCAGCAGCTGCGGCAGGGGACACTGTAAGCTGCTGGTAGGCCTGTGCTAAGTCGAGCTTAGCGAAACACTTTCCCCCGTGTAACCTGGCCAGCAGATGGCTGACTACCGGCACCGGATATGCATTCGGGCGGATCGCCTTGTTGATGGTGCACTTGTAGTCGGCGCATATGCGGACCTCCCCATTGGCCTTTAGTGCGGTTACAATTGGAGTTTCCCACTCCGCAGAATCTACAGGCACCAGGATCCCCTGGCCCACCAATTTGTCCAGTTCCGCCTCTATCTTGTCCTTAAGTGCGAACGGCACCCTGCGTGGTTTAAGGCGAATTGGGCGGACCTCCGGGTCCAGGTCAAAAGTCACTGGGGGCCCCTTGAATTTCCCCAGTCCTTTTTTGAAAACTTCAGGGTGCGCCTCGCACACCTCCTGAATTGGATCAGTCCCAACGGCGTGCATCCCAACGGCGTGCACCCCCCCAATAAACAACCCCAGGGGCTGGAACCATTGAGTCCCGAGGAGGCTGCAATCTCCCCCTTTGAGCACGACTAGGAAAAGGGAGGCGGCGTGCTCCTTGAATTTGACTTGAAATTCTCCAACCCCCAACACTGGAATACTGTTCCCTTGCACGTCCCGTAGTGTGGACCTCAATGCTTTGAGCTTGGGTCGCTTGTGGGGGGCAATTCCCAAAAACTCCCTCTGGGAAATGATTGAATATGAGGACCCCGAGTCAATTTCCATCCTAATGGGAACCCCTTGGACTAGTACCTCAACAAAGTAGCGGGGGTGTCCTGTAGACACGCTGAACACTGGGGCGTCGTCCTCACTGCCGTCGGAGATGCGGCCCACGCCGTCCTGCTTCCGCGTGGCCTGGGCGCCATCCTTGGGTCTCGTTGGGCGGTCTTGCCCCGCGGAACGGTCTGCGGAGCTCCTCCGGGTTTCGCGCTTCTTCCTGCACACCTTGGCGATGTGCCCGCAGCGGCCGCAGTTGTGGCACTCGGCCTTCCGGAAGGGGCACTTCACGCGGCCGTGGGCCGCTCCACAGCCGTCGCATCGCCGGCTCTCCTTCCGGACCCTCCGGACGTCCTCGTCGTCGCTGCTCTCTGTGGACGACCTCGAAGTTCGCCGGGCCGCCTGTACTGGAGCCTCTGCCTTGCTCGACTTCGGCCGCCAGTCCTGGAGTTCTTGGACCCCGGCCTTTGTAGCTTCTGCGGCCTGGGCCGCTCTGACGACCTCCTGCAACGTGGGAGGCGGCTCTTGGTTCATTAATGTGCGCTGGGTCTCGGCGTCGTTCGGGCCGCACAGCACACAGTCCCGGAGGGTGATTTCGGCATTCTCCCATTTGCACGGGCCGGCCGCCAGCCGCAGGGCCGCCACGAATGCGGCGACCGTCTCCCCGGGCGCTTGGACTCGCCTCCAGAACGCACTCTGAGCGGGAAACATCGCCGTGGCGGGCCGGACGTGCTCACGCAGCATCTGCATGAGTTCCTTGGCCTTGAATTTGCTCACCCTCCTTGGTGCAATCAGGTCCACCAAGGTCCTTTTGGTTTCTTGTCCGAGCATCCTGGTGAAGATGGCCCTTTTCTTCGCCTCTTCCGTGACTTCGGACTCGATCAGTGCGGCCTGGAAGTCCATCTCAAAGATCTCCCAGTCGCCCGGTTTCCTGATTTCGAAACCGGCGCATGTCTTGGTCCCGTGGGCTGCCATATCCCACCTTCGTCGCCAATTTAGTGTAAGGGACCAAAGACAATGAAACAGCCGAAGGGTTGGCTTAACACAGGTTTATTGCATGATGATCCGGAGGAACATGTGGTAATGGCGGATGAGTGGCTCAATATATACAGCTGGCTATACATTTGAATGTGGCTCGTCGACAGACTATTGGTTGCTGCCTGCGTGACGTCGTAGGAGGTCACGCCCTTCTTGACCAGGTGAAGAGGTGGCAGGGAATCTTCCCGCGCTGCTGAACCAGGTGAATATGATCCATGAGAGCTGGACGCTCGCTACTGCCCTCTGGTGGTCACTAGCTCGCGTCCCCTTATTGGGTTTACATTGATACAGCTGATGGTTATAATGTTGCACACAGAAAGGTTACATTGATAACACATGGCAAAGGTACATTGTTAAAGGCACAGCTTTACAGAACACAACATCCGTATGGGCGCATTTGACTTCCGCTCCGGGGAGTGACAAGGGCTTTGCGGGATGGATGAATTGTCATTGGGGGCTGGATCCGCCCCCCCAGGCCATAGTTTGGGCACCCCTGATCTGGAGATTTTCAATCCTTATGACAATGTGCTTGGATTCCATCTAGCCTGCTCCTTGTTCCTTTACCCAAAAAATGTTTTGTACTTTTCCAAGCCATGAGTAATGAAGACTAGCTTCCACTTGTGCATGGAGGGTTGTTTTTTGGCTACAGAAGTGACATCTTTCACAGCTGGAAGACTGGAACAGGAGAGAATGATTAGGAAATTCCCTAATTTCCAAACACAAACAATTTCACAATTATATAGAATCAGTTTATGGTTTTTGCCCCTTTCAGACCTTGGAATGGTTAACTTTTTGGATTACAGTTTCGAGAATCTCAAAAAAGAGAATTCTGGGATTTGTAGCAACTAAACCAACGTAACTTTCCAATTTCGGAGCTCTTTAAGGACCACATGCTCTTGCTTCTGTATTGCATAATGAGTGAGAAAAGAGGAGTCAAGATTGTACAGACACTGGGAGACAGAAACCCTCACAAATTTCTTCTGATTTTTAACAGTGCAGTGCTTTGCCTTGTTGTTACTGTTTGTTGTTGTTGTTCAGACCCTTTGCGACTCCATGGACCATCGCATGCTAGGCACCCCACCTACCATCCTCCTCAGCCCACCCAGCACTGTGCCCTTTGTGTCTACAATACCATCTAGCCATCTTATTCTCTGCCACCCCCTTCTTTTTTGCCCTGAATCTTTCCCAGCATCAAGGCTTTCTCAAGTGAATCCTCTCTTCTCATTTGAAATCCAAATTACTTTAGTTTCATCTTCAATATTTGACCTTCCAAGGAACAATCAGGGTTGATTTCTTTTAAGATCGACCTATTTGTTCTCCTCGCTGTCCAGGGTACTCTCAAAATTCTCCTCCAACACCACATTTCAAAGGTATCTATTCTTCTGCGCTCCTTATGGTCCAGCTCTCACAACCATACATTACCACCGGAAATACCATTGCCTTGACTATGCGGACTTTTGTTTGCAAGGTGATATCTCTATTTTTACCTATGGTCCCCAAGTTTCTCATAGCTTTGATCCTAAGAAAGTAAAGTCTGTCACTGCTTGTTTGTTTCAATGTTATTTGGAAGTTGCCTGGAATTTGAACCCAGTGGCACTCCAGAAGACCTGCGTTCATGTTCATTCCTAAATCCTTACTTTGCCTTGTTTTTTGGTCTTAGGATGATGATGAGACAATGAAATATCTGACTCACGAGGAGAAAGATGTCCTCCTCTTCTTTGAAGAAACAATTGATTCTCTGGAAGATGACCTGGAGGAACAAACCTTCTGTGACAGTAGCATCCAATCCCATTCTCCAAGGTCAACAGAAGAAAACATGTCCAGCCTTTCAGAGTCTGAAGACATCATAGACTTGGTCCAATCATCACCAAAGAATTATGTTCAAGAGTGTGTTCCCAGTAGAACCACAGGTAAATGTTGAAGTGTTTGAAGTGGTACCTGTGTTAGTCTGTGCAAGGATATCAGAGAGTAAACAAGAGGTAAATGTTGGTTTAGTATGCTCAGAATCAGATCAGTCTGCGCTTGATGAGCAAAATAGGGATAGAATAGAATTCCCAACACGGAGTTCTTGCAACATCTATGTTAAGCTTGTTGAATCAATATAGGAGGGTAGTTTGCTAAACTCAATCTCCTCACCCAAAGTTTTGCCACCTTCCTGCTCGTGTGGGGCTGATTTAATGAACTGTAGAGATATCACTGAAAGCTTTCTGTGGTTTTCCAGGTGTCTTTCTGCCTCTTGTGGACAGACTCTGTGGATAATGGACGTTCTCTTCTCCAAACCCATTACTTTCTAAACGTAGAGGGTAGAAACGAGACTATTCATCAGGATTTCACCCTGCAAACTTGATCACCTTTCTTTTAACCTCTAAGGTGGAGGGGGGCAACCCTGACACTGAAGGGCAGGTTACAGTCGTATTCCATCTTCTCCAGCTTTGAACTTCTTGCTAGAAAAACAGAGTCAAAAATTACCTGCAGCCTTACAGGCAGTTTGGGGGAAATCTTCTGGAAACTGTAGCTCTTTTCTGTTAATGCCAGCAGCAGTTTACAGATTGCTAAGGAAGATATTTGGAGAATTTATGGACTGTTGTTGCTCAGTCACACAGTTGAGTCTGATCCATTGTGACCCCACTGTCATCTGCCATCCTCCGTAGTCCACCCAGATCTACGCCAACTGCATCAACAATGCAGTGTAGCCATCTCATCTTCTGCTGCCCCCTTCTCCTTTTGCCTCTGACCTCTGATCTTTCCTAGCATCAGGGCCTTCTCAAGTGAGTACTCTCTTCTCACTTGGTGTCCCAGGTACTTGAGCTTCAAGCTTCAGTATTTGTCCTTCCAAGGAGCAGTCAGGATTTATCTCCTTTAGGATTGACTGATTTGATCTCTTTGCAGTCCAGGGGACTCTCAAGAATCTCCTCCAGCACCACAGTTGAAAGGCATCTATTCTTCTGCGCTCAGCCTTCCTTATGGTCCAGCTTTCACAGCCATACATTACTACTGGGAAGACCATTGCTTTAACTATGTGGACTTTTGTTGGTAGGGTAATATCTCTACTTTTTATTATGCTGCCTTTGTTTGTCATGGCTTGCCTCCCAAGAAGTAAGCATCTTTTTATTTCATGGCTGCAGTCACCATCTGCAGTGACAGACTTTATATTCTTAGGATCCAAGATCACTGCAGATGGTGAAGTTCCTGGGTAAAGTTTGTCACTGCTTCCGTTTCATCCTCTTCTATTTGTTAGGGATGCCATGTTCTTGGTTTTTTTTTAATATTGAGTTTCAAACCAGCTTTTGCACTCTCCTCTTTCATTTATGTACTACAGCGCCAAAACGTCTGCAGGAACGCACCCAGCCAAACTTCCAAGGGCTTTACAAAAGTCAGTTGACAGTTATTTACAAGTTCTTAAGCCAATGAATTCAGGTACTAACTTCTGTCCCACAGAGAAGACAAGAGAAATGGGTGGGTGTTATTAAGCTCTATAGGGGTACAAGGGATAATGGCCCTGATAGCGAGTTTTTTTCTTAAACGCTTCCTGTGCAGAGTCTAATTGGCAGGAATGATCACATCTGTAACCTTTTGCAACTTCCCAGGGCTGTAGCCCAAGAATTGCAAACACCCCATGCCTTCTGAGCATCACAAAGATTCATAATGACATGATCCAATATCAGTATTACTAACATTAATAAAAAAATGAGTTCACCTACACCAGAGGTTCTCAACCTACAGCCCGCAGTGGCAAATAATCCAACCCCCACCCTCCAACTGCCACCGTTGCCGGAATTGGCCATGGACTCATTTACAGCCATTGTAAATGTGTTTACGACAGCCGTAAATGGCCGGGGGGGGGGGGGACAACCAGTCCGGCCCCCTCAACTGATTGAGGGAAGGTGACCTGGCCCCCAACTTGAAAAGTGAGCCTAAGGTGGCAGTCTCTCAGGTGGCAGTCAAATCCCCGCAAGCAGAAAGTTTAGGTGTTGGTCAGTGTCAGCATTTGGCAGAGTTGCATGCCAGGTTCTTCTTTCATGTCTAGGTCAGACTTTAATCTGCCAAAATGAAGCCTCCTTCTTGACTTTGTCATCCAAACTTAAGTTCTCACTGGTACATGTTTCCGATAATAATTGGAACCTACATCAAGGAACTCTCTTCCCTAGGAGCAGGGCCACCATCAGAAATTTCTGGGCCCCATACTGAGAAGTCCTATTGCCCTCCACCCATACACACACACACATACTTTTCCTCTGTCGCCACACTCACAGTAATGTCACAGTTATGGCCGCCAGCAGCAGGGCCCCTGTCAGCTCCGGGCCCTATACGGCAGGACTGGTAGTACTGCCCTGATGGTGGGCCTGCCTGGGAGGCTCATAGAGCCTGTTTCAGTGAAGGCGAAACTTGGCACTCCAGGTGTTCTTGACTTGGGCTTCTGGTAATTGAAGTCATTTCCAGGGAATCCTAAGCAGGTGAAGGCATCTCCTTGGGAATAATACCCTGAAGGAAATGGTGAGCCACACTGTGTGAGACAGAATGCTGGACCGGATGGGCTCATGTGGCCTGTTCCAGCAAGGCTGTGCTTATGTTCTTATGTAAGTCCAAGAACAGTTCCAGCTTTTAGAGTAGTTAAAAACAATCTGGACTAATTGTATAAATCTAAGGAATACCTGGAAAGTTTGTAAGTGCTCCAGGCTAGGTAGCAATGTTAATAATCTTAGATTCTTTATTTATTTATTCCAGAAGAAGCTTGGAAATTGGATGAACCAAAACTGGAATATATTGAGCCACCTGATGAAGGCATCCACACCGACACTGCTGCTCCCTGTTATTTGCAACCATCAGCACCTCCACTGCCAATCTATGAGGCACTTTCTGCCCCACCCCCAGTGCAGCACCCAAAACTGCTCAGTTCGATCCCCACTCCGCTTGTTATAGCTCAGAAAATATCTGAAAAGCAGTCAGAGGGTAGTCCATTCTCTCCAGCTTCGCCAAAGGAAAGTAAGCCCATTGAGAGAAGGAGCGAATCTGGTTCTTCACCCTTGCACAATGGTGAACATTGGAATGCCTTTAAGCCCTCCTTGCCACCCCCAACTGCCCCTAAGCCGCAGAGGTTTCCAAGCAACATCAGCATCACTAACATTAGTGAAAGGGAGTTCAGCAAAACTATCTCCCAGGCGGCAGTTAGTGTCCAAGAGCGCAAGGCTCGCGTGTTGGCCAACGTCAACAGTTCACCCTCTCACATGAACGAACTGGAAGAAAGACTTCAGAAGCATGAGTTGTTGCGTCATAACAGGAGTTCTTCATTACGAGATCTGATCTCAGAGCAAGCGAGGCAAGACGCCTTGAGTAGATTTGGCATGGCAGAAGAAAGCCTTGGCCAAACCCAACTGAACCGTTCCTTAAACATCCCTAGTTCGAAAGACGAGAAACCAAAGCATGTGCCAGCCATATCATCAAATGGCTACCGTAACATCAACGAAATCTTGAAAAGGGAATCCACTCTCTTCCCTAATGTGAGCAAAACAGTGACATTCAAACCAGGCGCTGATATTGTGGATAGTAAGCCTGCATGGCAGAATGGGCCCAGGAGTTTTTATGACCACCGACAGACAGACCTCAGTCTGGATATGAGGAGGAGATCTGGTTCACTCCCTAGGCCTCCTGGACTGAGACCCCAAGGCATAACAGTACAGTTCTCTGGCCGTGGGTCAACAGAAGAAGCTCGGAGGGAGGCACTGCGAAAGCTTGGGCTGCTCAAAGATTAGCCGAAGGACAGTAACGGGGTGAGTTGAAAGAAACCCCCCTGTGGAAATACATCCAGTGAGATCAAACGAGAGGTTGAAGTGAAGGAAATACTAGATGCCACAAAGGCCTCCCTGCTTGTACTTTGCACTTCCTCATGATCAGTCAATCTGCTTTGCAAAGTCCTCTGTGGGATTTCAAAGACAGTGCATTCATAAGAAGCCCAGCTGCCTTGGAAGGTCTTCTGCTCAATGAAGTTTTAGTTGTACTGTACAGCCTTTGTCTACATTTGTAGCTGACCAATATATCTTGAGTGCAATGGCTTTTCCCTTGGGCTCATACAAAGACCCAAAAAAATGGGAATTATATAGGGATAAATATATGTGCGTACCAATATTGCAGAGGTCCAATGTATAATAAAGCTGCCATTTCCAATTGTCGTGAACCTTTAAATGTACCAACAGGCATCGCACAACACAGAGTAGCTTCCCTTTTATTTTCTAGGCTGATTGATGGGTATACAGTCCTCATTTTCATAGTGCATAATAATTACAGTACTAAATAATTGTTGTTAAAAGCTGCTATTTTGCTGTGTCAGAACAGAAAATGATTCGGTGTTAAACTTGATAGGGAGGTATTCCTTGGAGACTTTGTGATCTAAGACTGACCATGCTGGGTGAAGCCAAAGATCTTTCTATTTCAACACTTGGTTACCCCAGGGGCCAACCATTTGCTTCCATGGTAGGGAGCTAGATAAAAATATAGGGTCAATAGAGAACAATATAGGGTCAATATAGGGCTGTGATGGTGAACCTTGGCACTCCAGCTATTATTGGACTTCAATTCCCAGAAGCCCAAGCCCTTGTGAATCCACATGAATGGGTTTACAGCCCATTTGTGTGGATTCATAGGGACTTGGGGTTCTGGGAATTGAAGTCCAAGAACAGCCGGAGTGCCAATGTTTGCCATCACTGATATAAGGTCTTCCAGTTGTCTTGAACTTCATTACCCATCAACTCCAGTTCTTCTTTTGTGTCCAGGTCAAACTTTAAATTGCCAAAATGAAGCCACCCTCTTGGCTTTGTTGCTGGCAAAATGTAAACCCGCATAGGTACAAGTTTCCAGTAGTAATCAGCAGGCCAGCAAGGGAGCCGGATTCTGTATCTCCAGTTGACATAGGCAATGATCAGGAGGACTGGAATTTGTATTTCAACAAGTTGGGGGAGCAGCATCTTTGACAAATTGTCGCTTTCATGTCAAGTGTTTATTTCCCATTGCTCAGAGGAAGAGATTTAGATGCTGCCTTTCATTGGTCCACGTACCCCTGTGTTGTCCACTCTTGAAGGCAGAAGCCGGTCTGAGTTCCAGAGACGATTCTTTTCTTAGCCCTACCTGGAGATTGCTGGTAGCCTGATCCTGTTTGGTTTCCCAAATAGAGTGTGCTTAGAGCAGTGGCTCCAGTGGTGGGCATCAGCAGGTTCGCACCAGTACACACGTACCGGTAGTAAAAATGGCTGTGGTCAGAGGTGCATAAACAGAGAAATGTGTAGTGGATCAGAAAAGAGAAACTTACCAGATACTTCAAGGAATAATGGGAGCAATGCATACATCCTCCAGAAGGGATGAAATGTTGTTTCTAAGCAGGCTAATGTTGCTGCTGAAGTTAAGGTAGCATTCAAACTAAGGATGAACAAAGCTATTGATTGCCTTTACGTTGGGCTCAGCCTGAACTTTGAATATTTTTAAACATTTATTTTCCATTAAAATATGCACAGATTATTTTTGGTGGTTCCTTGACCTTTGCAAAGAAAGGTCCTAATGCAACATACTTTTCAACATTATTCTTTTACTAACAAATCCATTTTTCGGTTCACTTTCTCCTTTGGATCGTGGCATTCTCTTGGGACTTCCAGCAAAACATGATTCTTGTTTCAGTTTAGTCATTGGATGAAAAAACATAAAATTAAATGAGTTTGCATTTAAAATAAGAGCAAACCAATTTCTGCCCTTTCCTAATGCAAGATAAAGGGTACAGTGTCTCCAGGGTCTTTACATTTAGGATATACGGTTGCAAACTTTTGCAGATATTGCTTTGCAGGGGGGGGGGATAAGTTTACCAAAAAAAATCAATTTTTGAGGTGGTATTGGAAGTAGAAACTTGCACAATGTTCTGCAGCTTAAAATCATTATTATTAATAATAATAATTGTGTGGCATCAAGTCAACTCTGAGTTATGGTGACCCTTCCCATGTTTTTCCAGGTAGTGAATACTCGGAAGTGGTTTCCTATTAACTTTTCTAGAGGTTTATGTATACCCCTCCTGAAAAACCAGGCATTCTCTCTATCACTTTATGATCCTTTCAGATTATAGTGTTCTGCATGTAATCAATGTTATGTCCAAACAACAAAATAATTCCAAGAATTGACACCCACACAAAACACCCACACCTTCACACTAACCTCCTTCTTCTGTTGCATTGCATGATTCACACCGATGAAAGTTACCTTAATAAAATTCACCAGCATGCTCCCTGGAAACAGAATTATGTATTGACTGGAATGATTAGATTAGTAGAAACCTTAGGCAGCAATTACATTTTTAACTGCTGGGGAGCCTTATGCTGTGATGTTTTTAAAACGGCATTAAGTGGAGAATGTGCTTGGCTTTATGGCAGCTCTGCTCCACGGACCATCTGTGGTCCATGATTAACACTCTGATTTATATGAGGTCTGGAGTGCATTAAAACAACCTGTGCAGGGCTCAATGTATGAAGCCGTTGTATGTCGGAGCTTTCTCAGGTCTTAAGTGGTGGCATTAGCCAACCCAAGAACTAGAGAGCTAACGGACAAATCAAGCCGGGGACTTTGAATGTTTCCAGATTCCTCTTCACACATTGGAATGCAAATCACAGCAGTGAGATACAAGACCATAGGGAATTCTGCACAGCTAAATTATTTTTTGTATACCCCAACCACAAGTAACTCCACCTTTGGCCTTAACCAATGTTGTCAGACTTCAAGTTTCCATGAGCCCAACTCTTTCTAGGAGTGCATCCACCTTGTATAGTTGTACTGTTTTGTTAACAACTTGCATACTCTTCAGAGCTGTAGTTTGGGGAGAGACTTGGAATTGTGAATTGAGGGCAAACGGCTGAGAATTCCTGGTCTAAATCAAATTCTTATTTCATGAATGTTACAGTAGCTTTATCGGTTTATTTGAGATGGCCTTTCTCTTGCTAGCTGTCAATTGAAATAAATATATAACAAAAGGCACAGATTCCTCTCCTCCATTAAATCAATTTGCAGGCAATTGGGAAATAATTTGGGATCTGAAAGACTTTATTCATCCAATTGTATTTTTTAGAGGTTATTCCCAGATGTCATTAGATTTGCATCTTCTTTGGCCTTATTACAGCTGCTTCTTTTTGTTCTGCATACTGTATGCGTTCTGGCTTAACAGTTATTGCATTCATTTTGAAAATTTTGGAGCTGTAATTCTGCAAAGGAAAATGTAACTACATGCAACCACCTCCCAAGACATTTCTCTGTGTTCATGGAGACCATCGGTAAGGGTGAACCTTGGCACTCCAGGTGTTCTTGGCCTTCAATTACCAGAAGCCTAAGTCAGCACTTCTGCTGATCAGGGCTTCTAGGAATTAAAGTTCAATAATAGCTGGAGTGCCATGTTTTGCCAATAGCACCATAGGTCTTCAAACTTGGCTCTTCACATGTTCTTGGACTTCAATTCCCAGAAGTCCTGATCAGCAGGTGTGCTGACTTGGGCTTCTGGGAATTGAAGTTCATGAACACCTGGAGAGCCAGGTTTGAGGACCTATGATCTGGAATAGATCTATCTTCTCCAGGATTCTTTAGAGAGAAACCACTGGGGATCGATATTGGTCCAAAATGTAGATACATTCATCAGTTATAATCAAGCACATTTATAAAATGTACGTGCAATAGAAAGGTCAGGTGTTTGTTCAGAATGGGCTCAATGTGTGTAAGTATCTGTATTTATTCATACCAATATATTTCTTGGGTGTGGAAAGCTCTGTCACTGTGAATTCTCACATATTCACTGTTAGATAGATTGCTTCAACTTGAAAGCAGATCTTGTCCCTGAAATTTACTGTGAAGGAACTTCATATCCATGGTTAACTTACATATAATGCGTTAAAGTGTTCATAAGGATAGTATTTAATCTGCTTATGCTTTTTTAAAAAGAATGTAGTATATTTGGTTTTATTTACATGAAGGAATACTGCCAGAGTGCTCAAAATATTTATATGTTTATTACTGTACTTCTCTGTTGATGACCAAGGATGCCATTGCATCTACCAGTTGAAATAAACATGTCTTGTCCTGAAGCTTTGGCCTTGTTTTAGTTGCTGTGTGGGTATACAGGAAAAGTTATCTCAATTATCCAATTTGATTTATTGCAAATCCTGCCTTTTCACTTCTATTTTTAAAAACAGTCTCTCTCTTTTTTAGCAACAAAGAGAACCAAAATATATTATTTAGAAACATGCATGAACAAAGCAGTATTTTTTAAAAAGGACTAAACTTTATAAATAATATGCACCGCTGGCTTGAAAGAAACACAATTCATACTCTCTGGGATGAAGTCAACTGTGCTTCTGCTGCATCCTATATGCATCCAATTCTTACATAAGAACAGCCTTGCTGGAAGAGGCCACAGGAACCCATCCAGTCCAGCATTCTGTCTCACACAGTGGCTCACCGTTTGCTTCAGGGTATTATTCCCAAGCAGATGCCTTCACCTGCTTAGGATTCCCTGGAAATGGCATTGATATCCTGCCTATCTCTCCAACCCAGAGGTTGTCCTTAAGTATCCATAATTATAGCCATTGATACTCTTGTCCTCCATGAACTTGTCTAATCCTTTCTTAAAGCTGTCAAGGCTGACAGCTGTCACCACTTCTTCTGGCAGGGAGTTCCATAGACCAGTGATCCTCTGGGTGAAAAAGTACTTTTTCTTATTTGTTTGAGAACTAGTACCCAAAAGTTTCATGCAGTGTCCCCTAGTTCTAGTGTTATTTGTCCACACCGTGCATGATTTTATAAACTTCAATCAGGTCACCTCTTAGACGCCGCCATCGTTCAAGAGTGAAGAGGCCCAACCGTTGCAGCCTCAGATGGTAAGGAAGGTGTTCCAGTCCCCTCATCATCATTCTGGTTGCCCTCCTCTGCACTTTTTCCAGCTCCATAATATCCTTCTGGAGGTATGGCAACCAGAACTGTACACAGTATTCCAGATGGGGCCTCACCATATGAGCTCTGAAGTTAAAGGACATTTTTCCTAATTTAAACAAAACTTCTTGTGCCATATCTGATTCCGAATATTGGCTATCATCATGGCGATCAGCCATGAAGATTGACCTGGGAACCATATAATGCAGTGGCCTTCCATTGCCTTTCATATCACAGCCTCATTCCCATACCACTAATCCAGTTCCGTGAGTCACTTTCTGGCCCTGAGCCCTTTTGGCACACAAAGTCCTCATCGGCCCAAGACCTATGTTGATGAAGTTGCTACCCTCCATCAAGATGGATTCAAGTGGGATTTAATCCACTTGGTGACCATCAGCCTTCCTTGTGGACTTCACCTAACGTGATAGTCCTCAGGGTTGTCAGGTTAGTTAACTGTCGCCTGACAGTCAGCGTTGAGTCGCTGGCAGTATGGTCTACTCTATTACCATAGCAGGAGAACCTGACCAGTCTGGGTAACATAACACTGGCATTTATTTGTATATTTCAAAAAGGTTTAGATTTAACTTCCAAAAGGAACCTGGGAGGGCTACCAAAACAGAAAACACCATACAATATTTTAAAAGGATGTGTTCACATCAACCACGTTCATAAAACCCTAAATATTAACAATACTATAACATCGATCATGATAGATCAGCGGTCAGCAAACTTGGTTCTCCAGATGTTCTTGGACTTCAATTCCCAGAAGCCCTGATCAGCAGGTGTACTGGCTTGGGCTTCTGGGAATTGAAGTCCAAGAACCAATAGCAACAATGGTTTTTGATCATAATGGCCAAAGTAGAAAGGATGGACTAGTTGAAATCTTTTTTCCAGTTTCATAGTGTGCAAATGTCCCTTTGGAGAGTTAAAAATACAGCAGCCGTTAGAGTTAATCCTCATCCGCAAGGCTGGGCGGAGTATAGAGTTTGTCTCACCCCTAGGGAATGAACTTTTTCCAGGCCTAGATAACTTAGCCTAGAAGCCAAACAACAGCCTCTCCTGCTCCCAGATGAACTCCAGATGTTTCAGAGCTGAAGTTACCCAGGTAGAAGCCGCAAACAAATTCCTTGGCCAGTGCCTTGAGATTCATTATGCTTGGCAAGGGGGAAAAAACTAAGTTATCATGGAAAGGGCTATGCTCCCCCAGATTCAACAAGAACAGCAGGCTTTAGAAACACTCTTTTTTTTCTTATTGGGATCTGAGATGGGGTTAGTGAAACAGACGAAAGGAGATTTGCAACGGGCAGTTAGTACAGTGGTACCTCGAGTTATGAATTTAATGAGTTCCCCAGGACGTTTCGTAATGTATTATGAAAAATTCATAACATGAAACAAGGTTTCCCATAGGAATGCACTGATTTAAATTCCTAACTTGAGACATTATTTTCAATGGATTTTCATTAGTATCACAAAAATTTCCTAACACAAGGTGTTTGTAACTGTATTTATGTATTGCATGTGTTTATTTATTACATTTATATATCGCCAATCTGGTAAGTGTGCCATTCTGGGTAGTTTGCAACTGAGACAACAATGATAAAATAACGATCGTGTTTAGTTGCAAGTGGTTAGTAAAGGTAAAGTTCATCCTTGCTCAAAAGCCAGTCGTATCTGACTCTAGGGTGCAGTACTCATCTCCATTTACAGCCAAAGAGCCAGTGCTGTCTGTGTTTGCAGACATTTTCATAGTCATGTGGCAGGCATGACTAGATCGCCCATCCAGTCACATGGCCACACCCAGCAAGTCACATGGTCAACATCTGGCCATGCCCACAGAGTAGGCCATGCCCACAAAGTGGTAGTAAGTTTTTTTTTGAAGCCCACCACTGAGGGGGTCACCCCTTCCTCAAGGTGATAAAGTAGTTCAACTAATTGCTGATGAGTTTTTAGTCTTATTATGACTACAATATTTAAATTAACAATGCAACTGCATTTCCAACCACCAAAGTGCAGGCAATTTTACACTCATTAGCTGTTAGTGTGTACATCCAAACTAATGTGCTTATCTCTGAACCACACATGCTAATTTGGACATAGAACTATAGGATGTCCACCATTATTCTATATGGTATTGAACAGATAGAGGAGCAATTTTACGACATGCATGAGACACAAAATGGCCCCAACTGTTTTGAGTTTGTGAGGTGAATCCATTGTGAGCCACAAATGCAGTCAAACCCCAGATGCAAGTCTGTATCTTCTAGGACAGGGGTTCTCAACCTTTTTAAGCCATGGGCCAGACTGGTGGTTTCCCCCACCATGAACTCTGCTGTAAAACGCGCCCACGGCTGTCATAAATGCATTTATGACAGCCATGGGCGCATTTACGGCTGTCATAAACATGCCCGTTTCTGGTGGTGGTGGCAGCGGCGCTGCAGGCCACTTGAAATGGTGCCCCAGGCCGGGGCCAGCCTGTGAGCCATAGGTTGAGAACCCCTGTTCTAGGAAGGCTGAAATATATTGTAAATGTCCATTAATGTACAAGTATGCTCAATAAATCAGTTCCAACTGCAACAAAATAGTGCCGTGTGGTGTGCTCTTTTCCAGGATCGGAACCAGAAATTTCTCTAGTATCCACTTCTTCCTGTGCCCATTTTCCATTATTTTCTCCAACAGTTATCAACCATTTTGTCTACTCTGTCCTTGTTGTCTTTTCTGGGATGACGGATGAGTAATGGTGGTTCTCCCATTTTTAAAATAAAGATCTCAAATTATTTCTGAGCCAGCTACTCACCCTTCTTGTGCAGGGAGAAAAGGCATCACTTCTATAAGCAACTTAACCCATAACTGTCTCCTCTGTGCTGCTAAATATGTCACTGTCACAACCACAGCCATCCATCCTGCAATTTCCTTTTAAGTCAGGAGGAAAATGGTTTAAAAAACCCATCCCTATCCACAGATGATACTTTCTGAAAACTACCATGGATACCTGAAACCGCAGATAACAGAGGACCCTATATTTACAACACAAATAGCAGCCTCTAGTGGCCAGCTCTGGTAATGCACCATAGAAATACATATACTGTACAGTATATTATGTATTTCAGGAATTTTAAAAATTTCATTTCTAAGAGCACAAGCAAGAAGTGGTGAACCGGTCAAGCTTGCTTTTGTGTGTGGACAGTGCTGTCCCTGGCTATGTAAACAAACCACACTTGCATCGCAACATCAGAAACAGAGAGACATGAACTGGATTTATAAACTGCTTTCCAGCTAAAGAGTTTCAGTGTCATCATGGACCAGGCATTTTGTACAAAATCCAGCATCCCAAGAAGCTGAGTGACCCTCCTGTACTATGCTGGAAAGACAGTTCAGTAGTTCAGGAGCAACAGAAGCCACTGGCAAAAATCTACTGTCATATTGGCTTGGGGTGTCAGTGCTCTGAGTTTTTGTTGAGTGAGCTAAGATTGATCAAATTGTGCGGAATCAAATGTATGCAATTTTTCTTTTCAAAATTCATTTGAAAGAATTCATCTTTCTTGGCACTGCATAACATTGGTGCTAACCTGTGGTTTATTTATTTCTGCTTTCAGAAGAGAGGATACAGAGCTTAATTGTGTATGTTTCTCAACAGAATCAGAGGAGAATTCTTTTTAAAAAAAATATATTGAACGTTTTAAAAATATGAACATACAAAATACAAAACTATAACATACACAATAGGACAACATTACAATTACATTGTAAGTAAAACACAAACAAAAAAACACACTTCAAAATAATAATAAGAAAAGAAAATTCTTTGATATAAAGAGTACTTTTCATGTTAATAAATTTGTTCACATTATATTTTTCTTGAAATATAAGTGTATATATCATTGTTCAGTTATAACTACATATATGCTTACTCCATTATATCTGAACCTAATAATATAAACTACACCCAGTATTTCAATAAACATACAAAAGAAAACCCCCAGTAATATCTACCAAGCCCTGTAGATTGCATTTATTCCAGCACTATATTAATGCTTCCAAGGAGAATTCAACAATTTCCCCCTTTCCTCCTTCTTCAGTGTCTCGGGGGCAGTTTAGAGATAGGAGAAATATTTCTTTGAGTTATAAACATTTCAAACTCACATACTGTATAGCCTTTGCCATTGATGTGTTTATAGCTATGGAAAATAGCCATAGTATAATCTGCTTGCAAAACCAAGAGAAGCATAAAGATGATAATGTGCACATTCCCTCAGAATCTGGCTTTGATGTTGTTAGCAACATCTTGATTGTTGGGTGTTTTTTTTAATTTATTTAGGTTATAAATTAAGTTTTCTATCCATGACACCAGGAGTTCTCAACCTTTTTCAGTCGTGGGCCAGTTCATGCTCCCCATACCTGTCAAGTTTTGGATTTGGAAATAAGGGAAATTTCCCAGCAAATACGGGATACTTGACAGCTATCCTTATCCTGTGCTGCCCTCCAATGGCGGCAATAGGGCATTGCAGTCTAATTAATAAGGGATGACGGCGGGAAAGAGGGTAAAATAAGGGGTTTTCCCGGCCAATAAGGGATACTTGACAGCTATGGCTCCCTCAGTCAGCTTCGGGGGCCAGACAGCCATTTTGCCCTTCCTCCTCCACATGGTACTTTCTGGTGGGTGGAGGTGGTGGCATACCTATCAAGTTTTGGATTTGGAAATAAGGGAAATTTCCTGGCAAATACAGGATACTTGACAGCTATGCTTATCCTGTGCTGTCCTCCAATGGTGGCAATAGGGCATTGCAGTCTAATTAATAAGGAATAATGGCGGGAAAGAGGGTAGAATAAGGGGTTTTCCCAGCCAATAAGGAATACTTGACAGCTATGGGTGGTGGTGGGCCACATGAAATGGTGCCATGGGCCACATCTGGCCTGTGAGCTGCAGATTATTCAGAGACAGAATAGGACTCAGGTTACCTAGGTTTGAACGCACACTCAGCCGTGTTGTGGGCAGATGTTGTTGTTGTTCAGTCGCACAGTCGACTCCGACCCTTTGCGACCCCATGGACCATTTTCCTCCAGGCGCCTCTGTCCTCTACCATCCCCCTCAGCCCTCCCAGCTCTGTGCCCATTGTGTCTACAATACCATCTAGCCATCTCATCCTTGGCCTCCCCCTTCTTCTTTTGCCCTCCACCTTTCCCAACATCAATGCCTTCTCAAGTGAATCCTCCCTTCTCATTTGATGTCCAAAGTACTTTAGCTTCATCTTTACTATTTGACCTTCCAATGAGCAGTCAGGGTTAATTTCTTCTAAGATTGACCTATTTGTTCTCCTCGCTGTCCAGGGGACTCTCAAAACCCTCCTCCAACACCACATCTCAAAGGCATCTATTCTTCTACGTTCAGCCCTCCTAATTGTCCAGCTCTCACATCCATACATCACCACTGGGAAAACCATTGCTTTGACTATTCTAATTTTTGTTTGCAATGTGATGTCTCTGCTTTTCACTATGTTCCCCAGGTTTCTCATCGCTTGTCTCCCAAGAATCAGTCGCCTTTTTATTTCATGGCTACAATCCCCATCTGCAGTGATCTTTGATCCTAAGAAAGTAAAATCTGTCACTGCTTCTACTTCTTCCCCGTCTATTTTCCAGGAACTGATGGGGCCTGTTGCCATTATCTTGGTTTTCTTGATATTGAGTCTCAAGCCAGCTTTTGCACTCTCCTCCTTCAGCCCATAAAACTGGCAGATAAAACTGATGAAATCCTTTCTTAGATATTTCACCTGAGACGTTGAGCCCGTGCTCCGTCGGGGTCGTTGAGCCTTGGCTCCAATCTCTGGACCTCATTGACTTACAGCGGTGGCGCCGTTGGAAGATGCGCTGTGTTTTGTACGTTTATTTGCAGGTTGATTGTTGCAATTGTATTTGATATTTTTCTGTTCTCTTCTCTTATTTGTAATTGTACTGTATATCCCGTATTGTGAGCTGCCTTGAGTCGCACTTGTGTCGAGTAAGGTGGGATATAAATCTAATAAATAAATAAATAAAACCCTTGTAGAATCACCATAGGTTGGTTCTGAGGGCATATACAGAACAATTTTGTGGATCAAGAAGCAATGCTAGAACAAATGAATAGCAATCAAGAAATTAGCCATCACATAAAACGTGAGAATGTATTGAATTGAAATTTATTCTTATATACCGCTTTCCTCGTGCAGCAGACAACCCAAAGCGGTTCACAATGCATAACATACAGAAATACAATATAGCACTGATAAAAAGCAAAATACAGTTTTACAAGCAAAACAGCAATGCAAAATTACATAACAGTACATAGTATAACACCAATTACAATACAAAAATGCAATAAATACAAATCGGCTAAAACCACCCACAAATTTCCATGCCTTCAGAGTCCCTCTAGGGGGGAGGGCGGGGCCAAGGGCGCCGGCCGGTGGCGTGGCCGGGAGAGTCTCTTCGCCCCCACCGGGGCCAGGTGCGCGGCGGCGGTGTTTCGCCCGGCATCCCCCTCACCTTTTAAGTCCTAGGGCGAGGGGGGAGGGCGGGGCCCAGGGCTCCAGCTGGTGGCGTGGCCAGGAGAGTCTCTTCGCCCCCACCAGGGCCAGGTGCGCCGCGGCGATGTAGACCTTTTGAGTCAAGTAGGAAGAATTGCAAATGACATAATGCTACAATTGCTTATTCAAAGAAATTTAAAGGGAGAAAGAGAGAGAGAGAGAGGAGGAAAAACTTCTTGGTTAAAGTATCTAATAGACTGGCATAGACAGAACATGACGTTACTGCCTGGAATTGCCACTTCAAAAAGATAATGTTTAATTTTGGTACAGAAAGGATGGCCCACACTTACTGGAAAGTAATGAAAGGAGGATAGTGCCCAAAGTGGGAGAATATCCCAGATGGGTGTGGTATAAATGTAACAAGTAAATAAAATGAATTTAGATGGATGGATGGATGGATGGATAGATAGAAGGAAGGAAGGAAGTTTAAAAAATCAGGATGGAGGGATGAAGAAAAGGGGGAGAGAAATACGAAAGAATAGCATTCTGAATGACAACTATCATTTGAAGCTCCATCTCTAAACCTTAGAGTCCTTTATTCAGTAGCACTATTTTTTGGAATAGTAGCTGTGTTAGTCTGTGTTTCAGGCATATCAGAGAATAAACAAAACAAAAATGCTGTAGCACTTTAAAGACTTAACCGTTATATTTCAATGTGAGCTTTCCTTGACCAAGTCCACTTCATCAGATATGGGAGTAAGACTTCATGGCATCAATTGCTAGGTGTTTGTTTTGCATCCCCCCAAATGTGCAATTGAAAAGGGGACATTCACAGCTAATCTGAATAACAGCCGGAGATCATCTACCATTACCAATTGTATGAAGCCACATTGATTTGTATGCTAACCAATCACTCTGTAACTGACCTCTCTACATAATGTGTATAAACCAGGGGTTCTCAACCTTTTCAAGCCGAGGGCCGGGTCAAACTCCCTCAGGCAGCTTCGTGGGTCGGATGGCCATTTTGCCCTGCCTGCACAATGGGGGTGGCTTGTATATTAAATAGGCACTTCCAGGTGTGGTGGAGGCAGTGGGGGACCAGACGAAATGGCATCATGAGCCATATCTGGCCTGTGTGCTGCAGGTTGAGAACTCGTGGTATAAACTGATGCCATGAAGTCTCACTCCCATGTTTTTGTTTTGCTTATTCTCTGATATGTCAGTAACTGTTGTGTTCTAATGGTTTTACCTTCCACAATGTATCTGAACAAATGTAACCTTGCCTATAGCAACAATGTAACCCTCAGCTGCATCACATGAACCCTATAAGTGGACGCGAGTTAATGACCACCAGCTGGCAGCAGCGAGCGTCCAAGCTCCTTGGTCCAAACTCATCAAAGGCAACAGCGCGGGAAGTTTTCCCGCCACCATCTACACCTGGACAAGAAGGGCGTGACCCGCAATGACGTCACGCAGACAGTAGCCAATGGGCTATCATGGAACCACGTTCAAATGTATTACTACCGTATATAAAGAGCTATCGATCCGCCATTACCTCATGTTCCCTCTGTCCACGATGCAATAAACCTGAGTTAACCCAGCCCGAGGCTGTGTCCTGTGTCTTGGTTTGCATACACCAAATTGGCGACGAAGGTGGGATCATGGATCCCCACGGAACAGCCAGGGCACAGAGCGGGTTCAACATCACCAAACCGCAAGACTGGGAGCTGCTCGAGATGGACTTCCAGGCGGCACTGGTGGAACTCAAAGTCAAAGGAGACGACGAGGAGAGGAAGAGGGCCATCCTCACCAGAATGCTCGGGATGGAAACCAAGCGGACGCTGGTGGGCATCATCGCTCCGAAGAAGGTGAGCGAATTTAAGGCGGACGACATCATGAAGCTGCTGCGAGAGCGCTTCAGTCCTTCGAGGGCAATGTTTCCCGCTCGGAGCGCGTTTTGGAGGCGAGTCCAAGCGCCGGACGAGTCGGTTGAGACATTCGTGGCCGCCATGAGGATAGCCGCCGCCCCCTGCAAATGGGACAACATCCTAGAGATGGCCCTCAGGGACGGCGTGCTGTGTGGCCTGAAAGACAAGGAGGTGCAGCGCAGCTTGATGAACAAGGAGCCGCCACCCACGCTGGCAGAGGTCGTAGAGGCCGCGGAAGCCGCAGAGTCCACGAATGCTGGGGTGGACGAAATGCACCAGTGGCGTGAGTGGCGTCCTAGAGCCGGCAAAGCGGCAAATTTGGTGCACGGGAAGTCCGGACAGGCGGTGCACGCAACTCGACGGGCATCAAAGTCGTCTACGGAAGGCAGCGACGGCGAGGAGGTCCAGAAGGTCCGAAAGGGTGGTCGACGCTGCGATGGTTGCGGAGCGGCCCATGAGCGCGCGAGATGCCCATTCAGGAAGGCCGAGTGTTACACCTGCGGCCGTCGGGGGCACATCGCCAAGGCATGCAGAAAACGGAAGGAGGGCCGGAGGCAGTCACAAGACCGTTCGGCCAGACCGGACCGTCCAGCGAGGCCCAAAGATGGCGCCCAGACCACGAGGAAGCAGGATGGCGTGGGCCGCGTCTCGGACGACAGCGAGGACGACGCCCCAGTGTTCAGCGTGTCCGCGGGACAGTCCCATTACTTCGTTGAGGTACTAGTACAAGGGGCCCCTATTAGGATGGAAATTGACTCGGGGTCCTCCTATTCTATAATTCCCCAGAAAGAGTTCTTGAGAATCGACCCCCACGTGCGGCCCAAACTTAAAACGTTGAGGTCCACGCTACGAGACGTATAGGGGAACAGCATTCCGGTGTTGGGGGTCGGGAAATTTCGGGTCAACTTTAAGAGACATTCTGCGGAACTGCCCCTAGTTGTCCTTAAGGGGGGAAGTTGTAGCCTCCTAGGGACGCAGTGGTTTCAGCCTTTAGGTTTGTTCATAGGGGGAGTGCATACAGTGGGGGTGGACCCAATACAAGCGGTTTGCGATGCGCATCCCGCCGTTTTTAAGAAAGGACTCGGAAAGTTCAAGGGACCCCCTGTAGCCTTCGACCTAGACCCGGAGGTCCGCCCGATAAGACTCAAACCGCGCAGGGTGCCGTTCGCACTCAAGGACAAGATAGAGGCGGAACTGGACAAACTGGTGGGTCAGGGGATTCTTATTCCTGTTGATTCCGCGGAGTGGGAAACTCCAATTGTAACGGCTCTAAAGGCTAACGGGGAGGTGCGCATTTGCGCTGATTATAAGTGTACAATTAACAAGGCGATCCGCCCTAATGCATACCCGGTGCCGGTGATCAGCCACCTTTTGGCCAGGCTGAATGGGGGGAAGTGTTTCGCTAAACTCGATTTGGCACAAGCCTATCAGCAACTCCCAGTGACCCCCGCCACGGCCGCGGCACAAACGATAGTTACACATAAAGGGGCGTTCCAGGTGTCGCGTTTACAGTTCGGCGTGAACTCGGCACCCGGCCTTTTTCAGTCGCTTGTGGAACGCCTCCTGAAGGGACTGGAGGGGGTGTTGCCTTATTTTGATGACGTGTTGATAACAGGGGGGAGTGAGGCTGAACTGGCAAAGAGATTGGACAAAGTACTAACCGTGTTCGAGAAAGCGGGGCTGAGACTAAGGAAGGACAAATGTGTTTTTTATGAAACTGAGGTCGAATTTTTAGGTTTCCGGATCACACCCGAGGGGATTAAGCCGTCTAAATCCAAAGTAACAGCCATAAAGAAGGCCCCTCGCCCCACATCCAAAACCGAGCTACAGTCTTTCCTGGGGCTCCTCAATTTTTACCATACATTCCTCCCGCGGAAGGCGTCCGTGGCCGAACCGCTCCATCGGTTACTTAAAAAGGAGGAGACATGGATGTGGGGTGATGAGCACGAGAGGGCGTTCAAAGAACTAAAGCAACTCTTAACATCTGAGGCAATCCTGACGCATTTCGACCCCAAACGGCCGGTGGTCTTAGTCTGTGATGCATCCCCGGTGGGGGTGGGGGCGGTGCTTTGCCACGTGTTGGATGACGGAAGGGAGGCCCCGGTAGCGTTTTATTCAAGGTCCCTGTCCCAAGCGGAGCGAAATTACGCACAAACCGACAGGGAGGCATTAGCAATAGTAGCGGGAACCAAAAAATTTCACGATTTTTTGTATGGCCGCCCGTTCAAAATCGTGACTGATCACAAGCCATTGTTAGGGATTTTCACGGCAAGCAAGCCCACGCCGCAGATCCTGTCCCCGAGAATGCTGCGATGGGCGATTTTTCTCAACGCATACCAGCATGAGTTGGAGTACCGGCCCGGAAAGGAGATCAGCCATGCTGATGCACTTTCGAGATCTCCTTTGCCCTTGTCGGACGACCAAAAGGCGAGAGTAGAAAAAGACCGCCAGGTGTTGCTAATTGAGGTCTTAGACGCACCCCCAATAGTACCAACCGACATTGCTAGGGCGACAGGCAAGGACAGAACGCTAGAGAAAGTTAGTTCATGGGTACAGAAGGGGTGGCCGGCGTCGTCCCCAAGCACAGAATTCGACCCATTTTTTCGGAAAAAGCTAGAGTTGTCCCTAGAGAGGGGGTGCCTTTTGTGGGGCCAACGGGTGGTGGTCCCTACATCCCTGCGGCCGAGGGTGCTCGAACTGCTGCACGTCAGCCACCCGGGCATTGTTCGTTCAAAGGCGCTGGCCCGGAGTTACTTCTGGTGGCCACAGCTGGACGCGGACATTGAGCACATGGTCGGCACTTGTGAGGCATGCCAGGGATCCCGACCAGAGGCGGCCCGCCTTCCGCACAGGGAGTGGGACACAGCAAGGGGGCCATGGTCCAGAGTGCACGTGGATTTCGCTGGCCCATTCCGAGGAGCCATGTTTCTCCTGGTGGTGGATGCGTTCTCCAAGTGGCTGGAGGTTATTCCAGTAAAAAGCACGTCCTCCGCCACGACAATTAGCCAGCTAAGGAGAGTCTTTTCAACGTTCGGTTTACCCGATACTTTAGTCAGCGATAACGCTAGTTGTTTCACCTCCGCCGAGTTCGGGGCATTCATGGAGGCAAACGCCATTCGGCATGTCACATCCGCGCCGTTTCACCCGGCCACGAATGGCCAAGTGGAACGGCTGGTGCGCACAACAAAGGATGCGCTGCGGCGCATGGGTCCGGGGGACCTGAATCACCAAGTATGTCAATTCCTCTTAGCGTATAGGGTGACCCCCTTAGCATCAGGCTATTCGCCGGCAGAGCTCTTGATGCGGCGAAAGCTGACCACGATCCTGTCCAGGCTAGACCCGACGAGAGTCGAGGATAAAGGGAAAAACATAGGGTTGGCAGTCTCGAAAGGGTTCGCCGCCGGCGACCCTGTTCACTGCAGGAACTATTCCAGCGCAGGGCCAGCCTGGGTACCGGGGACGGTTGTAGAACAGACAGGGCCAGTGTCGTACCGAGTCGAGACTAACACCGGCCTCCTCTGGAGGAGGCACGCAGACCAACTGAGGCACCGAGTGAGTAGGCCAGTCAGTGGGGCTCAGCAACAAGATTCAGCGTTAGGGTTCTCCCCCACCCGCTTAACCCAAGGGGGAGACAGCAGCGGACAACAGTCCCAAGCAAGGGCCAAAGTAACACTAAGCTCAGTTCGGGTCTGTATTTGCAGCAAAATCAAGTGAGAAAAATTTACACTTTGTAGAGCAAGTTCTACTTTATTCCTCAAAATGTGGTGTTTCGTTTCTTATTGCTTCTTATTGTTTAAAACATTTTAAAAACTTAAAATAATAATAAATAGTATACAGCATTTCAATGCCATGCTGGTTTGTATTGACAGAACCTTTTCCCAAAAAATTTAACTCGGGGAAATAAATATTCAGTCATAATCCCGTCCCAAATGCAGTAAAACATGGAACAGATATTCCACAGATTCTCGGCAAGAGTTGGTAAGCTTCCCTTTCCAGAAACATGTGGAGGATTCTGGGAACTGTAGTCCATAATGATGGGGAAGTAATGGTAGCGACAATGTTAAGTCTGTACAAGACAGCCGTGACTTTATTAGAAAGCAGCCAATTATCTTCTTAGGCTGTTCTGAGCTGCCGTTGCATCATTCTGAGTTTCTGCACATCCACCCCCGCAGACATAACCTAATAAACTAATTATTTATTTATTAAGCCTGCATTCCTGAATCAAGTTATAGCCCAAATGAATCATGATGCAATTATGGCATGACTTGAACATGTATAGATTTACGTAATTATGTTACTGCCAGCCCTGTGGAAACTGAACCAATCTCTTTTAGATGTCAGGAAGAAGGCAAAGAAGAATTAAACTCCTCTCTCCACCAGAATCCATAGGAGCAGCCTGACTAAAAGTGTGGTTTGAAAAGGACATTTCTAGGGCAGTGATGGTGAACCTTGGCACTCCAGCTGTTCTTGGACTTCAATTCCCAGAAGCCCAAGTCTCTGTGAATCCACACGAATGGGTTTACTGCATGTAGATTCACAGAGACTTGGGCTACTGGGAATTGAAGTCCAAGAACAGCTGGAATGCCAAAGTTTGCCATCACGGTTCTAGGGTCTACAAGGATGGTGATTTTTTTCAAGATCTGACAAAGGAGGGGAAGGGTTAAGATCCCACTCGACAGTTACTGTTTTGCTACTGTCTCCTTCCACAGAACAAGCAAACCACAAAACCGCACGTGTGAATTGCATCCCTGCGATTCATTCCCATCTCATAGTTTGCATATAATTAGGACTGACTTCTGTATAAACTTGGAATGTAGCTATGGGGTCCCTAAGGCCTGAATCCATGCAATTTGTACACTTATAGACCTACTGTTCAACAGTTGATTCAATGGGTCGACTCTAATTGAGACTAGCAACCAGGTTTAGCTCATCTTTTGTTGCTTTGAGTTGTAGTAAGGGTTAAGTTCAGCAGGTCAATGTTTGCAGGGCACATAAGGTAAGCAGCCTTTTCTCCCACACACCAGAATTAATCCAGGATTTTACCACCATTTGCCCTGTCTTCTGTGTGGCTTCATCATCCTGTGTGGCCTTTTGGGCAGAATAGATAGATAGATAGATAGATAGATAGATAGATAGATAGATAGATAGATAGATAGATAGATAGATCTTCCCAAAAGATAAACAATTCTCATCTTTTACCAAGTATTTTGGTTGCCATTATTTATTGGTTTGTTTATTATAGTTAAGAGTCATGAACTCCTAATGACAGCTCAATGAAGGTATCAACCCAGTGTGCCTCAGCAGTGAAAAAAGCAAACTCAATGCTAGGGATCATTAGGAAGGGTATAGAAAATAAGTCAGCAAGTGTCATTTTGCCTCTTTATAAATCTATGGTGCGACCCCATCTGGAATACTGTATACAGTTCTGGTCGCCATACCTCCAGAAGGATATTATGGAGCTGGAAAAAGTGCAGAGGAGGGCAACCAGAATGATTAGGGGACTGGAACACCTTCCTTACCATCTGAGGCTGCAACGGTTGGGCCTCTTCACTCTTGAACAACGACGTCTAAGAGGTGACCTGATTGAAGTTTATAAAATCATGCACGGTGTGGACAAAGTAGATAAGGAAAAACTGTTTTCCCTATCGCATAATACTAGAACTAGGGGACACTCCATGAAACTTTTGGGTACTAGTTCTCAAACAAATAAGAGAAAGTACTTTTTCACCCAGAGGATTACTGGTCTATGGAACTCCCTGCCAGAAGAAGTGGTGACAGCTGTCAGTCTTGACAGCTTTAAGAAAGGATTAGACAAGTTCATGGAGGAGAAGAGTATCAATGGCTATAGTTATGGATACTTAAGGACAACCTCCGGGTTGGAGAGATAGGCAGGATATCTCTCAATGCCATTTCCAGGGAATCCTAAGCAGGTGAAGGCATCTGCTTGGGAATACCCTGAAGGAAATGGTAAGCCACTGTGTGAGACAGAATGCTGGACTGGATGGGCTGTGGCCTGTTCCAGCAAGGCTGTGCTTATGTTCTTATTCATCTGGCCCACGCCTCCCTCATCGCTCCTGGAAGCGGAATTAAAACATTCCCATATGGGCACATTTTACTTTTGCTTCCAGGAGTGACAAGGGTGGTGTGGGCCAGATGAATTGGCATTGGGGGCCAGATCTGGCCCATGGGCCTTAGTTTGGGCACCCGTGGGTTAAGCAGAGAAAATGGCAGTTTAAAATCTATCTCATCCTGTTGCAAAACAGATTGAAAGGCACATTTTATTTCTGTTTCCAGTGGGAGGAACTACATGACCGGGCCACTGAACCACATGACCAGCCTGCAGACCAAAAAGTTTGAGCATCCCTGCCATTAGCAGACAGAGTGAATATCAGCATTTACACTGTGGATGAAAATCACCATTGTGAAGAACCCCTGGGGGGGGGGGCAGGGTTAGGGGAGGTCACAAACCAACTTAAAACATCTTCAGAGATGCTGCAAGTAAAATTTAGTTCAGGAATAATGAGGTGGAGCAGTTATTATTATTATTATTACATGAAGTCTAATAAAATGTTCATTCTAGGCTTTTGTTGATGGAATAGCCCATTTGATGATAGGGAAATTATTTTAGAAACTGGTCCTGCTGCATTTTTATTTTTATTTTTTTGAGTTGAACTGCCAAAGAAGGAGCACAATCTCTTTGTAATTCGGCCAAAATGCTTTGATATGGTTCAATCTGTCAAAAAATGCCCACTGCCAAGTACAGGCAGGATCAGGTTGGGTAAGATAATGGAAGATTCAAAGGTTTAACTTTTAGAAAACGAAGGGTAAGATTTTACTGAACCAGATTTCTCATTTTTACATTGTATTTTTTAAAAGAGGTTGGGGGAAAAGAGGGATTCAGGATACAATTACAGTGTGCTGTTTCAGGAGCAGTGCTTAGATTTTAAAATGACAGGTGCATTCATGTAAAACAAGGATGGGCAAAGTTTGGCGACCCAGATGCAATGGAACAACAGCTGGCGTCATCCCTAGCTACCAGAGCTGCAGTTCAAAAACATTGGATAGCCCACATCTGGCTCCTACATTTTGCAAAGAGGGAAGGAGTCCCACGGAGGTCTTGAGGAAGGTTATTCCATATTGAGGATGCTACTGCATTTTGGGCAGAGCCGCTGGAGGCAGGATGAGTCTAGAGGACACACAGAAGCATTGTTGACTCCCCTTAAAGAGTGTTAGCTGGTTAGGACCAGTGTAGAGAAATGGACCCCAGTCACAGACTAAGGACCATGCAGGGCCAAGGGGTGAAACCTTGGCCTAGCTGAGGACTGGAGGCAGTGACTGGTGAAGGTCAAGGTCAAGACCAAGGTCTCCCTTGTTTGAAAGCCAGTTGTATCTGACTCTAGGGTGGAGGGCTCATCTCTGTTTGCAGCCAAAGAGCCAGGGATGCAGACATTTCCATGGTCATGTGGCAGCACATGGAATGCTGTTCCTTTTCCTGCTGAAGCAGTCACCTTGTTTAACTTGCAATTTCTTGCTTTCAAACTGCTAGTTTCTACCCAAAAGCGGTTCTGGCTTTGAATGCAGTGCAATGCAGTCTATGAAGGGGCTTCTGTATATAGTTTTTAGAGTTTTATAGCATTTTAGGGGTTAAATGTGTATATGAGGGGTGGGAGTATGTTTATAATTTTGTATAGTTGTATTTTGTTTAGGTTTTGTTGGGTTGATAAGTGTTTTTCCCCAATCTCATTGTTCTGTGCAGGACAATGACAATAAAGATCTATCTATCTATCTATCTATCTATCTATCTATCTATCTATCTATCTATCTATCTATCTATCTATCTATCTATCTATCTATCTATCTATCTATCTATCTATCTATCTATCTATCTATCTAGGTTGGCAGGAGCTAGAACAGACGACAGGTGCTCATCCCATCATGCAAACTCAGGTCTCGAACTGCTGACCTTCTGGTTGTCAAGCTCAGTGTTGTAGTCACTAACTCACCATGGTATAGCCATAATAAAAAACCCCACTTGTATCCACTTACCCAAAATTAAAATAAAAAACAACAACAGTTCAAGCTGGGACAAGATTCTGGAATTCATGGAGCCGCTGGTTGAGGAGGTCCTCCCTGCCGCCCCGCCAAAGACATGCACCAAGATCAACAGAAACAAAGAAGCCACCTACTTGGCATTGAAGAATCAAACATATTCCTGTCCATGATAAATGCAGCCATTAATAAGCAGAGGTCTCGTTTGGCTTCCCACAAACTGTTCTTTATGTACACAGAAGTGACCTGGCTGAGGTCAGAAGTGCACTGGGGCATTTAAATCCTGGGAGGGGACCATTAGCTTGAATGAAGGTCACTTTTGGGACAGAAGAAATTGTGCACATTAATAAACACGCTGAAAGGGGACAGCATCATGCCAAGTGTTTAGTAATAGAACAGGAACTTGGGGGATGTTTCTGAATGGACAGACTAGCTGCAGCTAGTTACTCCCTGGTTCTGAAACATCTCAGCACTAGATAAACCAATTACCTTGGGTAGAGTGGTAACAAACCATTATTTTACTCTATAACATCTCTGGGACTGCAGTGGCTCAAGTGGTTAAGATGCTGAACTTGATGACTGGAAGGTCAGCAGGTTAGCAGTTTGAGACCCAAGTCTCAGAGACCCATCTCTGTCCCAGCTCCTGCCAACTTAGCAGTTTGAAAGCAAGGAATTGCAAGTAGATAAATAGGTACCACTTTGGTGGGAAGGTAAATAGCATTCCGTGCACTCCATTGTCTAGTCATGCCTGCCACATGTCCATGGAAATGTCTGCAAACACTGACAGCGCTGGTTCTTTGGCTATAAACAGAGATGAGCACTGAACCCTAGAGTTGGATACAACTGGCTTTCGAGCAAGGGCGAACTTTACCTTTACTAACATCTCTTTGAAATATCTTTGTTACTCAGTAGCTATCTGGAGGTCAGTTCTTCTTCTTTCATGTCCAGGTCAGACTTTGAATTGCCAAAATAAAGCCACTTTCTTGGCTTTGTCATTGGCCAGACTTAAATCCTCATCGGTACATGTTTCTGGTAGTAACCGGCAGACCAGTAAATGAGCCAGATTCTGTATCTCCACATACACACAGCATTTTGTTGTCCACCAGCGGCCCCCACTCAAGCATGTTGGACTTACATTTAGGCACTCCGACCCTCAGCCTATTCAGGAACCTCCAAGTGACATAAAGGAGGTCAGGCTACTCAACTATATCCTCCTTTAATGTTACTTCTTGTCCAGTGAGCTCCTTCCTCCTTCCTCCATCTTCTAATCTGATTTTGCTTCTGCATACCCTCAAGCATGTTTGTTCTTTCCATAAAGCACTTCCTAGATCTGAGCTGGCGGACGTGAGGCTCATATCTGTGCAGAGGATGTCAACGGTCATTTTCTTGTTTAGTTTTCCTGGTGTCCACTGCTACTTCTCCCCTTATCTTAGGTGGAGCGATATCAACAAAGGGATATATTTTCTCAACTGGTGTGGGTTTGAGGCATCCTGTCACTATATGCCTTGTTTCATTAACAACCATCTCAACTTGTTTTGCGTGTGCTGATGTCCTCCATACTACTCTGCTTCAGAGATGCTCACTCTTAGGAATTGCAGACTTCTCCTACCTGGATTGTTTGGAAGGAAGGTAGAATACCTACCTCTTTCTTTTCCTCTAGCCCAGTGTTTCCCAATCTTTGGTTTTTGGACTTCAATTCCCAGAAGCCTATGTCAATTCCTCAAAGCACTGATCAGCCAATGCTGACTTAGGCTTCTGGGAATTGAAGTCCACACTGCTCTAGCCCATTTCTTCTATTAATTTAGAACTGTAGATCAATATGGAAACACAACACTGGAACAATTCTCATCATGTATGGTGTCAGAGAACTTGGGTGATGCTGTGGACAGAGGCCTGGATCCAAATCCCCTCTCAGCCATGGAAAGTCACTGGAGGATGCTAATTAAAGCACCCTTCCTTCAACCGCTTGTAAATCTTGAAAAACCAGTGAGGGTTGTCTGCAAATTGGAAGTGGTTTAAGGAGGAGGAGGAGGCAAGTTAGGTAGATAACTAGAGGGACTGGATATATGTGCACATTTACATATTTTATGCCCCAAACAACATGTTCTCATCTATCCTGTTTTTCTGCCTACCAAAGTCACTGCTGGGCCAGTCACTGCATTTGCCAAAAATAAATCCAACTACAGCAAGTTGCTCTTAAAGAGAATGAGAAATGACGTTCCCGAAAGGCCAAATGTTCTTCCAAACAAAGTGGAGCATTTGGACTCTCACCCCTCCCATCCACCAAGGTTGCAGCTGGGACTGTGCTTGCTAGACTTCACTGCATCCAAAGGAAACAAAGGCTGAGTCTGCCTTCATCCTGGCATCAGCTGGCACATCCTAATGCCTGGATTGGCCTTGGCCAGGAGGACCACATTAAACCCACTGTCTAGACTGCGAAAGCAAAGCAAAACAAAAAGAACTACCATTGCTCACTGCTTTCAAACATTTTCTCCCCATCTCGCCCTTGGAGAGATGAATGGTTGGTCTGGATTGTTTGCTTCTCACATTAATACCAGCTGTTGTCCTGCATTTCTTAATGATGTCCCTGTGTGCTTCTCCTTCTCGTTTCTGTGCAAAAGAAGAAAATGGGAAAAACACAGAGCCAGTTTGAGACACTGTAAAAGGGGAGGCTGTTAATTTCTTAACAATTGGAGATAGGGTCGCCAGTATATTTTGCACAGCAGCTTATGGGTGCCTCAAACTTTGGCCTTGTCAGCTCATCTGCCCTTAATAACAGCTTATTGCATGGAAATCAGCAAGCTAATCTTAACATTGGCTGACATTATCTGGAAGTTTTTACATTTATTTTGTTATTTATTGAAACATTAAGCTGGTTGGATGAGTAAAGATAAAGGTCTCCCTTGCTCAAAAGCCAGTCGTGTCCGACTATGGCTTCCTCCCCCAGCACAGAGTTCGCCTCGCCCCACTGTGGCACGGACAGCAGCCTGTTGAGTTTGGGCATCCAGTCTATAAAAGGTTCGCCATCATTGGCCTAAGACATTTGCACAATATGCATAAAGTAAAAAAGAAGAATATGCAAAACAGCAACAACAAAAAAAGGACATGAAATAAAAGCCCAGCTGCAAACATCAGCAACACAGAAATAAAAATAACAGCAATGAATATTTTTTAATGTAAAGATCTGAAAGCACAAAGATAAAGTTCTCTAAACATCTATGGAAATGACAAAGATCTTCACTTGGAGGATTGTAGTGGAGGCATCAGGTAAAGGCCTCCAGAGACAGCATCCCATAGGTGTGTTACCATTCAAGTCGGATCACAGGTATCATGTTTAATTAAAAATAGCAGCTCCATTATCAACTATGAAGTTCACTTAAGGGCTTCTTCTATACAGGCTCTTTACATTCTAAGAACAGAATGATTTCAATCCACATTTTGATCACATTTGCACACTTGCAACAGGTTTCTCTCAGCATGTAAAGACTAAAATATTGGTTTCAGGGTGGCATTTTCTGGATTACAAATCTCTGAATGCCTGGCTCAAATGTCTGAGAAAGTGGTATGCAATTTATGAAAACTGAAATGGAAGTAGATGATTAATCTTCACACTTCCATTATTCTTTTTGGGTTTGTTTTGGTTGCACTTAAGGCTGTAAGGAACAGACTCATAAGGTAATTGCAGTTTTATTAGAGGAAACAAAGAGTAGTATCGCCAAGCAGCATGTAAAAATAAACACTGTTTAAAGAAAAATGTGGTTTTTAACTGGCAGCTTTACATTTCTAGGAAAAGATTAGGGCTTGGGAATGTGTTCCCAAGCTGATTAATTATCAACTCCAGAAATGGGAAAAGTTAATTTTTGGACTTCCTCATCCAGGTTCCACCAGCCATTCTGGCCAATGTATGTCATCCAAGTTCTAATGAGCAGCCACAAACAATGAAACGAATCTCAAATTGTTGAAGTACTGTACTCCGTTCTAACTGTAATGGGATACCTGTACTACCTTACTTTTGAACAGGAACTAGGGATGACTAGGGAAACTCTAGGTTAAATAAAATTAAATTAAAGATTAATGTTGCAGGTTGATGACATCCTCACCATTACAGCCAGTCACGAGTGGATTTCAGTCAATAAGAAATGATTCTACCAAGGATACAAATTCCACGAATTCTATTAAAGCTCATTCACAACTCAGCTGGTTTCACTGAGTTGGCATCAGAGGCAAGTTTGCAAAGTCATTTGACAGGTCCAGTAAAAACTGTGACCCATTGATGCCCTGACAAACTTGCCTGAAGGGAGCACCGAAAGGTGGATTCCACCACAGTCCTGTAATGTTTGCAAATTGATTAAAATGCAACTCATACTCCCCAGACAAATATTTATTTTAGAAGGATCCGTCAGATTGGGAGGGCGGTTTGATGGGCCGTAGCTAGGGTGGAGCAACCGAGGCTTTAGAAGGCACTGAAATTTGAAAATGAATCTATTATGAGTGTTAGGAAAACATCTTGACCCTATTCACTTACCTTTTTTATTTTTAAAAAAAGTATAATATCTTTCTTTTGAGGAAACACTGTGTTTCCCTCCTCCTTTTAAAGGGAGGTTTACACCTATGGAGTAGGTGGCTCTCCCCTCTGCCAACTTATCATCACAAACCTCCCAGTAAAGAAGCTCTAGATGAGAGAGCAGGGCTGCAAAGACTTTGGCAGGTCAGCAGTTCGAGACCTGAGTGCTGCACCTGTCTTCTGTCCCATCTCCTGCCAACCTAGCAGTTTGAAAGCAAGAAATTGCAAGTAGATAAATAAGTACTACTTCAGTGGGAAAGGTAACAGCGTTCTCTGCACCCTGGCATCCAGTCTGCCTGCCACATGACCATACATTTACCCCTTCGTGAGTTCTTACCTCTCCTGCCTTAACTTCTTCTTGGTGATTCATAACAAAAGTGTTTTCTAGGACTTGCAGTGTTGTTGTTTTTACAGGACATAAAGGCCAGGGGACTTGCTGGTGTAAGTAAACAAGCCTTAAAGCCCTTCAGTATAGAGGCAAAAACACACCTGTGTGCTGATTTTGGGTTTGGGGCTGCAATTCCCTGAATATTTAGGGGATTCCATGTAGGAATGCATCTGGTTTCTGTCTTCCTGTCTGCTACACATTTTGTAAACAAAGGCCTCTTTGTATACATGAGAGACAACGCTTGATTGTGGGCATGCGTAGAAAAGTGAGAAGCATTCTCCTTATTTGGTTTCGGACATTCTGATTGGTTATGTGTACCTTAGTTTTGTTTCTGATATACTCTGTTTGAATAAAGAGACACCATGATTATTCCTTTGTTCAGCCAAAACTGCAGTCGTGTGTATACTTTGTCTCTATCTCTGTTTCTTCCTTACTCAGCCTAATGAAGTTGGACTTCATCAGACTTTTTTAAACTCTTCCTGTGTTTATCTGGGGCTATAAACTGCTCCGTTAAATGAGGCTGATTATCTTTACATGGATCGGATTCCTAAAAGTGGTGCACCGTTGTGAGGCGTTTGAATGAACTTCAAAGAACGCTTTGAAAAATGCTTCAGCGATTAGTACCTAATTAGCACCTCATTGCGACCAGGGACAAGGTCTATTGTCATTCACCCACGACCAGAGGAAAGGTCAGTCAAGCGCTTGCGAAATTCATCCAAATTGGATCCCACAGGGTGAGTGAAAAGATTTATCATGGGGTGCGTGCTAGCTTCGCCTGAGCAGGAGTTTTGTAAAGATATCTCATATCTTCTGCATAAGAATGGGAAACGGGCTGATAAGAAAGAAGTACAACAGCTGGTCCAAGTTATAGGAAAAATCAGTCCTTGGCTTAAATATGATTGTTTGGATTTAAAAGATTGGGAAAAAATTGGGAATGAATTGCAGAAGCATGAGGGGGTTTCTGTTCCAGTGCAATTTATGTGGAATGAAGTCAGAAACTGTCTTCAAAGACTTACTCCAAGAAATATGTTGTTGTCCCAGAGGCTTGATGGTCCCCTTCCACAGCTTTTGCCCCCAGCCAAGGGAGGGACTCTGGCAACGGCCCCTCCATCATATGAGAAACAACAGCATGAGCCCCCTGATGGAGATGGGGGTGGAAAAGGAGATGGGACATTATATCCTGCCTTGCAGCAATCAAGCACTTTTAGCCCTACAAAAGACCTGTTCTCTGCAGCTTTAACTGCAGCTGTGCTGGATATGGAACCTGTTGCTGTATATCCAGTGAACAGAGAGGCTCTGGCAAATGGGACTGCTGCAATACTGCCTGCCAAGTCTAAAAAAACACTAGTGCCAGCTGATTGGGAACAAATGGTGGGGACCTCATCACAGATTGAAGTTAGTAATGCATGCAAAGTGGCAGGAAGCAAGGATGTGATTCCAAGAGCAGCACAGGAGACCTCAGCTCGCCCCTGAAGCAACCCTCATCACAAAAGCAGGAGAAGCTGAGTGGTAAACTTGATACCTTACGTGTGGGCAGGAAGTGGAAGGATGGCCCAGAGGAGGAATGCAGAAAACCCAAGCCCAGAAAAAGGTCTTATTGCAAATACAAACTAACAGATGCAGTTTGTCATAAAGTTGAGATTCAGATGCTGCAAATGAAAGAAGTCCAGAGGAAAAGGGGTGTGGATCCTTCCTCTATGGACAGCAGGCTTTTGCAAAAATACAAGGAGGGAGACATACTCCAGTTTTTGGCTGATTTTGAATTGCCCAACCCTCAAACAAAGAGATCCAGAGTGGGTTGTGCCAAGTTTAAAGCATCAGGATTGCAGGGAAAGCAAATGGGAATTCCCTGTACTGTTCTTCTGTGTGAAAGTTACTTGCAACTTCTGGAGAAGTTGTTCTTTGTGCGTTCATACCTCATCTGCCTGCCTTAATACAGATGGGTGTGGCTGGAGCATGAAGGAATGTGTGTTTGCCTGAAAAGCTGAAAAGGGGGGTTGTCTAGTTGTCTTGTGAATTCAGTGAGAATTTATGGCCTAATTTCAACCTTGCCATGCCAAGAACTGTGCTGGAGAGAAGAAGAAAGCTTCAATCAACATTTGGACTTTTAATTTGGACATTTTAATTGGACTAAAAAGTTTGTGTTGGACTCTAAAGTGAATTGGCTTTGTTTGCATTATAAAACCTGAAAGCTTTTTAAAAATTGTCTACCTGCTCATGCTATGAGTGTGAAATGCTCTAATGATATTTGTACTGTATTTGATTTACCATGCTATGCTGGTTTTAAGTTATTGAATGCCTCTTTCATTTACACCAGTGAGAGAAGAAGAAATGCAATGCCTTACTCATGTAATTGGGGAGTGAGAAATGCTTGCTAGAATGCTACAGAGACCTCCTTCATGTAAGGAAGAAGAGAAATGTTCATGTTTTGTTCATGCTTAAATGTTTTGCTTATTCTCTTACAGGGGAAAGACCTGTCTTTGCTTATGTTATGTTTTGCCTTATGAAAATGCATATCTCGAGGTACCTCCAGAAGTACATGGAAGAGTTTTCAGTACCCTACACATGTAAATGGGTTTGTGATATTGCATTTGTGTTATATGTTACTCATGTTTCATATCTAGTTACATGGTGCTAGTAATAACATGGCACTGGTCATCAGACAGGGCATGCTCCTGTTTCTTAGGGGAGTGTCTTCCTAAGCCATTGGTCGTTTATTGGCAACAAGGGGATCCTGAGTGTGTGGATTCCTGCTCGAGCGATCCGCCCATGGAGAGAGAAGGTTACTCAGCTCCAGGACGGTGGTTCACCAATGGACTAAATTTGCTGACATTTGTTCTTTTCTTTCTTGCTGTGCTTCCAGCTGTAAAAGCAATGACTCATGGGGGCAACCCCAACTTTTGGCTTCGTCATGCTAACTATATGTTTGAGGTTCATGGTAAGAATGCAACGTTATACTATGTGCATCCACTGGCAGTGTCTCAAATGGCCTTTCTTCCGGCATTGTTCAACACGCCTGAGTTGGTTATTGGACACTTGCAACATATTGATAGGTCTACACTCTTCTCCAATCCTCCAGAACAATTTAACAACACCCGCTGGCGAAGCATGACATTCAAGAAATACACTAAAGGACTTTGTTTCTGCTGTCATAGTTCTGGGGTCTGGAATAGTAAATGGAAGCACTGGACTCAAGCACAAAGGGTTTTGCGGAATGTAGGCAATTATACAGGATGTGATGATTATTTTTGGTTATGGGGTAGTTATAACAGTTCTTATAAGCTTAATTTTACCTTGTTTAACACTACTATTGAAGATATATATGATGTGTTTCCTATGTTTACTCCTGATTATTCTGCTATAGATAGTGGTTCAATTTGCAATGGATGGCAAATCAAGGATCCCAACATGTGGTTCTTTTTTAATGGAGTTGCCACGAATTTCCATCCAGGACAATATCAATGTGCAGCATTGGGTTATTTTACCTTACCCGTACAAGTGCAAATGCCGCTTCAGGCAGATGCACGGCGCCGGAGAGCTGCTGCCGGCCCGATGGGTTCTGGTTGCAATGATGAAGTGATAATCGATGTTCAGCTTTCTGATGGTAGCTCCTGGGGGAGAGCTATAGGGAGTGTTATCACTGGAGCACTCACCTTGGGATCATACCCAGGTGTCATTTCCCAGGAGAATAGAAGGTCCATTTTGGGACTCACCTGTAGGCTGGAGAAATCAATCAATGCCACAGGGAGGGTCATACGGGATCTTCAAATGGAAATCACTGAGCTTCATCAAGACCAAATGCAGGACAGACTGGCCATAGATTACCTGTTAACAAAATCCGGAGGATTTTGTAAACTGGTCGGGAACCAGGGATGTCGGGTAAAATTCCAGGATCTGAATAATACTATTGAGAAAGAACTTCAGAATTTACAGGAGAGCATTACTAACAATGTACGCACTGATGTTAATCTCTTTGATTGGATGACTTCTTGGTTGCCTGATTTGTCTGTCCTTAGACAAGTTTTCTTTTATGGGTTCATTATTATTATTTGCCTTATATCTTTGTGTTTTTGCATTAATTGTATTCCTAACCTTATTTCTATGTGTAACACATGTCCACTGCGTAGAAGGGAGACATCGGGTTTTGCACGACGGCAATTGTACTCAATGAGGTATCATCCTCCGGAACAAGGTACCAGGAGTCAGGAGGAGTACGATGTCCAGGAGGACAGTGATGATGTATATGGAGGAGTAGTTATGGAGTATGATGACATGCAGGTGTATGATTAGCTGTACCTCTCTCAAATTTAAATGAAAAAGGAGGACATGTAGGAATGCATCTGGTTTCTGTCTTCCTGTCTGCTACACATTTTGTAAACAAAGGCCTCTTTGTATACATGAGAGACAACGCTTGATTGTGGGCATGTGTAGAAAAGTGAGAAGCATTCTCCTTATTTGGTTTCGGACATTCTGATTGGTTATGTGTACCTTAGTTTTGTTTCTGATATACTCTGTTTGAATAAAGAGACACCATGATTATTCCTTTGTTCAGCCAAAACTGCAGTCGTGTGTATACTTTGTCTCTATCTCTGTTTCTTCCTTACTCAGCCTAATGAAGCTGGACTTCATCAGACTTTTTTAACTCTTCCTGTGTTTATCTGGGGCTATAAACTGCTCCGTTAAATGAGGCTGATTATCTTTACATGGATCGGATTCCTACAATTCCAGAAATTATAGTCCAATAATACAAAAGAGCACGGCTCTAACAAATAATAGTGGTTGCATGATGTGCATTTTAGAACATGAAATACATTTTCCACATTTGGGGGAGAGCCAGTATAGGTAGCTTAATCCTTAAGTTAAAGCAAAGGTTTTCATCTGTTTCTTAATATCTATGCATATATTTTTTCAAATATATGTTGCACACTTATGTTGCTTGTGTTGCTCGAATGCTGGAAAACAGGATAAAAGGAGTCATGCAAGCCTGGCACTATCTTGGCCAATGGCTACCCAATTAGGTAATTAGTATCTCCAATGGCATCAGCGTGACAGTCTTCCACACAGATGATACAGTGAGGATGCATGAGTAGGTTTCATGGAAAGTGCTTCTGACAGCCCACCTGGGCCAGAGTGGTCTTGGCTCCGCAATGTGGAACAGATGGAATAAATGAAGGGGAAAAGTGGAATAAGCTGTTAAAGAGATTACTCTGGATCGCCTGCTCTGTCTGGCTCTGTAAGCTTCTGTAATCGCATTGAGTACACATGTCTAACATCTGCTAGAAAGTTCAACCCAATGGTCTCTGTGAGATTAGAGCAATCTGAAACCCAAGTTAATCAAGCAATCGCTGAAACCCAAGTGTCTGTATTGACCAAAGCAGGGCCCCAAGAGTTTTCTGTGGATCAGGGTCCTAAAAGTTTTCTTCATCTTTACCAGCCTAAAATGATGACTGGTTTAAGAATAATGTTTATAACTGGAAGTACTTCAATGCCAAGAGATCCCACAGCTTTCCTGACTTCTATGTAATCCTTCGCATTGTGTAGAAACTGCTGGAACTGTGTAATGGCAGGAGGAAATCTCAGATTGCCAAAGCCTTACCCCCACAGACCACTTCATCCAGTGCCTGTGCCCTTTTTGTAATTAAAGATTTCTTCCTTCTGTCCCACAGCTCTCATGGCTTCCAAACGATGGCAGTTGCAAAAGCTCATGGACAGAAGTAGGTTTTTTTTAATTACTGAAAATTATACTCTCCTGGTGACATCATCATACTTCCACAGCTGTAAATTGCACCACAGGGATTTTCTCCCTCTGCCAACATCCTCCCCTAACTGCATTTGATTCAATCTACAAATTTCAATGCAGACCACATGGCTCAAATTCTGATCTAATAGTTCTTTCCTGTTTCTCTCCCATTCCCTAATTTTTGAGCCAGCCTATACTGGATTCAAGGGACTGCAGTGGCTTAGTGGTTAAGATGTTGAACTTGACAACTGGAAGGTTGGCAGGTCAGCAGTTCAAGACCCAAGCACTGCATGACGGAGTGAGCTCCCATCTCTGGCCCAGTTCCTGCCAACCTAGCAGTTCAAAAGCAAGAAATTGCAAGTAGATAAATAGGTCCCACTTGGGTGGAAAGGTAAACAGTGTTCTGTGCACTCCAGTGTCTAGGCATGCCTGCCACATGTCCATGGATATCTCTGCAAACACAAAAAGCACTGGCTCTTTGGCGATGAGCACTGAACCCTAGCGTCGGATATGACTGGCTTTTGCGTAAGGGAGACCTTTACCTTTGCCTTTTACTGGATTCAACAGTTTCATTCTCTGGGTCAAGTAACTTTGAGTGCTGTGGGATTCTGCCCTCTGATTTAAAGGCACAAACCAGTCATTCAAGAGATTTGGCCATGGCAGCAACGTGGGGCTCTGATTAATTATTATTTAACCTCTTGTTGTTGCTGGGGGAAGCCATTTCCTGAGAAGGAGACCCATACAGGAATAAGTTACCTATACTCAAAGTTGAGAGTAGTTTTCTTTCTTGGACTCCAATTCCCACACAGGATGGGAGCAGAGGATGCTGGGGATTGTAATAATAAAGTGTATTTTACAATTTTTGCCAACACTTCAGTGCCTTCTTGTATGCACTGGTCCAAATGGGTAGGGCATTATCATCCCAACATCACAACACTAGAGCACTGCGTTGTGTATTTCTATTTACATGTACCAATCCTTCATTTGAAAGCCTGGCTGGCCCCAAACCGATATTATAACCCATAATAAGAGAGGGAGAAGCAGCCTTGAGTTTCCCTTAGCATCTGGACAGGAGATGGAAGAATCAAATAGATTTCCTGACCATCATCTTGTTCACTGGCATATGGCCTTCTTAAATGATGATAATTTCTAGATCTGCATCTGTATATTTTAGTTAACATCAGAATATTTTATGCACATCTGGCCAGGATCTTATTTGATGATGATCTTATTGATTCTGGAGTCTGCATTCCATCCCTCTTTTGAGTCCTTTGTGTGTGTGTGTGTGTGTGTGTGTGTGTGTGTGTGTGTTTCTTCTCTTTGGAAGACGTGCCCATGGTTGCCTTGTTTTGCTGGAACCCAAGTTGGAATGATGTGTGCAGTTGTTTTGTTGGTTACTGACTTGCCTGGGGAATGGCATCAAACATGGAAGAATACATTTAAAACCACCCTTGGTCTTTTCAAAGCAATGACAGGAAGATGAAATTCAAGCATGGAAATGGGCTACCTGCCTGCAAAGCCCCTTTTTTTTACCCCCAAGAACTTTTTCACTAGACAGCATGCTGTGTCATCTAGACGTGGGTAGAAAGCAGCTGCCAACCAGCGAGTCAACCAACCAACTTACCAGAATGGGCTGCAGGATTCTGGAAACTGTAGTCTAAAAATGCACAGTTTTCCCCCAAGCTATGTGTGCAGGTATGATTGTATACACTATTTTGTTCCGGACAGGAGAATCATAGTTTTGTTGTTGTAATGTAATTAATCAAAACAAAATGAGTTTTTGGTCCCTGTCATTCCTGAGACATTGCTCTTTTCTTCGTATCAAGAAATTTGAATATTGATTAAGATGCCACAACGAAATCAGTGGTGGACATTAAAAAAATCCTACCACTCTGTGGGCGTGGCCATGTGACTGGGTGGGCATGGCCTGTTGGCCATGTGACTGCTCTTCAATAGAGAGCTATGAAAATAGAAGCCTCTTCTATTTTCATCGCTCTGTAGCAAACCTCCGAAGCCATTCCCCCGCTTCCTCCAAGGCTTTTCCTGGGCTCCGTTTCACCCCAAAGTGAACTCTGTGATGGGAGTGGCTGGGGATGTGCTTTGAGGTGAAACGGAGCCAGGAAAAGCCTTTGATGAAGAGGTGGGCGGGGTGGGGAGGTGGGCGGGGCCAGCCATTTTTTTACTACCGGTACGTGTGTACTGGTGCAAACCTGCTGATGCCCACCAATGAACGAAATGCTAAATTTCTATGCTTCAATAATGTTTAGGAATAAAGTCAGTCCAGTTCAGTAGAGATCCAAGCAAAATTAATTAACAATTTTCTGTTATTTCCTGCATGTCTCATTTCATACGTGCTGCAGGAGATGGCTCCAAGATCATAGTGTGTGGGTCACATCATGACGAGTTGGGATCCACCTCAAACAAATTCACACCAATGGCATTTTTCCTGCTTCAGGGGGGAAATGCATTCTCGGATATGAGTTGCAGCCGCTGCCGCTGCTGCTGCCGCTGCCACTGCCACCATCGTTATTTCGCTATGAAAGAAAATAACTATACTGTATAATAAAAATAGCCTGATAATTAATTCCTTCCATCACATGAAGTGAACTTGACTAAAGCAATCAAGGGTCATTTCAGCAGTAACTGAATATCATGGGATGGGGATTTTCTCTAGCATGTAAGCCATGTAGAATAGGAAAAAAAAATATCAGAACTTGTGAGCAGGACGTTTTAATTAAAGACATAACAGTTTTGTTGGGATTTTGATAGCAATTTGATAGGTCACACCTTCCATTCTGTTTAAATCAAATAAGTTTTATTGTTCACTAGCAAAGGTTGCCCGGTGTTGCCGGGCTGTTTTAAATGGTGTTGGAAAGTTTTTGTTTTTGTTGTTGTTGTTAATGTTTGTAAAGAAGAGGTTAATCTATATTTGAAATTTTTAAAATTTTTATTTATACAAAAATTTTTTGATGGCCTGTTTTAAACTGTGATGAGTTTTGTTTGGTGTTTTGGTTTTGTGGATGAAAAAAGAATAAAGGATGATATACTTTTTCGAAAAACTCTTGAGGCCTTTTGTGTGGGGCTATTGTGTCTTTTTGAATTTTTTTTGTTATTGTGGGCAGCAAGTGCTGCTGGTAGGGGTTATCTTGTATTTTGACTGTTTTTTTCTCTCGTGGCCTCTGGGTGGAGCTTCTTCCAGCAAGTAGTCTCTTTCTTTATTCATTTCTTTTCCAGTCGTTGTGGTATGAGGTCGTGTGGTTGTGAGTTAGCTGTTTTTCTTTATTTGGGGTGGTGGTGGTTGGATTTTGTGGTGTTTGGCTGGGGGCTGGGTATGTTTGGAAATGTTTGTTGTTGTTTACTTTTTTGATGTTATTTTTGTTTGTTTTTGTGTATTTTTGAATGTTTTTGATTGTTTGTTTTTGTGTTTTTTGGTGTCCTGGGGGGGATCCCCTCTCAGACAGACTCCTTTGGTCCCCCCACCCTCTGAACCCCAGGGGAGCCAGTAGAGAGGGGGATTCCCCCCCAACTCCGTTTTTAAAGAGAAGTAACCACTTGGTTTCTTCTCTTTAACATGGAGCGTGTGTGTGTGGGGGGGAGGGAATCCCCTCTCTGCCGGGTCCCCTGAGGTCAGGAGGGTGGGGGAGACAGACTCCTTTTGTCCCCCCCACCCTCTCAACCCCAGGGGAGCCAGTAGAGAGGGGGATTTCCCCCTCAACTCCGTTTTTTAAAGAGAAGAAACCACTTCTCTTTAACATGGGGCGTGTGTGTGTGGGGGGGGGAGGGAATCCCCTCTCTGCCGGGTCCCCTGGGGTCAGGAGGTTGGGGGAGACAGACTCCTTTTGTCCCCCCCCACCCTCTCAACCCCAGGGGAGCCAGTAGAGAGGGGGAGCACAACACCCCCGCCCCTACCCAGTGATATTAAAGGGGAAACTCCGATTAGGAGCTTCAGGCGCCGTTGGGGAGGGGGGCTTTGTTCCCCACGGCTTTGCAGACTTGCTCTCCTGGTGTTTTTGTTTTTGCTTTATTTCTTGGGTGCCGGCTTTCTCAGCGTTCTGCGCGCTCATGGCGCGCAGGACGCTGGGGCTTGTAGTTATGGGTTGGTGCTTTGTGTTTGTGCTGCGTTTTTTTAAAATGCTTTTCTTTTGATTGGCTGCAGCGCGTTTCCGAACACTGCGCCATGCGAGAGCCTCTCAGCCTGATTGGCTCTGGCGCGGCGCAAGGAATGTTGGGAAGTGAAGTTGTTTACCTTTCTTCGCGTTTGTGGGGCTGTTGCCCCACTGCCGGTTTTCTCAATCCTTCGTTGACCTGCGTACCCGTGTGCACGAAGGGTGAGTGCAGGCAAGTAGGGCGAGGCATAGCAACCTATAGCCAGTTCCAACGGTTAACCCTTGGATTTATAGGTTAAGATTGTTTTAAAATCATAGATCAGGTTTTGGGGGAGGGGGACCCTGGGGAACGAGAACGGTTCCAGGTAACACCATAGGAAGAAGAGGAGCTTGGGTTTAATCTTTTCCTCAATGTTACACAGATATTGGGATCTGGGCAAGTAACCTGACCCTCCACCCTAAAGCATTTCCCTAAATCCTAATATGGATCAGTGTTACGCTGCTACAGGTGCCCACAGGTGCCCGGGCACCGGTAGCGGAAATGCCCCCAGGCTACGCCCACTTGGCCGACCATGCCCACCTCCCTACCACAGGCCATGGTGTAGGGAGGCCAAGTGGGCATGGCCCACAGTTAGCCACGCCCACAGAGTGCGCCACACCCATGGTGGGGGTAGTAAATTTTTTTGCAGTATATCACTCGGATGGATACTTAACCATATTGCAGGTTGTTGTTCTTGGTTGGTTGGTTGGTTGGTTTTTAGCCAAACCAGATTTGGGACATACATACATACGTATCTTTATTCAACCATCAGTCAGCACAAAATAACACACAGAGATTTAAACTAACATTAAAGCCTAACAATCTTTACCTTCAGGATATACATACTCTATGTTAATAGGCCTGAATCAATACTGTCAATTTTAATCTTGCGACGTTTGAGTGCCAAAAATAGGAATTTAGAAACTTGTATGGCTGACAAAGCAGCAACGCTATTCAAGAGAAATCGAACCTGATTTTCTCTAGGCTCAAATCTGATTTGGCAAGGATTTGGGACATAGAAAAACTGCTCAGGCATGCAAAATCAATGTTGGAGCAAGTCTACACTTCACTTAACATAACACCAATTGGTCTCTACTATACTTTACTCGTGTAGATTTTAACCTCCACATCACAGAAACTTCTGTGGCCATCCAATCTGAGGCCTATGCAGGTACAATGAAATCACTTATGACAACAACTCACCTGTATAAAGTTTGCTGAAAGGTTGCAGCAGGTAAAAAAGTACAGCTCTATTCCCTGGACATGTTTCTGTTTTGCATGTAAGTCTAACAATGTTCCCTGTCACATCAAAAAGCAGTACAAGAAAGGTCAGTGTAAAGACCAGTCCATTTGGTCTGTCTGTTTCCTTTTGCAAATGTTGTGGGTTCGTAGTGTCCCCATCACTTTGGCAAATGCATGAACAGGGCAATAAACATGAAATAATGGCCAGAGCCTGGTTGTTTAGTTATGCTGGCATTAAGTGCAGTGGTATAAGGGACTGCGGTGGCTTAGTGGTTAAGATGTTGAACTAGATGACTGGAAGGTCTGCAGGTCAGCAGTTTGAGACCAGAGTGCTGCATGATGGAGTGAGCTTCCATCTTTGTCCAAGCTCCTGCCAACCTAGCAGTTCAAAAGCAAGAAATTGCAAGTATATAAATAGGCACCACTTTAGTGGGAAGCTAAATAGCTTTCTGTGCACTCCGGTGTCTAGTAATGCCTACCACCTGTTTACGGAAACGTCTGCAGACGCGGACAGCACTGTCTGTTTGCCTGTAAACAGAGATGAGCACTGAACCCTAGAGTCAGATACAAATGGCTTTCAAGCAAGGGCGACTACCTTTACCCTATAATTTGCAGTGGCAAGTTCCTACTAGTTAATGAGTTGCCCTACGTATCCCTTAATGGACACCAGCTCATGTGACAGGTACACAATGCAATGATACAAGCAAGTGACTAGATTTGCTGGTTGAAATACCCCCAAATTTTAAAGAAAAAGTAATGATTTTTGGACTACCAGGGAGCAGAAGAAAACTTTTTGCAATTAAAAAAAATGTTTCCTTTTACTTCAATTCGTTTTCCTAGTTAACCAAATTCCATTATAGCAACCTTTGTGGAACTCAAGGACTGCATTAAAGTTTATAGAGTTTTTGAGCTATCCTAGGGAGACCTGAGCAAGACCACGTAAAGATATGTTGCTGGTGGTGGCAAAATACTAAATGCCACCTCCCCTATAGGTCAAGGCACAGAATAACAGAGGTATTATGTTACCTGAGGCCTATAATCATTTCCTCAGCATATACCAATAATGATTTTAAAAACAACAATTGGCTGCCCTTTGATGGTCCTAAATCTAATTACTAGTCCCAGTTGGAGCTGCTAGAATAAATCAATGGCAACTACACTCTATAGCTAATTCAACAGGTCTGCTCTGCTTGAGCAATTGTATGTAGGCTATAATTCCCAAGAAGAGTCTAAATTTCAAAACTCTAGATGCGTGTTGGGAGGTGGATCAATCCCTTCCCCCCTAGCTCTACACCTGGTTATCCAAGAAGGTAATAATAATTTTGCGTCAGAGTTGAAGGACTTTTGCTGGAGAAACTCCAATCAGGGGACACCCGAAAGAGGTTCCTTTCATGTCCCCAAGTGCAGGACTCGGGTATCGAAACACGACCTTCCAGTCTCCAAGCTCAGCTTCTTAACCACTAAGCCACCAGAGGAGCTGCTATCCAAGAAAGTGAATAAAGATGTGTTAAATCCCTAAACTGTGTCCATTTGGAGTCCTTCCACACCTTCAGCAAAAAGTATGCATTATCCCAGTGGTGGTGAACCTATGGTACGTGTGCCAGACATGGCACTCCCAGCGCTCTGTGTTGGCACATGCACAGAGCTCACCCTACCCCTCTGCCCAGCAGTGCAATAGGAGTGCTTCCTCCCTCCCCACAGCACAGAGTTTGCCCTGCCCCTTTGTTTGGGCACTCGGTCTCTAAAAGGTTTGCCATCACTGTATTATCTTAATTGCAATTCAGGGCTTAGTGGTTAAGACGTTGAATGTGAGGCATGCGTCCTGGCAGGTCAGCAGTTCGAGACCTGAGTACTGCACAATGGAGTGAGCTCCCATCTCTGCCCCAGCTCCTGCCAACGTAACAGTTTGAAAGCAAGAAATTGCAAGGAGATCAACAGGGATCACTTCGGTGGGAAGGTAAACTGTGTTTCATGCATGCTGGTGTCTAGTCATGCCTGCCTCATGTTCATGGAAACGTCTGCAGATTAGACAGTGCTGGCTCTTTGGCTATAAATGGAGATGAGCACTGAACCCTAGAGTTGGATATGACTGGTTTTCAAACAAGGGCGACCTTTACTAATTGCAATTCAGGGTCTACTTAAATATATATATAGCTAGATAATGCCCTGAGGCCACTGACTATCACTTTCTTAACATGTATATCAGGGGTTCCCAAACTTTTAATGCCGTGGACCAGACCACACACCCGGACAGCTGAGCGGGCCAGTCATTGCAGGCGCACCCCCCAATAAAGGACTCAGACACCAATGAAAGTGGATAACGGCATTGGGCCACATTTATTGATTCATGCCCAGTCCGAATTATAAATTTCTATTGGTAATTGACCAATCATAATTCTTAAGGCAAGCAGGCCGAAGTAACACTGGTAAGGTACCACCCAAAATTGCCAACGGCAATTGCTACAATGTATCCATTTGTGTCAATTTGTTTGTTGACCACAAACAAATTGTTGACCGTAGTCAATATCTAACTAATGACCCCACCCACTGACGCATATCCGTAAAATCACGGGGTGATGCATGCTGTCTAGCTATAGCCATCACCCCCTCGCCTAGTTCGTCGTTGACCAGACAACGTTTAACCAACTTATGCCTGTCTAGTGTTGTCCAGTCAATTGCGAACTTGCCGGATACCTGTGGGTCATAATGTTTATCTTACCAGTGCTACCCGCCCATGTGACCAAAGTCAACAGCAGCAGCAGAAAAACCCCTATGTCAAACCATAGCAACAGTGTGGGATGGGCGAAAAAACCAGGACCCGGAAGCCAATATGGGTCCCAGCCAAAAATTCCCACCCGGCCCCGAAGCGACCAAAATATCACACTGTTAACTAGGGAGGGGGTGGAGGGGAAAAACTTCTCCGCTCCGTCGCTTCGCCAAATGGCAGCTCGTCTGCCTCGTGGCCACCCCTTTTATAAGGGAGCTGGCCACGCCCCTAACTACCCGGATGCCTTCGTCCTGGGGGGGGGGCCCGCAAAGAGCGCGGCGGCCATTTTGGCGCCGCGCTTGCATTGCAGGCGCACCCCCCAATAAAGGACTCAGACACCAATGAAAGTGGATAACGGCATTGGGCCACATTTATTGATTCATGCCCTAGTCCGAATTATAAATTTCTATTGGTAATTGACCAATCATAATTCTTAAGGCAAGCAGGCCGAAGTAACACTGGTAAGGTACCACCCAAAATTGCCAACGGCAATTGCTACAATGTATCAATTTGTGTCAATTTGTTTGTTGACCACAAACAAATTGTTGACCGTAGTCAATATCTAACTAATGACCCCACCCACTGACGCGTATCCGTAAAATCACGGGGTGATGCATGCTGTCTAGCTATAGCCATCACCCCGTCGCCTAGTTCGTCGTTGACCGGACAACGTTTAACCAACTTATGCCTGTCTAGTGTTGTCCAGTCAATTGCGAACTTGCCGGATACCTGTGGGTCATAATGTTTACCTTACCAGTGCTACCCGCCACACGGAGGGGCTTCAAAGAAGGCTTGACGCCCCCCCCCAGACCGTCAGCTCGGTCGACAGGCCTGCTCGCCAATCACCCAACAGGAGGTCCACACCTCCTCGTGACAGATGGGCCCCATCCCCTGCATACAAGTCATAACTTTGGAGGCTAATAGCGGGGTGACGACTGACCCTCCCCCAAGCCCCGTAGACAAGGAAACGCGCCACTGCCCTATTCACCATGCGTCTAGCACGGTCAAGGGCCAGGAGGTCAACACCCCCTCTGTAGGAATGGCGCGGGACCATGTCCGACCAAACAAGGGTTGTGGCGGGCCAGACGTAATGCAGGTAGGCGAGGTCCTCGCAAATCGCATGTTTCAGCGACAAGCCGGTGACCTGGCCCAAATCATTGCCCCCCAGGTGTATGATCAGAATGTCAGGCGGGTCAGCATTCTGGCCTGAAAAAAGGAAAGGCAGCAGCTCCCGCCATAACATCCCGGGCTTACCATGCCATGTGAGACTTGCGTATGCACCAAGTCCCAGTCGGGGTCCCCACTCTGTCACCGCAGCATAACGCGCTGCCCTGTGCATGTAGCTATGGCCCACCAGCCATACTGTCACCGGTGTAATACGACACCCCGGGTCTGTAAGGAAAAATGAGGGAAAGTAGGTAAGGTGACTGGGTTGGTACTCACGGCGGGAGTGGGCGCACATAAAACTGAAAACATTGCGAACCCCACCATCCCATGCTACGTATGTCAGCACCTGAGTACCCAAAAGCAGCTGCGGTCGAGGCCGTCCCTATACGGAATGAATGAGTGCCATAGCGGGCGCCTGGGAGGCCCACACTGGCCAGCGCTTTGCCCGTCACCTTCCAAAATTGAAATTTAGTAAGGGGAGACCCATCTTGGTGACAAAAACGGGCCATGGTGCGTGCCATACAGTGCAAGGAAATCCTGTAGGGCACCAACCGGACAGATGTCTGCCGAGGAACATCGTAGCAGTCTACTCCACTGCCTACGCCGTGCTGATACGTTTTAGAGGAGCATATCCCCAACTGAGCCGAATATTGTTCACTCAGACTGCAAGTTCCAGTGCCCTACGACTTGCATCCGCCTTATACAGCATCTCAAGCTCGCCGATGCGGAGCACTCCAAAAAAAAAAAAAAAAAGGCCACCGTTGTAGCCGCATGAAATGGGCTGCCCCATCTTATCAAAACAGAGGCAAGGCCAGCCCCGGGCCAAATGGGTAAAAACCCCTGGGGAAATCGGGTGGCGGTCGTCCAGGCAACGCCCACGCGTGCGCACCCACCCCTCCAAAACATGTCTCACACGGAAGTGAGTGGTGTTGTCCACGACTTGCATCCGCCTTATACAGCATCTCAAGCTCGCCGATGCGGAGCGCTCCAAAAAAGGCGACCGTTGTAGCCGCATAAAATGGGCTGCCTCATCTTATCAAAACAGAGGCCAGGCCAGCCCCGGGCCAATTGGGTAAAAACCCCTGGGGAAATCGGGTGGCGGTCGTCCGGGCAACACCCACGCACGCGCACCCACCCCTCCAAAACATGTCTCACACGGAAGTCAGTGGTGCTGTCCACATGACCTCCCACTTTGGCCATAAAAGCCAACGCTGACAGCTTAGATGCCATGGTGCGAGGTGCAAAGCCCTGGGCATGCAGGTAAACCATGAACCGCAGAACATGGGTTACCGGGATCGGCCAGGTTCCTGGCATTTGGAATTGGGTACAGAATGCTCTGAAAGAATTAAATGCGTGGTGATACACCTTACGTGTGCGTGGCGCTAGTGACAGGCCAATCGCCCGGTTCACCTCTCCTTGCCGATGTTCCATATCCCGTCCGGGAGTGGCGAGGGAAATTCCTCCGCATCCGGGGCCAAGGCACGGAACCGGGAGATCTGCAGGCGGGACAAAGCATCAGCAATATCATTAATAACCCCTGGGACATGCCTGGCCCTGAAAAGAACGTTGAGGCGCAGGCTGCGCAACGCAAAATGGCGCACTGGGTCCATAACCCTGGGCGATTTAGAGCTCTGTGCATTGACAAAGTGGACAACAGCCGCATTGTCACACCAAAGTGGACAACCGAGTTGGCCTCCTCCTCGCCCCATAGCATCAAAGCACCCAGTATAGGGAAAATTCCAGATACGTGAGACCACGCAGGCAACCCGTGCCTGCCCAGGATGGTGGCCACTCACCATAGGCCCACTTCCAATTGAAGTACATCCCGTAACTCAGGGATCCCGGGCATCGGGCTGTATCTTAAAGCAAGGGGAAGCCAGGAGCTCAGACCTCCAAAATGACACCCCATTGAAATCCCTCAGGATCTGTAGCCAGACAAGCACGTCTGCCCTGATACCCCGGGTAAGTCTAACCCTATGGTGGGGCCTGGATAGTCCTGCCATGGCGTCGCACAAGCGCCGCGCAAATGCCCTGCCCGGTGCGACGACCCTGCCAGCGAAATTGAGGTGACCATGTAGCACCAGCAGGTCCCTCGGTAATGCCATGCGCTTGGCCAGCAAGTCCGAGATAAGGGCCACTAGCTTTGACACCTTATCCCGCTGCGACCTAGAAGCCTGTGCTACCGTGTCAATCTCCACCCCCAGGAATACTAGCTGTGTAGGCGGGCCCTCGGTCTTTTCGGGCGCTAAAGGGACACCAAGTTCCTCCATTAGCGTCTGAAATGTGTTGAGGAGACGTGTGGACGTGTCCCAGCCCCGTTCAGCCCCGAATAAAATCATCCAGGGAATGGGCTACAGACCGGGACCCTGATCTGCGAACAAAAGCCCACTCTAGGAAGATGGAGGAACGCTCGAATGCCGAGCCCGAATTGGAACAGCCAAAAGGCATGGCATCAGTGCAATAATATGCTCCCCGGAACGGGGGCGCAGGGACAGGGCCAACGACCCTGCCTGCATAGACCTCCTTATCATTGCTGGCAGGAGCCACCTCCTCCCTCCCCCTAAGGGATAAAGATTGGGGGCATCCTGAGGGGACCTATCACCCATGAAAGGGATACGTAACCCCTGCCTAAAACCCTGAAGGAGATCTCCGCATCCTCTCCCTTCGGGAACAATGTGAGCCAGCGCTCCAACATGTCCACATTAATTGGGGAGGGAGCCCTTTGGTGAACTAGATCCATCTGCGGCAGTCTTGCCAGCCCCCTGTCCACTCCTCCCTCTGCCCCGCATCCCTCCAGGCCTGGGACAGCCAGAGGCCGCATGGGGGCCAGCACAGGGGGGACACTAATGTCTGTATTTGCCATTCTTCCTATTCCAGGAACCATTGGACGAGAAAGTCCAGCACAGCAGGCGGGCTGAAACCCCCTGCCCCGCCCCCTGGCAGTGGACCTGTGCTGGGGCCGCCCGCTGGACCGCATGTCCACAATGGTATCTCTCCCCGGGCGCGGGGTGCGTGGGCGTCATGTACAAAAGCCACAGCCTCTGGCATGGCTCAACCCACCTAATGTCGGGGTGCCGGGGAATCCGCATATGGAATTACACGTCATAAGCCAACCACGATGGGCCCGGAAAGTCAACCATCACCCGGTAGATGTTGTCCAAATACTGGACCATCGAAATTGCCAAATCCGGCTGGGCCCTAAGGTACACCGCCATGTATATGAGGCAGGCCGGCAACCAGTCGGCCCACGTACGTGGTGGCTTGCTACGACGTGCCTGCTCCTTATCCTTCTCATCCTGCCCCCCTACTCCTTGGTGGGCCCTCTGTTGAGGAGTGAGAAGGTATCCACGTAATCCCCCCGCCAGATCTTCTCTCTGGTGGTCTGTGCCAAATGGACACCCAGCGGTAAGGAATACCCCGCCGTCAGCAAGGCCGACACGGGCACAACAGGAACTGCTGGCATCTGAAAGGGGGCCTGTACTAACCCAGCCACCCCCAAAACATTCCCCACAGGGTAGAAAACACCCCCCACCACGGGGCCCTGAGTGGTAGTTGTCCTCGCCAGGTGGGGCGTCAGCGGCTGGACCGCCGCCCCACCCGCGCGAGGCCAGGCCATTGGAAACCCCCCCAACGTGGCCACGTGTGTAGGTGCACTAGCTTGGACCGCATACTCATGTGCTGCACCCCCGTAGGCCGCCCCCACCGGGAGTTCCGGCCCACTGGGGGCGTCGGAGCTCACAACCGCCGTCGAGCTCGTCGATGGGGCCTGACCCGCACCGGTCTGTTGAATGGGGAGCTGCGAGGCAGTGGCCCAGGTCGTGCCACGCGCCTCAAGCAGCTCGACCCGTCCCATCGCCTGCCGCTGCCCAGCAGACGACGCGTCGAAACGAACCCCAAATGGAAACCAAGAGTGGCTAGCCCGGGCCAGGAATGTCTCGAGGGCCGCAACGCGGGCCAATAAGGCTTCCACGCTGACATGGGGCAAAGGACCAGCCGGCCCGCCTACTACAGGCATGGGTACAGGTCCCTGCACCCCGGGCCCAAATAGGGCAACAACCCCACACCCGGGCCCGTCAGGGCCGATGTAGCAACCTGCCAGGGAAGGGGACCGGACCACCCTCCAAGGCTGGAAGGCCTCAGAGCGAGCTACGCTCCTTTAGTATATGAGAGTCAAGACACAAGGCACAGCCAAAGGCTGGGTTAACTCAGGTTTATTGCATGGTGGACAGAGGGAACATGAGGTAATGGCGGACGAACAGCTCTATATATATGGTAGTAACGTATTTGAATGTGGCTCCACGGTAGCCCGTTGGCTACTCGTCCGCGTGACGTCATGGCTGGTCACGCCCTTCTTGTCCAGGTGTAGGTAGCGGCGGGAAACTTCCCGCGCTGCGGTCTTTGATGGGTTTGAACCAAGAGAGCTTGGACGCTCGCTGCTGCCAGCTGGTGGTCATTAGCTCGCGTCCTATTACAGGGTTTATGTGATACAGCTGAAGGTTACATTGTTACTCATAGGCAAGGTTACATTGGTTTAGATACATTGATATCACATGTGGAAGGTTACACTATTAGAACACAACACCCCTCCCCCCTAGGATGAGACGAAGTCTCTCAGCCAAGGTGGCTTATTTCGAACACGCTGGGGTCTCGGCGCGGGCTGCCCTGCCCTGGCTTCGCTCCCTCCTCCTTGCTCCCTGGCTGCCTGCCCTGTAACGGGAGAGGATGACTTGTTAGTGGTTTGCCGCGGCTCTGCGGCTTTGTTGGAAGGTGTGTGCTTTGTTTGGGAAGGACCGGGGGCACTGGGGGCTAACGAAAAACCCCTCTTCTCGCTTGGATGGGTGGGGGAACACTCCAAACCCCCCCCCCCGGCTAGCAAAATCAAAATCAAAATCGGCTTCGGGGGAAGCGGCAGCGGCGGCCGCACACTCCTTTTCCCTCCCCCCGGGCTCGGATAGAACTGGGGTATCAAAAGGATATGAGTCGGGCTCACTGCTTTCCCTCCTGGCTTCGGACTGGTGTCCCTCTCTGTCTCCCCCTTGGGCTAAACGGGTGGGGGAGAACCCTATCGCTGAATCCTGTCGCTGAGCCCCACAGATCGGCCCCTCACTCACTCGGTGCCTCAGTTGGTCAGCGTGCCTCCTCCAGAGGAGGCCGGTGCTAGTTTCCACCCGATATGACACTGGCCCCGTCTGTTCTATTATCGTCCCTGGCACCCAGGCTGGGCCTGCGTTGGCATAGTTCCTGCAGTGTACAGGATCGCCTACGCCGAAACCTTTCGAGACCGCTAAACCTATGTTCTTCCCTTTGTCCTCGACCCTCGACGGGTCCAGCCTGGACAAAAGCGTCGTCAGTTTCCTCCGCATCAGCAGCTCAGCCGGCGAGTATCCAGATGCTAAGGGGGTCACCCTGTACGCTAATAGGAATTGACAAACTTGGTGATTTAGATCTCCCGAGCCCATGCGCCGCAGCGCATCCTTTGTGGTGCGCACCAACCGTTCCACTTGGCCATTCGTGGCCGGGTGAAACGGCGCGGATGTGACATGCCGAATTGCATTTGCCTCCATGAATGCTGCGAACTCAGCGGACGTGAAGCAACTGGCGTTATCGCTGACCAAAGTGTCGGGTAAACCGAACGTGGAAAAGACCCTCCTTAGCTGGCGAATGGTAGTGGCGGAGGATGTGCTCTTTACCGGAATGACCTCCAGCCACTTTGAGTATGCATCCACCACCAGGAGAAACATGGTTCCTCGGAACGGGCCAGCAAAATCTACGTGTACCCTGGACCACGGTCCCCTTGCTGCGTCCCATTCCCTATGCGGGAGGCGGGCCACCTCCGGTCGGGAGCACTGACATGCCTCACAAGTGCCAACCATATGCTCTATGTCGGCGTCCAGCTGGGGCCACCAGAAGTAACTCCGGGCCAACGCCTTGGAACGGACGATTCCCGGGTGGCTGACGTGCAACAGCTTTAGCACCTTCGGCCGCAGGGACGTAGGAACCACCACCCGTTGGCCCCACAAAAGGCACCCCCTCTCTAAAGACAACTCTATTCGCTTTCGGAAAAATGGGTCGAATTCCGTGCCTGGGGATGACGCCGGCCACCCCTTCTGTACCCACGAGCATACTTTCTCTAGTGTTCTATCCTTTCCGGTCGCCCTGGCAACGTCGGCCGGTACTATCGGGGGTGACTCCAAAACCTCTATTAATAATACCTGGCGGTCTCTTCTTACCCCTGCCTTCTGGTCGTCCGACAAGGGTAACGGCGACCGTGAGAGCGCGTCTGCATGGCTGATTTCCTTCCCTGGCCGGTATTCTAACTCATGTTGATATGCGTTGAGAAAAATAGCCCACCGCAGCATCCTCGGGGACAGGATCTGTGGCGTGGGCTTATTTGCAGTGAATATTCCTAACAGGGGCTTGTGATCAGTAACGACCTTGAACGGCCGACCATACAGAAAATCGTGAAATTTCTTGGTTCCCGCTACTATCGCTAGTGCCTCCCTATCGGTCTGTGCGTAATTCCGCTCTGCTTGGGACAGGGACCGTGAATAAAACGCTATCGGGGCCTCCCTTCCGTCGTTTAACACGTGGCAAAGCACCGCCCCCACCCCCACCGGGGATGCATCGCAGACTAAAACTATGGGCCGTTTGGGGTCGAAATGAGTCAGGATTGCCTCGGATGTGAGGAGTTGCTTTAACTCTGTGAACGCTCTGTCTTGCTCGTCACTCCACAGCCATTTTTCCTCTTTTTTAAGTAACCGATGGAGCGGCTCGGCAACAGACGCCTTCCGTGGAAGGAAGGTATGGTAGAAATTGAGAAGCCCCAGAAACGACTGTAGCTCGGTTTTGGAAGTGGGGCGAGGGGCTTTCTTAATGGCGGCTACCTTAGATTTGGACGGCCTAATTCCCTCAGGTGTGACACGGAACCCTAAAAACTCAATCTCTGTTTCGAAAAATACACATTTGTCTTTTCTCAGTCGCAGCCCCGCTTTTTCGAACACGGTCAGGACCTTATCCAATCTGCGAGCCAGCTCGGCCTTACTCCCCCCCGTTATCAACACGTCATCAAAATATGGCAACACCCCCTCCAGCCCCTTCAGGAGGCGTTCCACTAGCGACTGAAAAATGCCAGGTGCCGAGTTCACGCCGAACTGTAACCTCGACACCTGGAACGCCCCCTTATGTGTGACTATTGTTTGTGCCGCCGCTGTGGCGGGGGTTACTGGGAGTTGCTGGTAGGCCTGTGCTAAATCGAGTTTGGCGAAACACTTTCCCCCATTTAGCCTGGCCAGAAGGTGGCTGACCACTGGCACCGGGTATGCATTAGGGCGGATTGCCTTATTAATGGTACACTTATAATCAGCGCAAATGCGCACCTCCCCGTTAGCCTTCAGTGCTGTTACAATTGGAGTCTCCCACTCTGCGGAATCCACAGGAACAAGAATCCCTTGACCCACCAGTTTGTCCAGTTCCGCCTCTATTTTGTCCTTTAGCGCGAACGGTACCCTGCGCGGTTTAAGTCTTATCGGGCGGACCTCCGGGTCTAAGTCGAAGGCTACAGGGGGTCCCTTGAACTTTCCCAGTCCACTTTTAAAAACAGCGGGGTGTGCGTCACACACCGCTTGTATTGGGTCCTCGCCTACGGCATGCACCCCCCCTATGAACAGACCTAAGGGCTGAAACCACTGGGTTCCGAGGAGGCTACAACTCCCCCCTTTTAGCACCACTAGGGGAAGTTCCGCAGAATGTCTCTTAAACCGAACCCGGAATGTCCCGACCCCCAACACTGGAATGCTGTTCCCCTGTACGTCCCGTAGTGTGGCCCTCAACGCCTTAAGTTTGGGCCGCACGTGGGGGTCGATTTTCAAGAACTCTCTCTGGGGAATTATAGAATAGGAGGACCCCGAGTCAACTTCCATCCTAATGGGGGTCCCTTGTACTAGTACCTCAACAAAGTAATGGGGCTGTCCCGCAGACACGCTGAATACAGGAGCGTCGCCCTCGCTGTCGTCCGAGATGCGGCCCACGCCGTCCTGCTTCCTCGTGGCCCGGGCGCCATCTTTGGACCTCGCTGGACGGTCCGGTCTGGCTGAACGGTCTTGCGACTGTCTCCGGCCCTCTTTCCATTTCCTGCACGCCTTGGCGATGTGCCCCCGACGTCCACAGTTGAAACACTCGGCTTTTCTGAATGGGCACCTCACGCGCTCATGGGCCGCTCCGCAACCATCGCAGCGGCGCCCGCCTCTCCGGACCTTCTGGACCTCCTCGCCATCGCTGCTTTCTGAAGACGATTTCGAGGTCGGTCGGGTCGCATGCACCGACTGACCGGACTTCCCGTGCAACGAGTTTTCCGCTTTGCCGGCCCTCGGACGCCACTCACGCCACTTGTGCATCTCATCTACTCCAGCATTCGTGGATTCCGCGGCTTCCGCAGCCTCTACAACCTCTTCCAATGTGGGTGGTGGCTCCTTGTTCATCAGGCTGCGCTGTACTTCCTTGTCCTTCAGGCCACACAGCACTCCGTCCCTGAGGGCCATCTCTAGGAAGTGGTCCCATCTGCAGGGGGCGGCGGCTACCCTCATAGCCGTTACGAAGGCTTCTACCGACTCGTCCGGCGCTTGAACTCGCCTCCAAAACGCGCTCCGAGCGGGAAACATTGCCCTCGAGGGTCGGAAACGCTCACGCAGCAGTCTCATGATGTCACCGGCTTTGAAATCGCTCATCTTCTTCGGCGCAAGAATGCCCACCAGCGTCCGCTTGGTTTCCATCCCAAGCATGCGGGTGAGGATGGCCCTCTTCCTTTCCTCGTCGTCTTCTTTGACTTTGAGTTCCACCAGTGCCGCCTGGAAGTCCATCTCAAAAAGCTCCCAGTCTTGCGGTTTGGTGATGTTGAACCCGCTCTGTGTCCTGGCTCCATGGGGGTCCATCATCCCACCTTCGTCGCCAATTTAGTATATGAGAGTCAAGACACAAGGCACAGCCAAAGGCTGGGTTAACTCAGGTTTATTGCATGGTGGACAGAGGGAACATGAGGTAATGGCGGACGAACAGCTCTATATATATGGTAGTAACGTATTTGAATGTGGCTCCACGGTAGCCCGTTGGCTACTCGTCCGCGTGACGTCATGGCTGGTCACGCCCTTCTTGTCCAGGTGTAGGTAGCGGCGGGAAACTTCCCGCGCTGCGGTCTTTGATGGGTTTGAACCAAGAGAGCTTGGACGCTCGCTGCTGCCAGCTGGTGGTCATTAGCTCGCGTCCTATTACAGGGTTTATGTGATACAGCTGAAGGTTACATTGTTACTCATAGGCAAGGTTACATTGGTTTAGATACATTGATATCACATGTGGAAGGTTACACTATTAGAACACAACAGCTCCTATAAAGGGAGGCCCAGCAGAATGGGCAACACCATGAGAGGTGTCCACCGCTTGCGGGCCGAGGGCCGCAGCCCCTACTGGCCCCGTGCGTGGGCCACCATCCTCCAGCCAGGGGGAATAGACCCCATTCCACCGGTCCCGGTGGGTGCAAGCAAATGCGGCTGCTGGGGAGGCGCAGCCGCGGTCTTCCAACCCAGATTGCGCCTCCGAACCGCACGAGCTGCGCTCGCAGCCGCCTTCTTCTTCGCGGGCCTCTCAGCCAATCGATGGGAAGCCGAAACGAGAGAATTCAGCAGCCAAAACGCTTCCCGGTAAAAGCCAAAAGTGACGGAGGTAAGAGGGAAAAACTTCTCCGCTCCGTCGCTTCGCCAAATGGCAGCTCGTCTGCCTCGTGGCCACCCCTTTTATAAGGGAGCTGGCCACGCCCCTAACTACCCGGATGCCTTCGTCCTGTGGGGGGGCCCCCGCAAAGAGCGCGGCGGCCATTTTGGCGCCGCGCTTGCATTTGGTTTCCCCCCATGTAAACACTGCCGTCAATCACATCTGAGGCTGTTGTAAATGCATTTATGACAGTCGTGGGCGTATTTACGGCTGTCATAAATGCATTTAAGGCAGCCGTAAATGTGTCCACTTCCACTTCCAGTGCGGTGGCAGCGGTGACACGGGCCACATAAAATGGTGCCATGGGCCGTGTGCGGCCCATGTGCCGTAGGTTGGCACTAGCTACCAGCAACTTGTAAGCCTCTTCTTAGTTCTGGACGGAATCAGGAAATTTCACTGACCTTGCACTAGTCCTTCTTTCTCAACCAAATTTGTTGTTGTGAGGATAGATAGGAAGCTGGTAGGTAGGTAGGTAGGTAGGTAGGTAGAAAGAATGAAATGAAATAAAATGGAATGAAATGTACTATATTGAGTGTTCCCAACAAATTTGACTCAGAAAAGTTTTCTTCTTTTACTACAATTTCAGAATTGGGCAGTCTAGGGTCATACTGGCTGAGAGATTTGTAGTCTAAAAATTAAACTCCCAAACTCCCAAACTCTGAGTTTGTCTTGATCAGCTGTGAATAACAAATTCTGTTCGATATCTTCTGTACTAGCTGACTCTCCTTAAAACTTCCCCTGTTAATAAGCTACTGGAGTTGATGTGTAATGGGAGCCTTTCAACAAAGATGTCTTTCACTGATTTTTTTCTCTCCTGGAAGAGGAAAGCATTCTATGAGGAAATATATATTTTTAAAAGATTTCTAGGATCACCAGAAGGATTTTTGCCAGGAAGTAGGACTACACCCAAAAACAAATATTAGGGGAAAGAATTTGCTGAACAAGACTTGCTTTCTTTTTGACACCGTTTGACACCAGGGTTCAATTTCTCCCTTCATTTCTAAAATCTAGCATACAACACTACTTTCCAGATACTCGACCAAGTGATGGACAAAATGTCCATGCCTCATTTTGAATGGATGGTTAACGTATTGGTCTGTTGAAATTCAGATCTCATAAGAACGAAAGAGCTCTATGGATACTTCTCAAAAGCATCCGAAACATTACACACAGTTGCATATACATGGACTCCAATACCGATCCAAAAAATTAAAAATAAATAAACCCTACAGACAAGCAAATGGTGTTGATGCGGTCTTAGTGGGTGAAGCTCCTCTTCGGCTGTAAATAGGTATAATTTTTTTTTGGAATAATGAGTGTATAATGGATCTTCAGGTTCTACACCTCCCTGTTTTGTATTAGGTATCTTAGAACATTTAACTTAGGAATGATGGTGGCTTCTCCAAACTGGCCGTGCATGGTGCTGATTGACTAGAATATGTGCCTGTTTACCAAGTCAACTCCCTCTCCTACTGCCTGTATGGAGTGCTGATTTGTTGGACATTCCAACCATTGCAAATTCATTGCCCCTTCGCTCTGCCACCTTGGTGCCCACCAGATTGATTTGGCTTATAACACAAAGAACGAACAAATGAATGAAAGAAAGAAAGAATCTCAGGCCCTTGCAACCACTCCAGATGAGTTTGGCCCTTTCTTCTTTACTCTCTCCCAGTGTATTTCATTATATCCACCACCACCTTTAGCACCTCCCCAGTGGCTCAGTGGGTAAAAGCAGTGAGCTTGAATACCGGAAGGATGGGGTTCGGTTCCCCAAGAGCTGCACAATGGGGGACATGAAAGGAGACGCATTTGGGCGTCCCCTGCAAAAATCCTTTCAACCCAGAGTAATCTCTGACATGGAAATGAATGAACGACCGCTCCCCCCCTTCATTAAACCTTCACTTGATGGAACTTTTGGAATAACAGCACAGCTTCTGTGCTTTTATAACACAAAACCTATTATTAAAATGTTCCTTTAAAAGAAAAGAAATAAAACTCTCATCGTCTAGGAAGTATTTTTCATGCCAGAGAGAGAGAGAGAGAGAGAGAGAGAGAGAGAGAGAGAGAGAGAGAGAGAGAGAGAGAGAGAGAGAGAGAGAGAGAGAGAGAGAGAGAGAGAGAGAGAGAGAGAGAGAGAGAGATGTTGAAAATTTCTCTAAACTAAAATACACAAGAACAGAACAAAGAAAAAGGGGTGTTGGACTACATCCCCCATCAGTGCCATCCCAGATTGCCCAAAGGTGGGTGATGAGACTTGTACTCTAACTAACCTGGCAACCACCTGGACGAAACATGGCTAGGAGAGTCTGGATTAAGTTACTTAACCAAGTTCAGCATCTTAACCACTTGAGCCACTGCAGTTTCGAGTAGCAGAATGGTTTCATCCGGCGTTAGAAAGATTAGCCAGCAAGGTTGCCACCCAGGGTACACCTGATTGTATTAAGAATCTTCAGAGGCTCTTTCTGTGTACCTCAAGTCTGCCGGTTGAGATCCAGGAAGAGCTTTATGGCAAGAACAAACGTTCTTGAGGGCACACAAGAGCAAAACCAAATTAGAAGATGGAGGAAGGAGATCACTGGACAAGGAACATCATTAAAGGAGGAGATAGTTGAGGAACTCAACCTCCCCTATGTCACTTGGAGGACCCTGAATAGGTTGAGGGTCATAGTCCCTAAATGTAAGTCCAATATAGGGTTGCCATAATTCTCTCCTGCCAAACAAGGACAGCCACATGAAATCATTGCATTCTTCAAACTGTACATATGTCGGATGGGGCTGTCAGGGAGACCGCAGCTCTAAGGTCCCATGGAATCCCCATCCAGGGCAGACAGTCTTCATCAGTTTAAAATAAACTGTAGTCAAGAGGTTTTTCCCAATGTGACTCTTCTTGCAAAAGACTATTCTTGATGGTTCTATTTTTAGTTTTTTGAATAAAATTTCTTGGGCCACTCTTGAAACCACCCTTCCTCCCCTTTGGTCACCCAATCCTTCCCTTCACATACATACCCACCCACCCCCACTCAAATAGACCCAGCCTCAAACCTCACATGAGGATCCCTTGGAAGAAAATTCTAAAGAGGTACCAGGAACGGAAATGCAGTCCATGGTGCCTCCATTTCCCTCTGGAAGGAGAAAAGCAGGAGACAGGAAGGGACTTATTTTGGAGGAAGACCTTTGCGATACAGGACTCTTAACTTTCTGTCCACCCTACTCCCTTTCTCTCTAGGAAAACTGACCCTATGCAATTATGAGAAGAAATGAATCTTCCATCCCAGTGTATGGTGGAGGTTTGGCTTCTTAGATATGGACATTTCTTGCTCCCTCCCGGCTTTCGAGGTAAAGGGCTGAGGACAACTCTTTGTCCCCCAAACTTCAAGGGATATTTGCAAAGAGTTATTTCACTATCTCCGTGCCTTTCTTTCAATTATCTCACTTGCAAGTGTCTCTCCTCCCTGGTGGGCTTCTCAGGGTGCTGTTTTGCCTTCGCCACTTTCAAGCAGGATAATTGAAAGAAAGGCAGGGAGGCAGTGAATTAACTCTTTGCAAAAATCCCTTGGTGAGGGGTGATCTTGCTTCCTTTCTTCAAATTTAAAAATCCGGGACTTTGACATGTTTTTTCTTGAACTGGCCGGAACAGCTTGAATCTGGGAAAATCTTGGGAAACCGGGACATATGGCAACCCTAGACCAATATGCTCAAGTGGGGGCTGCTGGCTGACAACAACACATGGTGTGAATGTGAATTCAGAATCCAGCTCATCTACTGGTCTGCTGATCACTGCCAGAAACATGCACCAATGAGGACTTAAGTTTGAGTAATGACAAAGCCAAGAAAGTGGATTCATTTTGGCAGTCCAGGGTTTGATCGGGACATGGAAGAAGAAGAAGAAGAAAAATTTATATGGGATGTGGAATTATCTATCTTAGAGCATAGTACTTCCTAGTCCTTCATTGCGAGAGGCAGCATTCCCGTCCAATATTACTAACTAAATCAATCACCCTTCAATTACGGAGCCAGAGATATCGAACGCTGGTGGACCAGTCAACACAGAGCAGCAGTTTTCCCTGCTCAATTATGAATCTGTCCTCTGAGATAGGCCCTGCTTTCCAATGGGTGAGATAGATTTCCATTGTAGATAACAGATGATTTGATTAATTATCAGATACTGGGCTTTCTCTCATTCAACCTCTCTTGAATAAAGCTTGAATCCATCTCATGAGGCTCAGCAAACTGCATTATCACCAGACTGGATGACGTCCCTTTTAATAAAAGGCTGCTCAAATAATCTACCTAGAGCAGGGGTTTGCTGACTAAGCCAATAAGCACCATGGCTACAATGGCAGGCCAAGCTCTCTTGCCTCCTGAGGCGGCAGAACTATCACAAGGGTCTCTAGTTTTGCTGATGCCCTTCCTCTTTATCATCACTACCTCCTCTTCCAGCACACCATTACCACACAGGGTGGCCTCCTGTACTCTTTTGTAGATGACAGTCCTCTGTGACAAGGTTTGCCAGAAGGCAGTCTACCTTTGATGGGGTCTTTAGTTAATGGAGGGACTGCGGTGGCTCAAGTGGTTAAGATGCTGAACTTGATGACTGGAAGGTTCAAGACCAGAGTACTGCATGACGGAATGAGCTCCCAGCTCTGTTCCAGCTCCTGCCTACCTAGTAGTTCGAAAGCGAGGGATTTTAAATAGATAAATAGGTCCCACTTCAGTGGGAGGGTAAATAGCATTCAATGCACTCTGGTGTCTAGTCATGCCTGCCACATGTCCATGGAAACATCTGCAGATGCAGACAGCGCTAGCTCTTTAGCTATAAACAGAGATGAACACTGAACCCTAGAGTCAGATATGACTGGCTTTCGAGCAAAGGTGACCTTTACCTTTAGTTAAAGGGCTGCCAACTCCAAATCTGATTGGGGGGGAGGGGGGACATCCATAAGATCAATGACCTAAAAGTAGTCTATTTCTGGGTAGATCCACTGTCTTTCCTGCTCAGGTGAGACGTACTGACATAGCAGAGGCAAGTCAGTAGGGTGGGGCGGATACACAGAAAGAGCCCTTTTGAACCACAATTGGGCATACCCTGGGCAACGGCCACCTTGTGCCAGCTAATCATTCTCACACCAGGTCAGGCAAAAGGAAGTGCAGAATGGATTCTCCAAAGGTGGTTTCGTTTTGTCATTTTTGAAATGGTAGCGGAGTTAATCTGTGTTTCAAAACTATCAGAGAGTAAACAAAATGAAAAGACAAAAAAAAAACCACCATGTGCCACAACACATGTTTACTCTCTGATATGCTTCATTTTGTCAGTTTCACGTTTGGTCTAGACCTGTGATGGCGAACCTTGGCACTAAAGATGTTCTTGGGCTCCAATTCTCAGAAGCCCAAGCACCCTGTGAATCCATACGAATGGGTTTACTGCGATTAATCCTGTCCGGACTGCCCTCGTCGCTCCCGGAAGCGGAAGTAAAACGTGCCCGTACGGTTAAGACTCTTACGTGTTAACCCTTACTCTGTACGGACGCGTTTTACTTCCGCTTCCGGGAGCAACGTGAGCAGCACGAGCTGGATGAATTGGAGTAAACCCATTCATGTGGATTCGCAGGGTGCTTGGGCTTTTGGAAATTGAAGTCCAAGAACATCTGGAGTGCTAAGGTTCACCATCACAGGTCTAGACACTGAGGAGGAGAAGCAGGAAAGAGAAGAAGAAGGAAGAGGTTGAAGTGTGGTGTTGCTACATGAACACACAGTAGGGTTATTATTTTTCCATCTACATATCAATCAATTGTACACAGCTGTATCTTAATCTGTGTACACACATACACAATGTAAGTAAATGTATGTATACATATGCTTTTTGTTTGGCTAGAGTAGATATAGCTATATAGCTCAGTGAGTTGGGTATCCAGCTGTGGAGTCAGTGTTTGGGAGTTCAATTCCCCACTGAGCTTCCTGGGGGAAGAGCCAGCCTGCGTAGCCTTTGGCAAGCTGCACATTCCCAAGAGCTCCTCCTAGAGGAAGGGAATGTTAAACAACTTCTGCGATTCTCTTCCAAGAAGATGCAGAGCCTAGGGTTTTTTCGGCACAAAATGGACGACCCTTTCTCCCAAATAACTTCCCAGTATATGTACCTCATTCATAGATTTTTTTAAAAAAATTCTTCCTCTATGCAGCTACTTTATTGCTGTGGTGACCATGGTTTCTGCAAACTGGAGTTGCTGTTAGCTTTGGCCAAGATCACTAACGTTCTTAAAGTTACTCTCCAAAGCCAACCCACTTAATATACAGTACAATAATTCATAAACTGTCCACCCCAACTCTGTGCTTAGGATTTGCATTTAATTTAAGTTATCCTGGAATGAAGACATATGTTTCAGATCTTTTGGAATGGTACAGAATTTTATTTCCTCCAAAGGGTAAATTCCATTTAATTGCTGAACTAATTCCTATAAGAAAATATTTGTAGAAATGAGACCAATATATGGGGCAGTGATTCTCCCCCACCCACCCCCGCCTGGTGTGTCTCTGTTTGTGAATTGATTTTTTTATCTCTTTTCTGGCAAGTTCTGTGCCGGTAAAATTTCCCCACTACTTTCAAACTAACTTTCCACTGAAGGAAAATAACATATATAGTCCTTATATATTTTCACCTTCAGGAGGAAAAGAAATAAAAAGTGATTTTAACAGAGCAAAAGGCTGGAAGGGAAGGGTTAAACCAGAGATAGACAACTGAGGTAGATAACTCAAGTGATGGGCAGACTACAACTATCTTGGCTTGACCCATTCATCCAAGAGGTGTTCATGCATTTGAGCTGGGTTGACTGGATGACCTCTGGTGAGACCCCCAAGTCTACAATTCTATGATTTTCCATCATCTTCTTCTTTCATGTCCCGGTCAAACCCTGGACTGCCAAAACGAGGCCACTTTCTACACTTTGTCATTGCGCAAACCCAAGTCCTCATCAGTGCATGCCTCTGGTAGCAATCAGCAGACCAGTAAATGAGCCGGACTCTGTATCTCTCCACATTCACACTGTGTGCTGTTGTATACCAGCAGCCCCCACTGGAGCATGTTGGTCTTGCATTTAGGGACTCCAACCCCTAAACCTATGTAGGGTCCTCCAAGTGACGTAGGGGAGATTGAGATCTTCAGCTATATCCTCCTTTAATGATGTTCCTTGCACAGTGAGCTCCTTCATTCTTCTTCTAATTTGGCTTTGCTCTTGTGTACCCTCAAGAATGCTTGTTCTTGCCATAAAGCTCTTCTTGGATTGGAGCTAGCGGCCTTGAGGTTCAGATCCTTTCAGAGAGTGTGGAGGGTCTTTCTCTTGCTTAGTTCTCTCAGTGTCCATTGCTACTTCTCTCCTGATCTTAGGTGTAGCGATACCAACAAGAAGTATGATTTTTCATGATGCAGACTTTGAAATTCCTCTGCAGAAAGCTCAGTTTTCCAGGCAAAATAATTCCTCTCTCCCATATCTAGTTCGATCTAGTCCTGCCTATCAGCACTGTAAACCACACATCATCATCATCATCATCATCATCATCATCATCATCATCATCATCATCATCATCATCATTATTATTATTATTATTATTATTATTATTATTATTATTATTATTATTATTATTATTATTATTATTATTATTATTATTATTATTATTATTATTATTATTATTATTATTATTATTCCACACCCAAAAGATTATCTCTGAGAAGAAAAGCATCAACCCACACTTGGATTTAAATCTGTGCAAAACGATCCTTATCCCAAGGGACCACGGTGGCTTAGTGGTTAAAACGCTGAACTTGATGACTGGAAGGTTGGCTGCTCAGCAGTTTGATTCTCGAGTACTGCATGGCAGACTGAGCTCCCGTCTCTGCCCCAGCTCCTGCCAACCTAGCAGTTTGAAAACAAGGAACTGAAGGTAGATAAATAGGTACCACTTTCGTGGGAAGATAAACAGCTTACTCCAATGTCTAATCATGCCTGCCACATGTCCATGGAAATGTCTGCAGACGCAAACAATGCTGGCTCTTTGGCTATAAACAGAGATGAGCACTGAATCCTAGAGTGAGATACGACTGCCATTACTTATCCCTATCCTAGCTCCTCTCTTCTTTCTCTGCCTCCTTCTCTAGCAGATCACCCTCAATCTGGCAAATCTCCGCTATTTTGCACGAAAAGCTGCCCTGAGGATAAACAAGCCACCAGGGAATGAAATATAATGCACAATTTGACCCACATACAGATACCACCTGCTCAACTAAGTATGCAAATGTTTGCAAGTGACCTCTGGATTGTGTAATTCTGCAAATACAGAATTCTGCAAAACACAGAATTGCACAAGGGTGGGTTATGCAGTTCTTCAAATAAACATTCTTGTATCTGGATTTTTTTATTTCCCCAAAGAGGACACACACACACACACACACACACACACACACACACACACACACACACACACACACACACACACACACACACACACACACACACACACACACACACACACACACACAAGATGGTTTTATTTCAATGTCTTTAGTATATCTTTACCTATAAGGAGAGGCTACCTTGGTGCTTATCTGGCAATAACGGCCACACCCGTCCCAACCGTCCCAACCAGATCCGGCCACACTTACCTTTAAACCATCCGAGGGTCACCACAGGGGTCCGGTCGCCAAGAGTGGGGCAACCGCCCCACAAACTGGAACAAAAAAAGACTACACGTCCCAGCGTCCTCTGTGCTGCAACACGCCACAGCCAATCAGGCTAAGGGATGAGAGGTCGAAGGAGGCCGGGAAAGCGCTGCGCGTGGAAAATAAAATAAAACAACACCTCACGCAGCGGGAACGCAAGGCCGCCAAAGGCGGACATAGTGCTTCGCCACCCCTGGAACACGAGCCCCGCCAAATCCACGGCGAAGCCACCATCAGTCTTCATCCCTGGAGCAACGGGAAGAAGAGGGACTTCCCCTCCTTCCTGCTATCCTGCCGAAGACATGACGAGGCTGCTGCCGGAGATTTTGGGGAGCTGTAGTCCAAAGAGGGGCTGTGGTGACTTCGTGGTAAAGATGTTGAGCTTGATGATTGGAAGGTCAGCAGTTTGAGACCCGAGTGCTGCAAGACGGAACATGTGGAACTGGAAAAGCCACTCAAATATCAGATTTACCCTGATAGCCCTATTAAAGGTAAAGGTCACCCTTGCTCAAAAACCAGTCATATCCAACTCTAGGGTTCATTACTCATCTCTGTTTATAGCCAAAGAGCCAGTGCTTTGTGTGTTTGCAGACTTTTCCATGGACACGTGGCATGTGACTAGACACCAGAGTGCACAGAAGGCTGTTTACCTTCCCACCGACGTGGTACCTATTGATCTACTTGCAATTTCTTGCTTTCGAACTGCTAGGTTGGCAGGAACTGGGACAGAGACACAAGCTCACTCCATCACGTAGCACTCAAGTCTCGGTTGCCCATAAGTAGATTCTGACTTGGCAACCCAACAGCGCGTCTAAAGAAAGCAAGAACTCCAGTTCTAGCGACTGCCCAGGTAGCTGAAAGCCGACAGGAGCTCAGTCTTCCATCCACACCTGATTGCAACAACTGTGAATGCTTTTCATTAAAATGAAGTGGAAGGAGCTAGGCTGTATCTTGGCCAAATCCTCATGAAAGCCTATTTCATTTAGCTGCTTAATTGCTTTTATTGCCAAGCTTGTTAAACAATAACCTAATGGTTATTTACATTTTCAGAGCTTGCCTAGAGCTATCCGTCAAGAATGACTAGTACAGACACTAATTATTTGCAAGACTATTAAATGGTCTATTGATTAACCCACTCCAGTGGATGCCTGATTCAGTGGGGAAAGAGGGGAACAGGCTACACAGCTTTCTGATGGGAGGGTGGGTGGGTGGGTCAGGCTAGACCCATGTTTTTCTTAAAGACTTTTTTTATTGTCACTGGTCATAAGAACCATAGCAAGGATTGATTCAAGCCAGGCTTATAGGCACCGTTCTTGCAATACTCAAAAAGAACTTTAAATGATTATATAAAAATATTTAGCATTTCTGTAGTTTTCAGTCTGGCCAGGTTATCCTACTATGGTAATAGAGTGGACTATACTGCCAGCGACTCAATGCCAAGTGTCAGGCGGCAGTTAAATAACCCGACAACCCTGAGGATTGATGGCCTTGGGTGCCGAAGTCCACAGGGAAGGGTGATGGTCCCCAAGTGGATTAAATCCCACTTGAATCCATCTTGATGGAGGGCAGCAGCTTCATCAATACTGGCCTGGGGCTGATGAGGACTTTGCGTGCCAAAAGGGCTCAGGACCAGAAAGTGACTCATGGATCTGGATCAGTGGTATAGATCTCATGCTGCAACACGAAAGGCAGATGAAAGGCCATTGCATTATACTCTCAGGACAATCTTGATGGCTGGTCGCCATAATGATAGCCAATATACAGTAATGGTACCTCTCTTAAAGAGCATAATGCATTCCATGGGATTGCTCTTTAAGCGAGTTTGCTCTTTAAGTGAAACACCACTGCAAGTAACCAGTTGTGACTTCTGGTGGTGGGGGTGGGGGATTGCGAACCCTGATTTAGTTGTTAAGTGAGTTTTTGGTTGGTTTTAGTTGTTAAGCGAGGCGACCATTCAGAGAAAATTCTGCTCTTTAAGCGAGTTAGTCTGTAAGCGAGGTTTTATGTGAGGTTTTACTGTATTCAGAATCGGAAATGGCATAAGAAGAATTTTTGTAGTTCTGTTAAATGTCCAGAGTTTTATTCCAGGAATCGTAAATCTTTGGCCCTCCAAATGTTTTGAGATGTTAACTTATCATCAGCTAGGCGGGTATCTGGGAGCTAAAGAACAAAACTCTTTAGCAACGCTTCTTCACAATCTTTGCAGTGGGAATTGAGAAAATATGAATTGGTTGATATTGCTGGACTACAGATCACATCATTCACATCGTTGTGTGCCTCAGACAGATGGGAGTTGTTGTCCCATGATTTCTGGAATGCTGCATGGTCCCAGACCCGCTAACTTACAACAGTCTTGCAGAGCAGGTCAGTGTTAGGCCAACAATGAAGTAGACTTGAAGGATGTTGTAGCCCTTTTAGGCTATTCATGAGTTGTTGTTCTCCTGACCTCCTTTTGAAGTTGTGTAAGGAAAGGAGAAGAAAAATGGGTGTTGCATCCAAGTTATATGTTGTGTTGAATGTTTTATTGTACCAATATATGATGGTCCTTGAGCCCGAGCATTAAGATTTTATGCTGAAATGAGTCTGCGGGGCTCATGTCTCAACATGAAATGTGTGACTGAGCAAAGCTGTAAATTGTTTAATAAAAGGATTATATAAATTCAATCAATTGCAGAAAGTACAGCTAAGGGGGGTGGGTGGGCTGTGGTGGCTTAGAGGATAAGATGCTCAACTTGATGACCGGAAGGTCAGCAGTTCAAGACCTGAGTGCTACACAATGGTGTGAGCTCTTGTCTTTGTCCCAGCTCCTGCCAACCTAGCACTTTCTTCTTCTTGTTGTTCTGCCAAATCAGATATTAGCGATCCTCCTGGTGATCAGCCATGAAGACTGTCCTGAGAATATAATGCAGTGGACTTTCATCTGTCTTTCGCATCGCAGCATGACACCTTTACCACTGACCCAGTTTGCGAGTTACTTTCTGGTCCGGAGTCTTTTTGGCATGCAAAGTCCTCCTCAGCCCCAGGCCAGGATTGATGAAGTTGCTGCCCTCCATCAAGATGGATACAAGTGGGATTTAATCCACCTGGGGACCATCACACTTCCCTGTGGACTTTGGCACCTAAGGTCATTGGTCCTCAGGGTTGTCAGGTAGCCGCCTGACACTTGGCGTTGAGTCGTTGGCAGTATGGTCTACTCTATTACCATAGCATATGGTTGCCATAATTCTCTCCCACCAAACCAGGACAGCTACATGACATCATTGCATTCTTCAAACAGCATATACGTTGGATGGGGCTGTCAGGGAAACCATGGCTCTAAGACCCCACAGAATCCCCGTCCAGGGTGGACAGCCTTCATCAGTTTAAAATAAACTGTAGTCAAGAGGTTTTTCCCCATGTGATTCTTCTTCCAAAAGACTATTCTTGATGGTTCTATTTTTTATTTTTTAAATTAAATATCTTGGGCCACTCTTGAAACCACCCACCCCTTCACACACACCCATTTAAGTAGACTCTCCCTCAAACCCCACACGAGGATCCCTTGGAAGAAAGTTCTAAAGAAGGGCCCAGAACGGCAATGTAGTCCATGGCGCTTCCATTTCCCTCTGGAAGGAGAAAAGCAGGAGACAGGGAGGGACTTATTTTGGAGGAGGACCTTTGCCGTGGAGGACTCTTCACTTTCTGCCCACCCTGTTACCTTCTTCTCTAGGAATACCGATCCTATGCAATTAATCCTTTGTGGTCATGTAAAGAAGGAATCCTCCATCCCAGTGTATGGTGGAGGTTTGGCTTCTTAGATATGGGTATTTCTTGCTCCCTCCCAGCTTTCAAGGAAAAGGGCTGACAACAACTCTTTGTCCCCCAAACTTCAAGGGATTTTTGCAAAGAGTTATTTCATTCTCTCCGTGCCTTTCTTTCAATTATCTCGCTTGCAAGTGTCTCCCCTCTTCAGCGGGCTTCTCAGAGTGCTGTTTTGCCTTCACCGCTTTCAAGCAGGATAATTGAAGGAAAGACAGGGAGGCAGTGAATTAACTCTTTGCAAAAATCTCTTGGTGATGGGTGATCTTGCTTCCTTTGTTAAAATTTAAAAATCTGGGACTTTTACATGTTTTTTCTTGAACCGGCCGGGACAGCATGAATCTGGGGAAATCCTGGGGAAATGGGACATATGGCAACCCTACCATAGCAGGATAACCTGGCCAGACACCATTTGGCTGTAAACAGAGATGAACACTGAACCCTAGAATCAGATACGAATGGCTTTTGAGCAAGGGGGACCTTTACCTTTACCTACAGCTAATGGGGGGAGGGGTTCTCGCCGGATCATGGTGCCATCAAAGCAAACCAAGGAGCAAGTGCAAAAAAGGTCTTTCCTCCACTTGAACTTTCTTTGAATCTGGCCAGTTTAGCAGAATTTCTTTCCTAAGTTAGCCGTATTGGGAAACATGCAGGCTGTAAATAAACACTGAAAAGAGGAGGTGGAAGACCTTAGGGCTTAGAATGAAAGCATTTTGATAGCAAGTGTTATTGATTCACAAACACACATCCTGAACCCAACATACCTTGGGAGAATAATTTCTGGCACACACTGTTCCTGTTCCAGAAATGAAGATAAATGGTGTCTTCGTAGAACAAATCATCCTAGCTAGCAGAGATACCAATTTTAATGCCTCTAAATATTGCTTCGTTCTCTAGCTTTGTCATTTATAAAGCATTTTCCCCAACAAAATTATATGCCTAGTCTGTTTTATTTAAAACACAGCTCTAATTGTGGAATGTTAAAACATTATATCATACATAGTAAAGGTAAAGGTCACCCTTGCTCAAAAGCCAGTCATTTCTGACTCTAGGGTACAGTGCGCATCTCCATTTACAGCCAAAGCACCAGCTCTGTCTGCATCTGCAGACAATTCTATGGACATGTGGCAGGCATGACTAGAGTGTATAGAATGCTGTTACCTTTCCCAACAAAGCAGTACCTATTTATCTACTTGCAATTTCATGCTTTTGAACTGCTAGGTGGGCAGGAACTGGGACAGAGACGGGAGCTCACTCCATCATGCAACACTTGGGTCTCAAACTGCTGACTTGCTAACCTTCCAATCATCAAGTTCAGCATCTTAACCACTAAGCCACCACATTTCTGTGCCTTATTTTATCATGATGATTACAGAAAGTAATACAATGTATGGGTTCATTTCTACAACCAAGAGAGGTTCCCAAAAATTAATTGGTGAGTAAAGTGCAGACAGAGAAATCCCAAGATTGTTTGGACAACAAAATAATCTTTTGGTATGCAACTAAAAGGCAATGGTCTCTTAGTGGTTAAGATGGTAAGCTTGACGACTAGAAGGTCAGTAGGTTAGCAGTTCCAAGACCCAAGTGCTGCACGACAGAGTGAGCTCATATCATCTGTCTCAGCTCCTGCCAACCTAACAGTATGAAAGCAAGAAATTGCAATTAGATAAATAGGTACCACTTCAGCAGGAAAGGTAGGCAGGTCAGCAGTTCCGTGCTGTGTTCTGTGTGCTTCGGCATCTAGTCACGTCTGCCACACGACCACGGAAATGTCAAAATTCCTAACCTAACTCACTGAATAATCCTGCCAGCTTCACTGAGGTAGGGTTAGGGTTAGGGTTAGGGTTAGGGTTAGGGTTAGGGTTAGGGTTAGGGTTAGGGTTAGGGTTAGGGTTAGGGTTAGGGTTAGGGTTAGGGTTAGGGTTAGGGTTAGGGTTAGGGTTAGGGTTAGGGTTAATCTCAGTCCCTTAAGGGAAACCTTCTGTATGGCATATGGTTTGAGGATTATCATTATGACTCTATTAGTTATTGTTTTGTGATTATTTAATGTGTAGTGCTGATCGTGGACTGTAATAAAGTGATTGATTGATTGAATTTTATGTGTATGGAATACACATTGTTTACCTTCCCACCAAAGTGATGCCTATTTATCTACTTGCAATTTCTTGCTTTCAAATTGCTAGGTTGGCAGGAGCTGGGACAGACGACGGGCGCTCACTCCATCATGCGGCACTTGAGACTCGAACGACTGACCTGCTGATCTTCCAGTCGTCAAACTCAGCGTCTTAACCACTATGCCACTGCAGTCCCTAAAATAGAGGAGATTTCAAATTTATTAGAGGATTAAGTCTGGGAACAGGACAGGTGAAAGTACAAAAGCTTATATTCTAGGATGGACCTGACAAATTTTATACTCTCTTTGCCTGATAAAGAATTCCAGAGAACTTGAAAACTCATTTTGCTGGTAACTTTTTAGTAATCTAACAAATGTGTTATTACCAAACCCACAGTTTTGCCACCTCCAGAGTTGGCAATTTTAGTTTGTTCTTGTTGTTGTTTACTCCCCCCCAAAATAATAATAATACAGAGTGCAACAGCACCCCCTGCTGGCCAAACGTTTCACTTGAAGGCTTTGGAGGAGAGGTTTATGAATCTTAGTGCTCTTGACACCCAACCTGCTGTGTGGTTGGGAGAACGTTGCATAGGAACCCTTGCTATTAAAAATACACCTGCATGGCACACCTGTCTGAGTGTATCCTCACTAAAGCTCCAGCCGGGAGATGTGTGCCTTTCAGGTGCCATCTGTTACCTGCGGGTAACGGCGGTGAAACCAGCAAAATCAACCAATCTTTTCACAATGGTATCTAATGTTTAACAGGAGTAATCTAATCTCTTTGGCACCCACCTTTCTGAATGGGACAGGAGAGCACCTCTGGGAAAGAGACGCAAGCAAACACACTTCAGACAACACTGCCTAGGCCCGTGATGGCGAACCTTGGCACTCCAGATGTTCTAGGACTTCAATTCCCAGCACCCTCTTTTAAGCAGCACTGACTAAATACCAAAGCTAAAGTTAGTAAGAGGAACATCATCATCAGGAAACTGAGAAACTATAAATGGGGAACTCAACCATTGACACTGCATACATCGGCTTTGGACCTGAGCAACTTGGCGGCAGAGTATGCTGCTCCACCATATGTGGCATCCACATATGTGAAACAAGTTGGCATTGCTGTTAATGAAGCAATGTGTATAGTGACAGGATGCCTTAAACCTACACCAGTTCAGAAAGTATATGCTCTTGTTGGTATCACTCCAGCTTATATAAGGAGAGAAGTGGCAGTGGACGCCGAGAGAACTAAGCAAGAGAATGACCCTCAACATCCTCTGAACGGGTATGAGCCTCAGGTCCACCAGCTCAGATCCAGGAAGAGCATTGTGGCAGGAACAAACACTCTTGAGGGTACGCAAGAGCAAAACCAAATTAGAAGATGGAGTAAGGAGCTCACTGGACAAAGAACAACATTAAAGGAGGATATAGCTGAGGAACTCAAACTCCCCTACATCACTTGAAGGACCCTGATAAGGCTGATAAGACCAACACACTCAAGTGGGGGCTGCTGGTGGATAACATCATGCGGTGTGAACTTGGAGAGATACAGAACCCGGATCATTTACTGATCTGCCAATTACTACCGGAAACATGTACCAATGAGGATTTAATATTGGACAAAGACAAAGCCAAAAAAATTGGCTTCATTTTGGCAGTCCAAAGTTTAAACTGGCCACAAAAGAAAAATGGGAGCAAACACATATATAGAATATCGCTGTCCTTTTTATCATCAGATACCTAAACCAACTGTTTGGATAGCACAACAATTTAGATCAGGGATTCTCAACCTGCGACCTGCGGCACCATTTCAGGTGGCACCACCACCACCACCACCACCGGAAGTGCCATGTGGTAGAGGAAGGGCAAAATGGCCATCCAGCCCCTGAAGCTGTCTGAAGGAGCGTGACCCAGCCCCTGGCTTTAAAAGGCTGAGAACTCCTGGTTTAGACATATGGAGTTGGGAGTTCACTTCCCCATTGTACCTCTGGGAGAAAGAGCCAGCTGTGTTGCCTTGGGCAAGCCACATTGTTCCAGGACACCCCCAGAATGGTAAACCACTTCTAACTACTGTTTGCCTAGAAAACCCTGGAAAGGGTCTCCATAAGTCAGAATTCACTTGACAACATAGAATTTATTTTATTTGCATCATCAATGATATTAAAGGCTTCCCTGTGTGTGGGGGAGGGGGAAGCAATCCATTTGTGGAATAAGAACAGCCCCCCCCCAATGGTCTTTTCTATGCCCAGAGTAGATTTTTCTGTTCATTCAAGCCTTTTAGATAACTCAAAAAACATGGGCTGCTCTCTTGGGGGAAAAAATGCACATTTTAATCTTGACATTATTCCTTCTGGCATTTTACCTGTTTCCATGCTATGCCGACTGTGTATGCCAGGGGTTCTCAACCTACAGCCCGTGGGCTGAATCCAGCCCATGGCATCAAATAATCCAGCCCCTGCCCGTGATCCAGCCCCCACCACCAGAATCGGCCATGGACCCATTTACGGCAGCTGTAAACGGCGGGGGGGGGGGAACACAACCAGTCCGGCCTCCTCAACTGTTTGAGGGAGCATGACCTGGCCCCCGACTTGAAAAGGTTGAGAACCACTGGTGTATGCGAATTGTTTTTGGGCTTGCTTATTGCACATAAGTGAATTTTAGGATTCTGGGGGTAAATATACTGTATGCAACTGCAGTGTAGTTGCAATGCGATCCTTTAGACATCTTTTTTGTTCTGCAAAATATTCAAGGAAAATAATCTTGAATGTTCTGTCCTCTATCAACAGCCTATTTCGTATTAAAAGCCAACAATAACATATTTTTAGACTCAGAACATTCATTGCTTGTTTGCTTATCCTCCATGGGACCTTCTCCCACTTTACTGCTCATGGAAACTTTAAATACTAAATATTGGGGAGAGAGAGAGAGAGATAATTCTGTAAAGCAACTAAACAACAAGAGAGCAAAATCACCCTTTCCCAAAAAGCATAACAAAAGTGTGTGTGTGTGTGTGTGTGTGGGGGGGATCAAATAGAAGATAATATACATCCTTGCTTGCAAGCAAATTGTCCCGGATGAAAAGAAATTCGCATGAGAATGTTCCATAATTTGGCTAAAACCAGTATCTCTATCCTGAATAAAATACAGGTTTTTTTAAGGAGCCATAAAGACAAGCTCTGTTTCCCCAACTCTAATAATCTATATTCTGTTGGATTATTCTGAGGTTCCTTAATTTTACCTCCTTTTGCATGTTTAGTCTTACAGTAAAATTGATTTCATTAGAGAATTGAAATTCATTTTTTTTTAACCAGGAGGGGGCGTGCTGATATAAAACTTGGTCTAAAACCACTTTCAGAAATTGACCAGGTCACACTGAATGATCTCAGAGAGCCAGAAAGTGACCTATGAACATATTAAAGTATGATGACGCTTTGGCTTGATTCAGGTGTTTCAGGCAAAACAATGTGACCACTTTTGGTGGAAAGTCCCTTTTAAAACTTCTTGGATAACTGTGTCAAGCTTTGTCCTACCAAGAGGGTAGAAGAAAGTCTAAAAGTGGAGCCGGCTCTACCATTCCGTAGGATGCAATGAAATAGATTTGGGATGTTATCAAGCAGCAGTAGATCATTAGTTATTTCATTTCCAAGGATTGCATTTTACGGACAGGGAGCCAGCAAACAACAATATCAGGGTTTTTTCCTGCCTTGTGTGCTAAAATGTTTTGTTGGGGTTTTGATACAATTCCTTCCATCCAACTTGACTAAGGAAGAACAGAGGATAGAGTCATGTCTTCTTGTGAGTGGGGCAGGGCAGCCTTGGGCCTTTGCATCTCCACCAGAGACAGACAGAATTAGGATTCCTATTATATTCCCTAGGGCCACGGTGCTGCACGACAGAGTGAGCTTCTGCCATCTGCCCCAGCTCCTGCCAAACTAGCAGTTTGAAAGCAAGAAATTGGCAGTAGATAAACAGGTACCGCATCAGCAGGAAAGGTAACAAAGTTCTGCACACTCCAGTGTCTAGTCATGCCTACCATATGTCCACAGAAACATTTTGGTGGTAAGCAGAGATGAGGACTGACCCCAAGAGTCAGATACAACCAGCTTTCAAGCAAGGGAGATCTATTATATCCCCTATTTCAGTGTACTTCTCTAACAAACACTGTTGTTGTGACAAAATCAAAAGTACGGAAATGATTTCTTTCTAAAGGGATGAGTGGGCAAAATGCCCTCTGTTAACTATTGCAATATTTTGGAAGCAAAGTCACTACTTCGCTGAGATGCTGCCTGGTGCTCTTTTATACACTCAAAGATGTGATTTACAGATCTATTTATTTCTTCGGTACATTTATATCCTACTTCTTGCTCAATGAGCTTTTTCCTCCTCTTCCATCTATTCTTCTTCTTCTACTCTTCTTCTTCCGTGTCTAGGCCAGATGTGAAACTGCCAAAAACAAAGGCAAGTTTGGGTGAGTTCATTCTGCAGTTCCTTTTGCCTGACCTAGTGTGACAAAGATTAGCTGGCAACACAAGGTTGCCATTACCAGGATACGTCCGATTGTGGTTCAGAAATACCACAATCTTCGCGAAGGCTCTTTCTGTGTAAACCAGGGGTTCCCAAGTTCAACCAATGGCCTGTGGGCTGGACCCAGCCCATGACACCATTCCATCCGGCCCATTGCCGCCACTGCCGCAGCTGGAAGTGGAAGCGGGCTTGTTTACGTCAGCCATAAAACGCGCATGCACAAACGCACCACTGGCTGTCGTAAATGCAGAAGTGGGTGCGTTTACAACAGCCGTAAATGCGCCTGCTCATCTGTCCGGAGGCGCTGTCAGGCCCGCAGCATAAAAAGGTTGGCCACACCTGGTGTAAACTCTTCCTCTCCCCCCCCCCCCAATTTATTCTTATGGATCGCAACTGGTCTAAAGCTATCCAGTGAGTCCTCGACCCAACTATTAAGCCCAGCTTCCTTCCCCTGCAGCCAGGTTTGGCACAAACATATAGTGACCTTTGCTTCTTTTACAACAACTCCTGAACCCGCTCAACCAAAACAAATGAAAGCAAACGGCACACAAAACGTCAATGCAAAGTCCTGGAATCTCCTTTCCTCTCGTGACGTTTCTCCCTTCTATTTACCATATTGTGGTTTTCGTGTGGAAACACAGGGAAGAAATACGATGCCGCCGCCGCCTTTCCTGGCCACAATACCGAAACCTTTGTTTATCTTCCCCACCCTAAAGCCCAAGGAATGTCACAAAGACCCTGAAAAACAGCAGGAAAGATGGAAGAGGAGGATGATTTGCAAAGCTACAAACTGAGGCCAAAACTTCTAGCTCGGTTATAAACCGAAGGTTGCAATCTGGCACAGACACAACGTGGTGCATGTATGGGATAACAATTCGTAGACTCTCCCGTCCTTCTTGGCTGAGAGTTTCTGAGTACTGTGGAGCAGAGAGAGAGAGAGAGTAACTTTTCCAAGCTTTGGTGCAGACCTTGGCACGAGTAACTGTGCAGAAGTTCCAAGTTAGCAAACAATCCCCATTCGTACAACTGCAGAACTGTAAATATTGACTACTGTGTGAAGTTGATTCAGTTTAGTAGAGCTTAGGTAAAAGTAAAGGTTGCCCTTGCTCGAAGGTCAGTCATATCCGATTCTAGGGTTCAGTGCTCATCTCGGTTTACAGCCAAAGAGCCAGCATTATCTGCATCTGTACATGTTTCCAGTGTAATGTGGCAGACATGACTAGACACCGGAGAGAACAGAATGCTGTTTACCTTCCCACCAAAGTGGTACCTATTTATCTACTTGCAATTTCTTGCCTTCAGACTGTTAGGCTGGCAGGAACTGGGACAGAGACAGCTCACTCCGTCGTGCAGCACTCGGGTCTCAAACTGCTGACCTGCCAACCTTCCAGTTGTCAAGTTCAGAGTCTTAACCACTGAGCCACTGCACTCCCAACCCTATTAGTCTACTTCAAGATGTATGTTATTCTCTTTATGTCCCATGGAGTTGCTTTTCTAACCCTAACAAAATGTGCAAGTTGATTTTTTTTAATAGTAGCCATATTAGTCTGTATTTCAAGCATACCAGAGAGTAAACAAAATGTTGTGGCACTTTAAAGACTAACTGCTGTGTTTTAATGTTAGCTTTCTGTAGATCAAGTCCACTTCATCAGACACAGGCTCAAGAAGTGTTCAAGGTGTGTGAAATGTTCAAAGAGGGGTTCTGACATTGCCAGTTCTAACCAGTGAGTCTGCACAGCCAAGCAGGAATTCGAACTCAGGTCTTCCGAGTTCTAGTCCAACACTTTGTCAACTACAACACCCTGGATCTTCAACAAAGTTGTTCTTGTCACATGATGTCAAATTACCTCTGATTTATGGATCTGTGAGCTCCCAAATGTTTTTTTATTAACAGCCCTGTTTAGCCTGTGTCTTCTGTCACAGAGTCAATCCATCTCATGTTGGGTTTTCCTCTTTTCCTCCTGACTTCAACCTTTCACATCATTATTTGTCTTTTCCAGTGAATCTCACCTTCTCCTGATGTGCCCACATTAGGACAGCCTCAGTGTTCTCTCTCTCTCTTTTGAAAAAAGAAAACATAAAGTTATGGCAATCTTTTTAAACTTTGGTTTAAAAAGTCAAGCCTACAGATCCAGAGGCAGTTTATTCTGGTATATCAAACAATAGGGAAATGCTGCTGCTTTCATGGCACACTTCATAAAAAGTACCCTGTGATTCAATGTGGAAAAAGGATGCCAGACTAGGAGAGAATTTTCTTTTTGGAGCTGAGTTGCAGAATGTTTGTTCCAATTCTTCTTCTTCTGTGTCTAGGCCAGTCGAAAAACCGCCAAAATGAAGGCACCTTTTAGTGAGTTCATTTTGCAGTTCCTTTGGCCTGACCTAGTGTGAGAAAGATTAGCCAGCAACACAAGGTTGACGTTACCACAGTATGCCTGATTGTGGTTAAAAAATACTGCAATTTTTGAGGAGGCTCTTTTTGTGTAGCCTGTTTGTTCTAATGAACCAGTGGAAATGTGTTTTGCGACCCTCCAAAAGAGAGACTTTGGTGCAGTGATTACATTGTTGGCGATGCTCTTGGGAGCACCGGATCACAGTCAACGGCCCCCATCATTCTTTCTCAGCCTGATCTACACTGCAAGGATGCTGTAAGGATAAAGTAGGTAGTACATAAGACTGATTACACAGCACAACAATGATTTTGCTACTTGGAATAACACATGTGATTTACATGATATCCAGTGTACTGATTCCAAATCTGAACTCAGAATTTGCCTATCACGTACAGATTTTAAGGTGTGCTATAGCTGTTCAAATGGTCGGTAATTGGGCAACGTATTTTTACATGGGAACATTGTAACAGTTGCAGCTACCACTGAGCCTGCCTCAGCTGAATCATGTCCCCTGGTGGCATGCATGTTCCAGCAGCAGCTGAGCATGTCTGGACCAGTCAGTGAGCTGACACCAAAATGGGCATATAAGACAAGACGGACCAAGGGCTTGTCTCTAGTGCAAAACCATCTTATTGGATAGTACAGCTAAGTCATAGTGAGTCTGTTTTGAACTAAAGATGAGTGGGTGCAGCTGTTAATAAACCAGACAATTTTTGCTACATTTGTGGCAAATACACCCTGCATGTTCAACGCAAGAACTTAACCAAAAGGGTGAGATTTGCTGATGTCCTAGGCAGAATCAGACTTCAGAAATGTGTTTCAGCGCACTTGATTTAGTATAGAACACATGGATTAGAGTTAGACCAAGTAGCAGACCATTTTTTAAAAATATTTTTTGATGCAGTGTCATGCTCCTTCATCCTTAGCACATGGATGCAAATGTAAGCAGAAATTAAGAAAGGTCTGTCTACAATTCTCAAAATAACCCCTAATGCAGGGGTGCCCAAACTTTTCAGGTTGCGGTCCGGTCATGTGGTTCAGTGGGCCGGTCATGTGGTTCCTCCCACCAGAAGCAGAAGTAAAACGCGCCTTGTTTTGCAACACCACGAGATCGATGTTAAGCTGCCATTTTATCTGCTTAAACCAGGGGTGCCCAAGCTACGGCCTGCGGGCCAGATCTGGCCCCCGACACCAATTCATCCAGCCTGCACCGCCCTCATCTATCCTGGAAGCAAAATGCGCCTGCACTTCCGCTTCCGAGAGTGACGAGGGCGGCAGGGCCAGATCTGGCCCGTGGGCTGTAGTTTGGGCACCCCTGCCCGAATGCATCAAAAATATCAAACCTCGGGCTCATTTTCTTCCTTACACGTGCCAGGCTTCTGCGAAAGGAAATGCCGGGCACGTGGGAAATGAAACGGGGCAAGCGTTCCTCTGCTCACGTGCAAAGTGCATTTATTTCCCAGAACAAGGGCTTCGATTTAAAATGTAAACTCTCGGATCGGAGGATTCCGCGATCGCTACGGGCGGTGTAACTTACTCCGAGGAGGAGGGAGGGGAGGAGCTTCCCCGGGGATGACATCACCACATGCAAAGCAGGGACCAATCAGGAGGCTAGCCTAGCCCGTCGTATTTATAGATCCTATTTAAAGAGCCCCTGGGATGCTCCAACCAGAGAGTCTCGAGTCTCGACTGACTCGCTTATTGGGTTTCGCTCTGCCTGGTCTTGGTGCGCGGCGATCCGCGCATGGTGCGCCTGGGTTGCAGGCGGGGAAGGCGTGTCGGAAGAAGGATCCGAGCACCCTCTCCTCTTCTGTTTTGCTGGGGAAATTTCTTTTGTTCTTCTCCCTCTTTTACTCGACTTTCCCCAAAAGGGGACGAAAAGATGTTGTTGTTACGTGCCCTCAAGTTGCTTCCGATTTAGTTCTTCAAAACGCTCCGTCCTCAAGAATCCTGCTGAGCTATTTGCAAAATCAAGCCCGGGGTTTCCTAGGGAGTCAATAGATCTCACGTTTGGCCTTCCTCTTTTCCTGTTGCATTCAGCTTTTCTCAGAATCATAGCTGCCGCTTTTCCCAGCGACTCTTGCCTTTTCAAGTTGTGCCTAAAGAAGGGAGAGCCTCGGCTTTCTCATTTTGGTCTCTAGAGACAGTTAAGATTTTTATTAGGTTCCACTAGCTCAGACAATCCCTTGGTCACTTAGAGAGGACCCTGAACAGGCTGAGAGTTGGGGTCCCTAAGTGTGAGATCAACATGCTTAAGTGGGGGGCTGCTGATGGACAACAGCGCACTATGTGAATGTGGAGAGATACAGAATCCAGCTCATTTGCTGGTCTGTCGATTACTACCGGACACATATCAGAGAATAAACAAAAATGCTGTAGCACTTTAGAGACTATGTTATATTTCAATGGGAACCTTCGTGGATCAAGTCCACTTCATCAGACATGGGAGTGAGATTTATGGCGTCAGTTTATACACACATACCTGTCAAGTTTTGGATTTGGAAATAAGGGAAATTTCTTGGCAAATACGGGATACTTGACAGCTATGCTTATCCTGTGCAGCCTTGTAATGGCGGCAATAGGGCATTGCAGTCTAATTAATAAGGGATGACGGCGGGAAAGAGGGTAAAATAAGGGATTTTCCGGGCCAATAAGGGATACTTGACAGCTATGTACGCATCAGGTACAGAGGTCAGGTACAGAGTGATTGGTTAGCAATGGCATACAAATCAATGTGGCTTCATACAGTTGGTAATGGCAGATGAGCTCTGGTTGTTAATATGTCCCTTAAGTTTGGCCAACTGCAAAGCGAAGAAGGTGGCTTCATTTTGGCAGTTTAAAGTTTGACTCTGACATAAAATAAGTTTAGCGAATGTGTGTGTATATATTAAAAGTACATGTAAAATATTTCCCACACTTCAACTTTCCAAATCCTTCCTCCCTTCCAGCATTACATGAGCTATGATTCAAGAGGATTTCTTCAGGCATGCACCAGTAAATAGGACCGAGGTGATATGCTCACCCCATTAGAAGCCCTGCCTTATTATTTTTCTGCACCTTCAAAAGAGCACATCTCTTTCTTGAGTCGTTCTGTTCAACAATGAGGGTTAGAATCCTCTCTCCCATTTTAAAGGGTGGAAACTTCAGCTCTTCTAAAATCAGGATTTGGGGTCAGTGTCATTATCTCCCAGATCAGGAGCACAAATCTCTTTCCCCCAAATCTAGTAGCTTCATTTTCTGCTCCATTAGTTGTGCTGTCAGATTGAGGCTTTCCCTTGTAAACCGTCTGTCCCTAAATTAAACCCTACAACCAATTCATCCCACTCATTATCCAAAGATTGTGCGGTGGCCTTTCTTTCTCCCTCCAGCACAAACAGTCACGCTATAGAATATGCTCCAAATAAACCTGTTGCATCATTTAATTGGCAGGAGGTTGTGATTATTTATTTATTTATTATTTATTTAGTCGTATTTATATATGCCGCCCACTCAGGCAGAACCCGACTCAGAGTGGCATCACAACAAATTCTAAAAAACATATAAAAACACTTTAAAAACCCCTTATCCCACCCACCCATCCCACCCACTCTAAAAAAGGAAGAGAGTGTTCTTAATTCTTTACGTAAGCCAGCAGGCGGGGACCGTGATCCCATTCGGGCCCCACACCTGCCCTGCCAGCCAGGTCTTCAATCCTTTCCTGAAGGGCAGCAATTCTCTTTGAAGTCTTAGATCTGTTGTCAGGAGGTTCCAGAGAGTCGGTGCGGACACGGAGAAGGCCCTCCTTCGGGTGCTAGACAGATGTGTACCTTTGGTGTGTGGGACCAAAGACACCAGGACAGCCGAAGAGCTGGCTTAACACAACTTTATTACATGCTGGTCAGTGGGAACATGAGGTAATGGCGGACGAACAGCTCAATATATACAGTGGCTATAAATTTGAATGTGGCTCCTTGATAGCCTATTGGCTACAGGCTGCGTGACGTCATTGCAGGTCACGCCCTTCTTGTCCAGGTGAAGGTAGTGGCGGGAATCTTCCCGCGCTGTTGTTCTAGGTGAGTCTTGGACCAATGAGCTTGGACGCTCGCTATTGCCATCTAGTGGTCACTAGCTCGCGTCCTATTAAGGTTACAGTGATGCAGCGGGAGGTTACAATGTTACACATAGAAAAGGTTACATTGGATACACATGGATAGGTACATTGTTTAAAGGCACAGGCTTTAGGACACAACACCCCTCCCCCCTAGGATGAGATGAAGTCTCTTAGCCAAGATGGTTTATTGCACTCGCGTTTGGGCCACGATGTGGGTTGGCCCACCCGGGGGCCGCTCCCGCTTCCTTGTTCCCTGGACCCTTGTCCTGTAATGGGAGAGGGAGACTTGTTAGAGGCTTGCTGCGGTTTTGCAGCTTTAGGGGAACGGGTAGATTCCGTTGTGGTTGAACCGGGGGCACCAGGGGCTAACGTAAAACCCCTCTTCTCACTTGGATGGGTGGGGGACCACTCTGAAACCCCCCCCCGGTTCTGAAAATCAAAATCAAACTCTGTTGGGGGATCCCGCGGGATATCTACGAGGACAGATTCCTTCTCCTCCCCCCTTGGTGGGGACTCTCGACCCCCCTCTCCTCCCCCTTGGGCTAAACGGGTGGGGGAGAACCCTAACGCTGAATTTGTATCCGTGTTTCCGGCGCCCTGATTCCCTGGGACCCGGCTCCGGAGCTGGTCCGCGTGCCGCCGCCACAGTAGACCTGTGTTGGTCTCCACGCGGTACGATACGGGACCAGTCTGTTCCACGACCACCCCCGGCACCCAGGCTGGCCCCGCGCTGGCGTAGTTCCTGCAATGTACCGGGGCACCCACGCTGAAACTCTTGGTGGCTTCTAACCCTATGTTCCTCCCCTTGTCCTCAACTCTCGTGGGATCTAGTCTAGTGAGTATGGTGGTCAGCTTCCTGCGCATTAAAAGCTCTGCAGGGGAGTAGCCTGACACTAGCAGGGTCACCCTGTACCCTAGCAGAAACTGACACACTTGCAGGTTGAGGTCCCCGGGGCCCATGCGCCGCAGCGCGTCCTTCGTGGTGCGTACGAGGCGCTCCACTTGGCCATTGGTGGCCGGATGGAACGGGGCGGAGGTGATGTGCCGGATGGCGTTAATCTCTGTGAATGCCCTGAACTCAGCGGACGTGAAACAACTAGCGTTATTGCTAATTAGAGTGTCGGGTATGCCGAACGTGGAAAAAATTCTCCGCAAATGCTTAATTGTCGCGGCCGAGGAGGTGCTCGTGACTGGGACGACCTCCAACCACTTGGAGAAAGCGTCCACCACAAGGAGAAACAGCGTTCCTCGGAACGGGCCCGCGAAATCTATGTGCACCCGGGACCACGGCCCCTTAGCCGCGTCCCATTCCCTGTGGGGAAGGCGGGCCTCCTCCGGTCTGGAGCATTGGCAGCTCTCGCAAGTGCCGACCATGTGCTCGATGTCGGCGTCTAACTGGGGCCACCAGAAGTAACTCCGGGCCAGCGCTTTGGAGCGCACAATTCCGGGGTGGCTGACGTGCAGCAGTTTAAGCACCCGCGGTCAAAGGGATGTAGGGATCACCACCCGCTGCCCCCACAAGAGGCACCCCCTCTCTAGGGACAGTTCCAGCTTCTTCCTAAAAAATGGGGCGAATTCCTCTGCTGGGGAAGACGCCGGCCACCCTTTCTGTACCCAGGAGCAAACCGCCGCCAACGTCTTGTCCTTTCTTGTCGCTGTGGCAATGTCGGCGGGCACTATGGGGGGCGAATCCAAAACCTCTATCATGAGCACCTGGCGGTCACGCCCCTCTCCGCCCATCTGGCTCTGCGTTAGGGGAAGGGGGGACCTTGATAGGGCGTCCGCATGGCTGATCTCTTTCCCGGGCCGGTACACCAACGCGTGCTGGTAGGCGTTGAGAAAAATGGCCCACCTAAGCATTCTCGGGGACAGGATCTGTGGCGTGGGCTTATCTGTGGTAAAAATGCCTAGTAGGGGCTTGTGGTCAGTCACGATGGTGAAAGGGCAGCAATACAGAAAATCGTGAAATTTTTTGGTCCCCGCAACTATCGCCAGCGCCTTCCTGTCTGTCTGGGCGTAGTTTCTCTCCGCTTGGGACAGGGACCTGGAGTAAAACGCTATTGGGGCCTCCCTCCCGTTTTCCAACACGTGGCATAACACTGCCCCCACCCCCACCGGGGATGCATCACAGATCAGTACCACCGGCCGTTTGGGGTCGAAATGGGTCAGAATGGCGTCAGACGCCAGGAGTTGTTTCAGTTCCGTGAATGCCCTCTCCTGGTCATCGCCCCACTTCCATGCCGCATCTTTCTGGAGCAACTTGTGAAGCGGCTCAGCCACCGCAGCCTTCCGTGGAAGGAAGGAGTGGTAGAAATTTAAGAGCCCTAGGAACGACTGCAACTCGGGCTTGGATGTGGGGCGAGGAGCTTTCTTGATGGCGGCCACCTTGGATTTGGACGGTTTGATCCCCTCGGGTGTTACTCGGAACCCTAAGAACTCAACCTCCTTCGCGAAGAAGACGCATTTGTCTTTTCGCAACCTCAACCCCGCCTGATCGAACGCCGCCAGGACCTTGTTTAGCCTTTCAGCCAACTCAACCTCACTCCCCCCCCGTTATCAATACGTCATCAAAATATGGTAAAACGCCGTCCAGCCCAATGAGGAGGCGTTCCACGAGCGACTGGAAAATCCCAGGCGCCGAGTTCACGCCGAATTGGAGGCGCGTCACCTGGAACGCCCCCTTATGCGTGATTATGGTCTGTGCAGCAGCTGCGGCAGGGGTTACCATTAGTTGCTGATAGGCCTGCGCCAGGTCGAGCTTAGCGAAACACTTTCCCCCATGTAACCTGGCTAGCAAATGGCTGACCACCGGCACCGGGTACGCATTAGGGCGGATTGCCTTATTAATGGTGCACTTATAATCGGCGCAAATGCGAACCTCCCCATTGGCCTTCAATGCTGTGACAATTGGAGTTTCCCACTCCGCGGAATCAACAGGAACAAGAATCCCCTGGCCCACTAATTTGTCCAGTTCCGCTTCTATTTTGTCCTTGAGTGCAAAAGGCACCCGGCGCGGTTTGAGTCTGATTGGGCGGACCTCCGGGTCCTGGTCGAACGCTACTGGGGGTCCATTGAATTTCCCAAGTCCCTTCTTGAAGACTTCGGGGTGCGCGTCGCACACCTCCTGTATCGGGTCAGACCCAACGGCGTGCACCCCCCCAATGAACAGACCCAGGGGCTGAAACCATTGAGTCCCGAGGAGGCTGCAATTACCCCCCTTAAGAACGACTAGGGGGAGTTCCGCGGCGTGCCGCTTGTACTGAACCTGGAAATTCCCAACCCCCAACACCGGGATACTGTTCCCTTGCACCTCCCGAAGCGTGGACCTCAACGCTTTGAGCTTGGGCCGTACGCGGGGGGCAATTCTCAAAAACTCCCTCTGGGAAATGATTGAGTAAGAGGAGCCAGAGTCAATCTCCATCCTAACAGGGGCCCCTTGCACCAGTACCTCAACAAAGTAACGGGGGTGTCCCATGGATACGCTGAAAACCGGGGCGTCGTCGTCGCTGTCGTCGGAGATGCGGCCCACGCCGTCCTGCTTCCTCGTGGGCCGGGCGCCATCCTTTAGTCTCGTCGAGCGGTCTGGCCTCGCTGGGCGGTCGGGCGAGCTCCTCCGGTCCCTCGCTGGGCGGTCGGGCGAGCTCCTCCGGTCCTTGCGCTGTTGTCTGCAGACTTTGGCTATGTGCCCGCGTCGCCCGCAGTTGTGGCACTCGGCCTTTCTGAACGGGCACCTGGCACGGTCGTGAGCCGCCCCGCAGCTGTCGCAACGCCGGCCCTCCTTCCGGACCCTCCGGACGTCCTCGTCGTCGCTGCTTTCGGCGGACGATTTTGAAATTCGCCGGGCTGCGTGCACCGAACTCTCTGCTTTGTCGGCCTTCGGCCGCCAGTCCTGGAGCTCTTGCACCCCGGCCTTCGTGGCTTCCGCGGCCTGTGCCGCTTTCAGGACCTCCTGCAACGTGGGGGGTGGCTCCTGATTCATTAGCGTGCGCTGAATCTCGGCGTCCTTCAGGCCGCATAGCACGCAGTCCCTGAGGGTGACTTCCAAATTCTCCCATTTGCATGGGCCGGCAGCCAGACGCAGGGCCGCTACGAAAGCGGCGACCGACTCACCAGGCGCTTGGACTCGCCTCCAAAACGCGCTCCGAGCGGGAAACATTGCCACCGAGGGCCGAAAATGGTCTCGCAACACCATCAGGAGCTCTTCTGCCTTGAATTCAGCCGCCTTTTTGGGTGCGATGAGGTCAAGCAATACCCTCTTGCCGTCGTGCCCGAGCATTCTGGTGAGGATGGCTCTTTTCTTCACCTCGTCCTTAACCTCGAACTCCACCAGCGCGCCTTGGAAGTCCATTTCGAAGAGTTCCCAATCTTGCGGTTTCTTGATGTCGAAACCGGCGTATGTCTTGGTCCCGTGGGCAGCCATTATCCCATCCTCGTCGCCAATTTGGTGTATGGGACCAAAGACACCAGGACAGCCGAAGAGCTGGCTTAACACAACTTTATTACATGCTGGTCAGTGGGAACATGAGGTAATGGCGGACGAACAGCTCAATATATACAGTGGCTATAAATTTGAATGTGGCTCCTTGATAGCCTATTGGCTACAGGCTGCGTGACGTCATTGCAGGTCACGCCCTTCTTGTCCAGGTGAAGGTAGTGGCGGGAATCTTCCCGCGCTGTTGTTCTAGGTGAGTCTTGGGCCAATGAGCTTGGACGCTCGCTATTGCCATCTAGTGGTCACTAGCTCGCGTCCTATTAAGGTTACAGTGATGCAGCTGGAGGTTACAATGTTACACATAGAAAAGGTTACATTGGATACACATGGATAGGTACATTGTTTAAAGGCACAGGCTTTAGGACACAACAGCACCCCTAACTGATGGCACCATTAGAGAGCCCCTCCGGTCCACTCTAGTTGGACGGGCAGACACTCTTGGGACGATGCGGTCTCTAAGGTATCCTGGCCCACTGCCATATAGGGCTTTAAAGGTCAAAACCAGCACCTTGAATTGCACCCGGAGACAAACTGGTAACCAGTGCAGCTCCCGAAGTAGCGGTGAGGCATGGGCATATCGCCCACATCCCATCACCACCCGGGCTGCCGCATTCTGGACCAGCTGCAGCCTCCAAATGGTCGTCAAGGGCAGCCCCATGTAGAGCGCATTACAATAATCTAGTCGGGAAGTAACCAGAGCATGGGTGACCATAAGCAAGGAGCCCCGGTCCAGGAGCGTGCGCAATTGGCGAATCACCCGAAGTTGGGCAAAGGCCCTCCTGGCCACAGCCGCCACTTGTTCTTCCAGCAGCAGCTGTGAATCCAGAAGGACCCCCAAGTTGCGCACTGGGTCTGTCTGGGGCAAAACCGCCCCATCCAGTACCAAAGGTGGTAACTCCCTGGATAACACGGGGGCCCTTATCCACAGCCACTCTGTCTTGCTGGGATTCAGCCGAAGCCCATTGGCCCCCATCCAGACCCCAATGGCCTCCAGGCATCCGGATAGGATTTCAACAGCATCACTGGGGTCCCCACGGGACGAGATATACAACTGGGTGTCATCCGCGTACTGATGGTACCGCACCCCGTGGGAACGAATGATCTCACCCAGTGGCTTCATGTAGATGTTAAATAAGAGGGGAGAAAGCACCGAGCCCTGAGGAACCCCATACTTGAGGGACCTAGGGCTGGACCTCTCACTCTCTAACCACACCGACTGGGTACGGCCCTCCAGAAAAGAGGAAAACCTCTTACTTACTTCTTTGATGTGTCTGCAGAAAGTGGTTGGGGAACCCCACTGCATTTTTCTTACTAAGGTTTGTCATCTGTATACTTTTAATATTTATTAGACTGCATTTAGCTCCTGCCAACCTAGCAGTTTGAAAGCAAGAAATTGCAAGTAGATAGGAACTGCTTTGGCAGGAAAGGTAACAAACAGCATTCGGTGCGCTTCGGTGTCTACTCATGCCTGCCACATGACCACAGAATGTCTGCAGACACATACCATGCTGGCTCTTGGGCTGTAAACAAAGATGGGCACCTATCCCTGGAGGTTGCTAGCTTTTCAATCAGCATTCATTCATCTCTGCAACTTTGGCGGGTTCAAGACTCTGCCAGCAAAGCAAGCAAGCAAGCAAAAGAAAAACAAAATCAAATGTTAAAAATGCACCTTTGGTTTATTTCTGTGGATCTGGCACATAGGGACTGAGGTGAAAGAGCCTCGCCCATCTCATTAAAGGTAAAGGTCACCCTTGCTCGAAAGCCAGTCGTATCCAACTCTTGGATTCAGTGCTCATCTCTGTTTACAGCCAAAGAGCCAGCGTTGTTTGTATCTGCAGACATTTCCGTGAACATGTGGAAGGCATGACTAGACACCGGAGTGCATGGAATGCTGTTTACCTTCCCACCGAAGTGGTACCTATTTATCTACTTGAAATTTCTGGCTTTTCAACTGCTAGGTTGGCAGGAGCTGGGTCAGAGACAGAAGCTCACTCTGTCATGCAGCACTTGGTTCTCGACCTGCTTGACCTACCGACCTTCCAGTTGTCAAGTTCAATGTCTTAACCACTAAGCCACCACATTAGAAAAGAACATTTTGGAAGCCTCCTGCAATTGAATGTGACCTTTTAAAACAGTTGTTTGTGCAATTTACTCTGTTTCACTCCCACAGTGATGTTGCTGCCCTGCCCTGTGAGGCTATTGTGGAAGATGCTAAGACTGACCCTTGGAGAAGGCCCTGGAAATGCCAAGTAGTGTTCATTAAATCAGAAATTCAAATTTTCTTGGACCAAGTTGGCACCCTTTAGATGTGTTGAATTATAGCTCCCACCATACATGGCATGTCCACTGGTTGATGACGATGATGATTATTTTTGTGGGGAGTGCAGTTCAATGTTTCTAGAGAGGGACAGATCAGAGAAGGCTGGTTTAACACATGTCAGTTCGGGAGCAGTGAGGCTGATTCAGAATGTGGGTTACAGATACTCTAAAATTGCAAAACTGCTCTGCTGGGCAGAGGGGCATGGTGATCTCTGCGCTGGGGGAGGAAGGAAGCACTCCCATTGGGCTGCTGGGCAGTGGGGCGGGATGAATTCTCCTGGGTGAGGGAAGAAGCACTCCTATTGTGCTGCTGGGCAGAGGGGTGGGGTGTACTCTGTGATGGGGGGAGGAGGAAGCACTCCCATTGGGCTGCTGGGCAGTGGGGCGGGATGAATTCTGCTGGGGGAGGGAAGAAGCACTCCCATTGGGCTGCTGGGCAGCGGGGCGGGATGAATTCTGCTGGGTGAGGGAAGAAGCACTCCTATTGTGCTGCTGGGCAGAGGGGCGGGGTGTACTCTGTGATGGGGGGAGGAGGAAGCACTCCCATTGGGCTGCTAGGCAGAGGGGCGGGGTGAAATCTGTGCTGGGGCAAGGGCGTGTGTGCCCACAGAGAGGGCTCTGAGTGCCCCCTATGACTCATGTGACACAGGTTTGCCACCACTGCTATCCAGTAGGCCTCTGTTCGCACATTGCTGGAAGAGTACCATGTTGGCTTTGCCTCAGATTAGCAGAATATGCTGGGCCAGTAGGAAATTGGGATACATTGGGTTGTCTTGTCCTCTTCCTTCAAAAGGAACAAGAATTCAAGCAACAATGAAGTGCAAAGTTTTACATGGGGTGAAGGGGTGAGGACCAGATGCCCAGTTACAAGATGGGGATACTTGGCTCAGTAATACTACAAGTGAGAAGGATCTTGGAATTTTTGTAGATCGCAGGCTGGATAAGAGTCAACAGTGTGATGTAGCTTCCAAAAAGGCCAACACTATTTTAGGCTGCATTAACAGAAGTATAGTCTCCAAAATCCATGAGGCACTAGTCCCCCTCTATTCAGCACTACTTAGACCACATCTAGATTACTGTGTCCAGTTCTGGGCACCACAATTTAAGAAAGATGCAAACAAATTAGATCGGGTACAAAGAAGGTCAACAAGGATGATCAGAGGATTGGAAACTAAGCCATATGAGGAAAGACTGAGTGAATTGGACATGTTTAGCCTTGAAAAAAGGAGACAGAGGGGATATGATAAGGTAAAGGTTTCCCTTGCTCGAAAGCCAGTCGTATCTGACTCTAGGGTTCAGTGCTCATCTCTGTTTCAAAGCCGAAGAGCCAGCACTGTCTGCTTCTGCAGACGTTTCCGTAGTCATGTGGCAGGCATGACTAGACACCGGAGCGCATGAAACGCTGTTTCCTTCCCACCAAAGTGGTCCCTATTTAAGGTAAAGGTAAAGGTTTCCCTTGCTCGAAAGCCAGTCGTATCCGACTCTAGGGTGCAGTGCTCATCTCTGTTTCTAAGCCGAAGAGCCAGCGCTGTCTGCTTCTGCAGACGTTTCCGTGGTCATGTGGCAGGCATGACTAGACACCGGAGCGCACGGAACGCTGTTACCTTCCCACCGAAGTGGTCCCTATTTATCTACTTGCAATTTCTTGCTTTCGAACTGCTAGGTTGGCAGGAGCTGGGACAAAGATGGGAGCTCATTTTCGTCCTGCAGTACTCGGGAATTGAACTGCTGACCTTCCGCCTCCCAGTCAGTGTCTTAGCCACTTGAGCCACTGTAGTCCCTAGGGGATATGATAGCATTTTTCAAATACCTGAAAAGTAATCATAAAGAGAAAGGGTAGGATCTATTCTCAATCATCCTAGAACAGGGATTCTCGTCTCGGCCCATGTGACTCCCCCCGCCTCTACCACATCAGGAAGTGCCATGTGTGGCAGGCAGGGCACCAGCCCCCAAAGCGTGGTGGTGACCCAGCCCCTGGCTTAAAAAGGTTGAGATCTTTTAGTGTATGGGACCAAAGACACCAGGACAGCCGAAGAGCTGGCTTAACACAACTTTATTACATGCTGGTCAGAGGGAACATGAGGTAATGGCGGACGAACAGCTCAATATATACAGTGGCTATACATTTGAATGTGGCTCCTTGATAGCCTATTGGCTACAGGCTGCGTGACGTCATTGCAGGTCACGCCCTTCTTGTCCAGGTGAAGGTAGTGGCGGGAATCTTCCCGCGCTGTTGTTCTAGGTGAGTCTTGGACCAATGAGCTTGGACGCTCGCTATTGCCATCTAGTGGTCACTAGCTCGCGTCCTATTAAGGTTACAGTGATGCAGCTGGAGGTTACAATGTTATACATAGAAAAGGTTACATTGGATACACATGGATAGGTACATTGTTTAAAGGCACAGGCTTTAGAACACAACACCCCTCCCCCCTAGGATGAGACGAAGTCTCTTAGCCAAGATGGTTTATTGCACTCGCGTTTGGGCCGCGATGTGGGTTGGCCCACCCGGGGGCCGCTCCCGCTTCCTTGTTCCCTGGACCCTTGTCCTGTAATGGGAGAGGGAGACTTGTTAGCAGCTTGCTGCGGTTTTGCAGCTTTAGGGGAAAGGGAAGATTCCGTTGTGGTTGAACCGGGGGCACCAGGGGCTAACGTAAAACCCCTCTTCTCGCTTGGATGGGTGGGGGACCACTCCGAAAACCCCCCCGGTTCTGAAAATCAAAATCAAACTCTGTTGGGGGATCCCGCGGGATATCTACGAGGACAAATTCCTTCTCCTCCCCCCTTGGTGGGGACTCTCGACCCCCCTCTCCTCCCCCTTGGGCTAAACGGGTGGGGGAGAACCCTAACGCTGAATTTGTATCCGTGTTTCCGGCGCCCTGATTTCCTGGGACCCGGCTCCGGAGCTGGTCCGCGTGCCGCCGCCACAGTAGACCTGTGTTGGTCTCCACGCGGTACGATACAGAACCGGTCTGTTCCACAACCACCCACGGCACCCAGGCTGGCCCCGCGCTGGCGTAGTTCCTGCAATGTACCGGGGCACCCACGCTGAAACTCTTGGTGGCTTCTAACCCTATGTTCCTTCCCTTGTCCTCAACTCTCGTGGGATCTAGTCTAGTGAGTATGGTGGTTAGCTTCCTGCGCATTAAAAGCTCCGCAGGGGAGTAGCCTGACGCTAGCGGGGTCACCCTGTACCCTAGCAGAAACTGACACACTTGCAGGTTGAGGTCCCCGGGGCCCATGCGCCGCAGCGCGTCCTTCGTGGTGCGTACGAGGCGCTCCACTTGGCCATTGGTGGCCGGATGGAACGGGGCGGAGGTGATGTGCCGGATGGCGTTAATCTCTGTGAATGCCCTGAACTCAGCGGACGTGAAACAACTAGCGTTATCGCTAATTAGAGTGTCGGGTATGCCGAACGTGGAAAAAATTCTCCGCAAATGCTTAATTGTCGCGGCCGAGGAGGTGCTCGTGACTGGGACGACCTCCAACCACTTGGAGAAAGCGTCCACCACAAGGAGAAACAGCGTTCCTCGGAACGGGCCCGCGAAATCTATGTGCACCCGGGACCACGGCCCCTTAGCCGCGTCCCATTCCCTGTGGGGAAGGCGGGCCTCCTCCGGTCTGGAGCATTGGCAGCTCTCGCAAGTGCCGACCATGTGCTCGATGTCGGCGTCTAACTGGGGCCACCAGAAGTAACTTCGGGCCAGCGCTTTGGAGCGCACAATTCCGGGGTGGCTGACGTGCAGCAGTTTAAGCACCCGCGGTCGAAGGGATGTGGGGACCACCACCCGCTGCCCCCACAAGAGGCACCCCCTCTCTAGGGACAGTTCCAGCTTCTTCCTAAAAAATGGGGCGAATTCCTCTGCTGGGGAAGACGCCGGACACCCCTTCTGTACCCAGGAGCAAACCGCTGCCAACGTCTTGTCCTTCCTTGTCGCTGTGGCAATGTCGGCGGGCACTACGGGGGGCGAATCCAGTACCTCTATCATGAGAACCTGATGGTCTCGCTCCCCCTTGCTCACCTGGCTGGGCGTCAGGGGGAGGGGGGACCTCGACAGAGCATCCGCATGGCTGATCTCTTTCCCGGGCCGGTACACCAATGCGTGCTGGTAGGCGTTGAGAAAAATGGCCCACCTAAGCATTCTCGGGGACAGGATCTGTGGCGTGGGCTTGTCTGCGGTAAAAATGCCTAGTAGGGGCTTGTGGTCAGTCACGATGGTGAAGGGGCGGCCATACAGTAAATCGTGAAATTTTTTGGTCCCCGCAACTATCGCCAGCGCCTCCCTGTCTGTCTGGGCGTAGTTTCTCTCCGCTTGGGACAGGGACCTGGAGTAAAACGCTATTGGGGCCTCCCTCCCGTTTTCCAACACGTGGCATAACACTGCCCCCACCCCCACCGGGGATGCATCACAGACCAGTACCACCGGCCGTTTGGGGTCGAAATGGGTCAGAATGGCGTCAGACGCCAGGAGTTGTTTCAGTTCCGTGAATGCCCTCTCCTGGTCATCGCCCCACATCCATGCCGCATCTTTCTTGAGCAACTTGTGAAGCGGCTCAGCCACCGCCGCCTTCCGTGGAAGGAAGGAGTGGTAGAAATTTAAGAGCCCTAGGAACGACTGCAACTCGGGCTTGGATGTGGGGCGAGGGGCTTTCTTGATGGCGGCCACCTTGGATTTGGACGGTTTGATCCCCTCGGGTGTTACTCGGAACCCTAAGAACTCAACCTCCTTCGCGAAGAAGATGCATTTGTCTTTTCGCAGCCTCAACCCCGCCCGTTCGAACGCCGCCAGGACCTTGTTTAGCCTTTTAGCCAACTCAACCTCACTCCCCCCCCCGTTATCAAAACGTTGTCAAAATATGGTAAAACGCCATCCAGCCCTTTAAGGAGGCGTTCCACGAGCGACTGGAAAATTCCAGGCGCCGAGTTCACGCCGAACTGGAGGCGCGTCACCTGGAACGCCCCCTTATGCGTGATTATGGTCTGTGCAGCAGCTGCGGCAGGGGTTACCATGAGTTGCTGATAGGCCTGTGCCAGGTCGAGCTTAGCGAAACACTTTCCCCCATGTAACCTGGCTAGCAAATGGCTGACCACCGGCACCGGGTACGCATTAGGGCGGATTGCCTTATTAATGGTGCACTTATAATCGGCGCAAATGTGAACCTCCCCATTGGCCTTCAATGCTGTGACAATTGGAGTTTCCCACTCCGCGGAATCAACAGGAACAAGAATCCCCTGGCCCACTAATTTGTCCAGTTCCGCCTCTATTTTGTCCTTGAGTGCAAAAGGCACCCTGCGCGGTTTAAGTCTGATTGGGCGGACCTCTGGGTCCAGGTCGAACATTACTGGGGGTCCATTGAATTTCCCAAGTCCCTTCTTGAAGACTTCGGGGTGCGCGTCGCACACCTCCTGTATCGGGTCAGACCCAACGGCGTGCACCCCCCCAATGAACAGACCCAGGGGCTGAAACAATTGAGTCCCGAGGAGGCTGCAATTACCTCCCTTAAGAACGACTAGGGGGAGTTCCGCGGCGTGCCGCTTGTACTGAACCTGGAAATTCCCAACCCCCAACACCGGGATACTGTTCCCCTGCACGTCCCGAAGCGTGGACCTCAACGCTTTGAGCTTGGGCCGTACGCGGGGGGCAATTCTCAAAATCTCCCTCTGGGAAATAATGGAGTAAGAGGAGCCAGAGTCAATCTCCATCCTAACAGGGGCCCCTTGCACCAGTACCTCAACAAAGTAACGGGGGTGTCCCATGGACACGCTGAAAACCGGGGCGTCGTCGTCGCTGTCGTCGGAGATGCGGCCCACGCCGTCCTGCTTCCTCGTGGGCCGGGCGCCATCCTTTAGTCTCGTCGAGCGGTCTGGCCTCGCTGGGCGGTCGGGCGAGCTCCTCCGGTCCTTGCGCCGTTGTCTGCAGACTTTGGCTATGTGCCCACGTCGCCGGCAGTTGTGGCACTCGGCCTTTCTGAACGGGCACCTGGCACAGTCGTGAGCCGCTCCGCAGCTGTTGCAACGCCGGCCCTCCTTTCGGACCCTCCAGACGTCCTCGTCGTCGCTGCTTTCGGCGGACGATTTCAAAATTCGCCGGGCTGTGTGCACCGAACTCTCTGCTTTGTCGGCCTTCGGCCGCTAGTCCTGGAGCTCTTGCACCCCGGCCTTCGTGGCTTCCACGGCCTGTGCCGCTTTCAGGACCTCCTGCAACGTGGGGGGTGGCTCCTGATTCATTAGCGTGCGCTGAATCTCGGCGTCCTTCAGGCTGCATAGCACGCAGTCCCTGAGGGTGACTTCCAAATTCTCCCATTTGCACGGGCCGGCAGCCAGGCGCAGGGCTGCTACGAAAGCGGCGACCGACTCATCAGGCGCTTGGACTCGCCTCCAAAACGCGCTCCGAGCGGGAAACATCGCTACCGAGGGCCGAAAATGGTCTCGCAACACCGTCAGGAGCTCTTCTGCCTTGAATTCAGCCGCCTTTTTGGGTGCGATGAGGTCAATCAATACCCTCTTGCCGTCGTGCCCGAGCATTCTGGTGAGGATGGCTCTTTTCTTCACCTCGTCCTTAACCTCGAACTCCACCAGCGCGCCTTGGAAGTCCATTTCGAAGAGTTCCCAATCTTGCGGTTTCTTGATGTCGAAACCGGCGTATGTCTTGGTCCCGTGGGCAGCCATGATCCCACCTTCGTCGCCAATTTAGTGTATGGGACCAAAGACACCAGGACAGCCGAAGAGCTGGCTTAACACAACTTTATTACATGCTGGTCAGAGGGAACATGAGGTAATGGCGGACGAACAGCTCAATATATACAGTGGCTATACATTTGAATGTGGCTCCTTGATAGCCTATTGGCTACAGGCTGCGTGACGTCATTGCAGGTCACGCCCTTCTTGTCCAGGTGAAGGTAGTGGCGGGAATCTTCCCGCGCTGTTGTTCTAGGTGAGTCTTGGACCAATGAGCTTGGACGCTCGCTATTGCCATCTAGTGGTCACTAGCTCGCGTCCTATTAAGGTTACAGTGATGCAGCTGGAGGTTACAATGTTATACATAGAAAAGGTTACATTGGATACACATGGATAGGTACATTGTTTAAAGGCACAGGCTTTAGAACACAACAGATCTCTTCGGCTAAAGTGTAGGACCCGTAATAATGGGTTCAAACTAAAGGAAGCCCGATATAGGCTGAATATCAGGGAAAACGTTTTAACAGTTAGAGCAGTACAACAGTGGGGCCAACCACCTCCAGAGGTAGTGTGCACTCCAACACTGGAAGCATTCAAGAGAGAACTGGACCGCCATCTGTCAGATCTGCTTTGATTTGGATCCCTGCATTGAACTCCTGATTGGGCTCAATGGCCTAAAAGGCCCCCTCCAACACAGCGATTCCACGGTTTTGTGAACAAGAACCTTGCATCTTCCTCAAGACCCAATGGGGTAAAAGAGGAAGCAAAGAAGAAGAAAAAGAAACAATTTCTTCCTCACTGCTTGTTATGTATGTATGTATGTGTGCATGTTCATTATACTGTAAAGGCAAGAATGTAACCACTCCAAATACCAACGATCTCAGCTGTAAAGGAACGCGAGCAGACAGCCCATAGAGGGCAGCTGCGAGCGTTCAGTCTCACATGGTCCACATTGCTCAATTACAAACAGCCGCGGGAAAACCTTCCCCGCATTCAGCAGCAGAAGAAAGAGGCGTGCCTGGGCGAGGCCACGCCGGTAGCAGCCAATGAGCTACCGTGCTACAAGATTCAAATGTAGAGTGCTACTGTATATATTGAGATGTATCACCGCCATTTCCTCATGCTTCACTGGAACCTCATGCAATAAACCTGTGTTAAACCAACCCTTCGGTTGTCCGGTAGTCTTTGGTCCCATACACTAAATTGGCGACGAAGGTGGGATATGGCTGCCCACGGGACCAAGACATGCGCCGGCTACGAGATCAAGAAGCCGGGAGACTTGGAGCTGTTTGAGATAGACTTCAACGCAGCGCTGGTGGAGCTCGAAGTCTCCGATGAGGCCAAAAAGAGGGCCATTTTCGTCCGCATGCTCGGACACGAGACCAAGAGGACCTTGGTGGACCTGATCGCGCCGAGGAAGGTGGGCGACCTCAAAGCTACAGAGCTCCTGGCGGCGTTGCGCGCCCATCTCCGGCCAGCAATAGCGATGTTCCCCGCTCGGAGCGCGTTCTGGAGGCGAGTCCAGGCACCCGGGGAATCGGTCGATGAGTTCGCCGCGGCCCTGCGGTTGGCCGCCGGCCCATGCAAGTGGGAGCTCCCCGACATCACCCTCCGGGACTGTCTGCTCTGCGGTCTGAGGGACACAGAGACTCAGCGCGCGCTGATGAAAAGGGAGCCGCCTCCAACGTGGCAACAAGTCCTCGACACGGCACAGGCCGCGGAGGCCACTACTGCCGGGGTGCACGAGCTTCAGGACTGGCGCCCGAAGCCCGCCAAGGCAGAGAGCTCGGTGCGCGCGGCCCGGCGAGTTTCGAACTCGTCTGCGGAGAGCGGCGACGACGAGGACGTCCGGAGGGTCCAGAGAGAGGGCCGGCGCTGCGACGGCTGCGGCGCCGCCCGCGCCCGCGCCAAATGCCCATTCCGCAAGGCCGAGTGCCACAACTGCGGCCGGCGCGGGCACATCGCCAAGGTCTGCCGGAAACGGCGCGAGGCCACCAGGAGTTCTCCGGACCGCTCGGCGAGGCAGGACCGCACCACGAGGCCAAAGGACGGCACCCGGACCACGAGGACGCGGGACGGAGTAGGGCGCATCTCCGACGACAGCGAGGACGACGCGCCGGTTTGCAGCGTTTCCACGGAGCACCCCCGTTACTTCGTTGAGGTAGTAATACAAGGGGCCCCTGTTAGAATGGAGGTGGACTCGGGTTCTTCATACTCTATTATTTCCCAGGGGGAGTTCATGAAAATCGCCCCCCGCATGCGGCCCAAGCTCAAAGCGCTGAGGGCCACACTGAAGGACGTGCAAGGGAACCGCATCCCAGTGTTGGGGGTTGGGAAGTTCCAGGTCCGGTTTAAAAAGCACACCGCAACGCTTCCCCTAGTCGTCCTCAAGGGAGGTAAATGCAGCCTCCTCGGGACTCAATGGTTCCAGCCCCTGGGGTTGTTCATTGGGGGGGTGCACGCCGTGGGAGGACACGCCGCCGGGACTGGTCCAATACAGAGCGTGTGCGACGCGCACCCCGAGGTTTTTAAAAAGGGGCTCGGAAAATTCAAGGGCCCCCCAGTGACTTTCGACCTGGACCCTGGAGTACGTCCAATCAGACTTAAACCGCGAAGAGTGCCTTTCGCACTAAAGGACAAAATAGAGGCGGAGTTGGACAAATTGGTGGGCCAGTGGATTCTTGTTCCTGTTGATTCTGCGGAGTGGGAAACTCCAATTGTAACAGCGCTCAAGGCCAACGGGGAGGTCCGCATATGCGCTGATTACAAGTGCACCATCAATAAGGCGATCCGCCCTAATGCGTATCCGGTGCCGGTAGTCAGCCACTTGTTGGCCAGGTTACACGGGGGGAGGTGTTTCGCTAAACTCGACCTGGCCCAAGCCTACCAGCAACTTCCGGTGACCCCCGCCGCAGCTGCTGCGCAGACCATAGTCACCCACAAAGGGGCGTTCCAGGTATCGCGCCTCCAATTCGGCGTGAATTCGGCGCCCGGGATCTTCCAGTCACTTGTGGAACGCCTCCTGAAGGGGTTAGAGGGGGTGTTACCCTACTTTGATGACGTATTGATTACAGGGGGGAGCCGGGCCGAATTAGCAACAAGGTTGGGAAAGGTCCTGACAATATTCGAAAAGGCGGGGCTGCGGTTGCGGAAAGACAAATGCGTCTTCTTCGCTACAGAGGTTGAGTTCCTAGGGTTCCGTGTCACTCCCGAGGGAATAAGGCCAGCCCAATCCAAGGTAGCCGCCATCAAGAAGGCCCCTCGCCCCACCTCCAAGCCCGAGTTGCAGTCGTTCCTCGGACTGCTCAACTTCTACCACTCCTTCCTCCCGCGGAAGGCAGCCGTGGCAGAACCGCTACACAAATTGTTAAAAAAGGACGAGGCATGGAAGTGGGGCGACGACCAGGAGAAGGCTTTCAATGACCTGAAGCGACTCCTGGCATCAGATGCTGTACTGACCCACTTCAACCCCAAACGCCCAGTGGTCCTGATATGCGATGCATCCCCGGTGGGGGTGGGGGCGATGTTATGCCACGTGCTGGAGAACGGTAGGGAGGCCCCGATAGCGTTCTACTCTAGGTCCTTGTCCCAAGCGGAGAGAAACTATGCTCAGACAGACAGGGAAGCACTAGCAATAATTGCGGGGACCAAGAAATTTCATGATTTTGTGTACGGCCGCCCCTTCACCATAGTGACTGACCATAAGCCTTTGCTAGGCATTTTCACCGCAGATAAGCCCACGCCCCAAATCCTGTCCCCGAGAATGCTCAGGTGGGCCATTTTTCTCAACGCGTATCAGCACGCGTTGGTATACCGGCCCGGGAAGGAGATCAGCCATGCCGACGCCCTGTCGAGCTCCCCCATTCCCCGGGATTGCTGCCACGTGGGCGAAGTAGAGAGGGACCACCAGGTCTTAATGATAGAGGTCCTAGACTCCCCTCCAGTAGTACCGGCCGACATCGCTAAAGCGACCGGCAAGGACAAAACGCTGGCCACAGTTTGCTCCTGGGTACAGAAAGGGTGGCCCGTGTCTTCCCCAGCAGCGGAATTCGACACATTTTTCAAAAAGAAACTAGAGTTGTCCCTAGAGAGGGGCTGCCTTTTGTGGGGACAGCGGGTAGTGATCCCCACGTCTCTCCGGCCGAGGGTGCTTAAACTGCTGCACGTCAGCCACCCGGGGATCGTCCGCTCTAAGGCGCTGGCCCGCAGTTACTTTTGGTGGCCCCAGCTAGACGCCGACATCGAACACATGGTCGGCGCTTGCGAAGCGTGCCAGAGCTCCAGGCCAGAAGAGGCCCGCTCGCCTCACAGGGAGTGGGACGCAGCCAGGGGGCCCTGGTCCCGGGTACACGTAGACTTTGCTGGCCCGTTCAGGGGAACGCTTTTCCTCCTTGTGGTGGACGCGTTCTCCAAGTGGTTGGAGGTCATCCCAGTCTCGAGCACCTCCTCGGCCACAACAATTAAACAGTTACGGAGGGTCTTTTCCACGTTCGGTTTACCCGACACCCTCGTCAGCGATAACGCTAGCTGTTTCACGTCCGCCGAGTTTGGGGCGTTCATGGAGCGCAACGCCATTCGGCACATCACCTCCGCCCCCTTTCACCCGGCCACCAACGGCCAAGTAGAGCGCCTCGTGCGCACCACGAAAGACGCGCTGTTGCGCATGGGCCCCGGAGACCTCGACCTGAAATTGTGCCAATTACTGCTAAGGTACAGGGTCACCCCATTGGCGTCAGGGCACTCCCCCGCAGAGCTGCTGATGCGCAGGAAGCTGGCCACGGGAATCTCCAAGCTAGACCCCACGAGAGTAGAGGACAAGGGGTGGAACATAGGGGTGGAACCTTCAAAGAGTTTCAGCGTAGGCGCCCCGGTGCACTGCAGGAACTACGCCAGCGCGGGGCCAGCCTGGGTGCCGGGCACCGTAGTAGAACGAACCGGCCCCGTCTCATACCGCGTGGAGACCAGTACAGGTTTCCTGTGGAGGCGACACGTGGACCAACTCAGGCGCAGGGTCCCCGGAGAGCAGGACGGAGACGAGACAAGCAGTGAATCAGCGTTAGGGTACTCCCCCACCCGTTTAACCCAAGGGGGAGGGAAAGGGGAACATGGGTCCCCACCAAGGGGGGAGGAAAGGGAATCGATCCACAGAGATTTTTTGCGGGAGTTCGCGGCAGAGAGGAAGAGCCCCGACCTCACACATACCCCCCGAAATTTTCCCCGAAACACAGATGCCCATAGAAGTTTAGACGTTGATTTACAGTACCAGGGGGAGTTAGCGGAGTGGTCCCCCACCCGTCCTAGCGAAAAGAGGGGTTTCAGTTCAGCCCCTGGTACTTCCAGTCCAAGTAGTCCCTGTGAATTAGAATGCAATATAGCGCCAATGTCCCGGAGGCCGACACCCCCAAGACGGGAGGCAACAACAAGTCCGCCCACCACAGTCTCAAGGTCCCCCGAGCAAGGACCGCAAGGTAGCAGGACCACAAGGGCGACCTCATCGGTTCCGCGGTTCACAATAGGCGGGTCCCCGGGGTCCGAGAGCAACAGGCAGGGATTCACCTCCCAACTGTTCATTCCATTCCCATCCCCGGGCGCAGGGCAGGCACGGTCGCCCCACAGAGCCACTAACGAATCCCCGTTTCCCGTTGCAGGACAAGCACCCGCGGAGTCAGGGATCACAGGCTCTCCAGTACTAGGGCAGACGCAGGCACGCCCCAAGCGCACGTGCGGCAAGCCACAATGGTTGCGGGACTTCGTCCCATCCTAGGGGGGAGGGATGTTATGTATGTATGTATGTGTGCATGTTCATTATACTGTAAAGGCAAGAATGTAACCACTCCAAATACCAACGATCTCAGCTGTAAAGGAACGCGAGCAGACAGCCCATAGAGGGCAGCTGCGAGCGTTCAGTCTCACATGGTCCACATTGCTCAATTACAAACAGCCGCGGGAAAACCTTCCCCGCATTCAGCAGCAGAAGAAAGAGGCGTGCCTGGGCGAGGCCACGCCGGTAGCAGCCAATGAGCTACCGTGCTACAAGATTCAAATGTAGAGTGCTACTGTATATATTGAGATGTATCACCGCCATTTCCTCATGCTTCACTGGAACCTCATGCAATAAACCTGTGTTAAACCAACCCTTCGGTTGTCCGGTAGTCTTTGGTCCCATACACTAAACTGCTGCTCACCCTGCTGTAATTATTCTTACCAGGGGGAACCGCAGCCATTCCTTGTTTCCACAACTTTTGCCTTCCAACCTGGCAACCCTGCCAGAGAAAGCAAATAGCCGGTATACCTTTGAAGCAAAAAAGGCAACATCTATTTTGTTTAGTGTTAAGGGCATGCCAGGCTTAACAGTTAATGAAAACCTGTTGGGTTGGTCTGAGGAAATGGGGCCATGAAGGAATTACCATTGTAGGCAAGAACATTGGTTGGGTTTTCTCTACCCTCTGCGCCAGGACCATAGCTGTCAAGTATCCCTTATTGGCTGGGGGAAACCCTTATTTTACCCTCTTTCCCGCTGTCATCCCTTATTAATTAGACCGCAATGCCTTATTGGCGCCATTGGAGGGCAGCACAGGATAAACATAGCTGTCAAGTATCCCTTATTTGCCAGAAAATTTCCCTTATTTCTAAATCCAAAACTTGACAGGTATGGCCAGGACCCATTGAGGCCATTAAGAGATTGCTAGTCATTTGAGATTTTTTGGGGGGTGATTTGGTCTTGACTAAGGCTAGCAGCTGCAAGATAAATAAATAAATCTGTGTCTGCATTGGACGAAAGACTGATTTGACTCAACCTGACTGAGTTTGCTTGAGAAGTAACTGTTTATAACTCATGGTAGAGGTGCAGTGGGGACTGCAGTGGCTTAGTGGTTAAGACACTGAACTCGAGGACTGGAAAGTTGGCAGGTCAACAGTTCGAGACCCTTGTGCTGCACAATGGAGTGAGCTCCCGTCTCAGTCCCAGCTCCTGCCAACCTAGCAGTTTGAAAGCAAGAAATTGCAAGTAGATAAATAGGTACCACTTCAGTGGGAAGGTAAACAGCATTTTGTGCACTCTGGTGTCTAGCCATGCCTGCCACATGTCCACGGAAATATCTGCAAATGCAGACAACACTGGCTGTAAACAGATGAGCACTGAACCCCAGAATCAGATATGACTGGCTTTTCAGCAAGGGTGACCTTTACCTTTACTAGAGGTGCATATTTTAGATGCTGAATTTCCCCTAGAATTCAGAAAACAAGCATATCAGATAGGAAATTTAGCTCTTAGAAAATTTCCCATCACCTCCTCCCCCCTAAAAGAAAAAAAAAACAGAACAAAAGGAAACATCAGTTTCTGACATTAGGGCTATAATGATATATTCCAAAAGTGTGGGTGATGACAAGTTTGGAAAGGTTACTTTCCGGGACTACATGTCATAGATTCCTATAGCCATCAATCCTATTTGTTTCCACTTTCTGTTTCCCCAGTCATATCCTGCAGATGGTATTTTGATAGGCACACTGAGATTTTCTTTGGCTTCCTTAAACAATATGTGCAAAATATTTTAGGTTCTTCGAAAGAAAGACATACACACATCCCCTAACATGCAGACGTTCATTGTGTCTAATGGGATGGATAAACCAGCTTCCCTATATGTAAACCACAGAATATCTGCCTTTCTTTTTAAAACAATGAATTATAGTCAATATTTTCTCGCACCTCATTCTCTGGCAAGTCTGAAGTCAAACAAGTCTGAAGAAGACTTGATTCACGAATGCTAACATTAAAACATTATAGCAGTTAATCTTTAGGGTTCCACAATGTTTTTGTCTCTATTTTCTTTGCTTCTTCCTCCTGTTTTTGTACGTTTAGGTGTTGTTTTAGTTGCTGTTGCCTCTTGATTTCATCTTCTGCTTCTTTGAGCCATCGCTTTGTCATACAGCTTTTGTAATTTTTTAATCTTTAATAGATTGGACACAGGGCAGGGAAGGTTGATTAGTGTGATATTTAAAGATGCAACAAACAAAGAAAATCTAAGGACAAAACTTGTTTAGCTTTTTCCATACCGAGAAGACCTCCTTTGATTCCTTAATCAATTGCCATTTTATATTATTTCCCCAAAGCTGTAGATCCACTGTGTTTCTTTTACGTTTTAGGAAAATATATTGCTGGTTGCAGTGGATATTTGATATTTTTTTTATCTCACCTCCAGCTTAGGCACAAAGATTGTTCAAAACCTCTTTCCCCCCCAATACCAGATTCTTAACAGATTTTCCTCCGGTGCCCTTCTAGTGTTAAGCAAAGACAACTGTGAATGCTGAGGCAAATAACAAGGACAATGTAATAACTACCTCTCACAGACACTGTAAAGGTAAAGGTTTCCCTTGGTCAAAAGCCAGTCATATCTGACTCTCAGGTTCAGTGCCCATCTCCATTTATAGTCTGCATCTGCAGACGTTTCCGTGGTCATGTTCAGGCATGACTAGACACTGGAGCGCACGGAACGCTGTTACCTTCCCACCAAAGTGGTGCCTATTTATCTACTTGCAGTTTCTTGCTTTCGAACTGCTAGGTTGGCAGGAGCTGAGACAGAGACGGGAGCTCACTCTGTCATGTTGTACTCAGGTCTTGAACTGTTAATCTGCCAACCTTCCAGTCATCAAGTTCAGTGTCTTTTTTTTATAATTTTTTATTGTACAACTAAACAGACATACAGAAAAGAAAAACAATAACAATACAATACAAAATTACATCAAATTCATAAAAGATAGCACATGATAATAATTGAACTAATTATTTGGAATATAACCCGCAATATTGAATAGCCACATTATGAGTTATTACTATAACCATAACAATCATAAAAACTTACAGTGCTACAACTGTTTTTTTTCTTTACTAATTACACATCACCCTGTGAATATTTACAATGCCCGGAGAGTTTAGTATCTATATCATCTCCAAAAACCACTTTGAGATGGTACAGGTCCAAAACTGTCCCTTGCCATAAGAGAGTGATCCACAAACGGCTTCCAAATACTCCAGAACCTATTTTCTTTTAATTTATCCCTTTTTACTTTAATCTCCCATGTCAGTTTGTAGTTCAATGCTAAGGTCCACATTTCCTTATACCACTCTCCGATCTGTATGACAACATCATTTTTCCAATTTCTGGCTATGCATTGTCTACCTGTAGTTAACATAATTTCCAATAATTCTTTTTCCTCCTTATTCAAACCCATGCCTTCCACATTTGTTAATAAGATGGGTAATTCTTTTACCCATTATTTCCCCAATCTCTCCTTCTATTCTTCTCCAAAATTCATTTATTTTTTTACAGCTCCACCACATATGTTCATATGTTCCAACTGTTTCTTTACATCTCCAGCATAAATTATCCCTTTTATTGTCCATCTGATGAAGCCTCAGTGGTGTCAAGTACCATTGCCACAACATTTTAAAGTTATGTTCCTTAATTCTTGCTGACATTGTTCTCATTATCCTCTTTTTCCATTTGTTTCTCCATTCAACCTCTCCTATTTTTATATTCAAATTTTGTTCCCACTTCCGATTCAAATCATCATGTGGATCTATATCCTTATTCAATATGATATAAAGTTTGCTTACTAGACCCTTAATATTCTTTTCCCCTTTTCTAATCTTTAATACCAATTCTTCAAATTCGGTCTTTGTTCTATTTATCCCTACTTCCCTTCTATATTTTTTATTCCAGTTATCAACCTTCAATTTCTGAAACCAGTCCAATTTTAACTTTTCAAATATTTTTTCCTCTTGTTTTCATCATCACAAACTTCTAACCAGTCCTTCAATAAAGACAATTCATTTTTATCCAGTATTTCCTTTTTTCCTTATCTATTTTTATCGGAAAACACACCATATCAGTCAATTCCACGATTGGAGAGAGATTTGGGACCATATCTTTCTTTACTCTTTTCCACACCTCCATGAGACTTTTCATCATATTATTGCTTGTCTTTATCGGTTTATCCTTCATTCCCAAAAAGATCATTTTACCAATATTCCTATATTCTTTCATCTCCAATTCCTCCCAAATTACCTTTTCTCTTGCCAAGATCTTCACAACATTCTTAATTTGGAATGCTCAATAGTATGCTAACAAATTCGGCATACCCAAACCCCCTTCTTTCTGAGATAAGTACCAAAACTTCTTTGGAAGTCTAGATTTTTTACCTCCATTACAAAAATTATTAAACATCTTTTGAAATTCATTAATTTCCTTCTCCTTCAAGTGGATCGCAAGTGCATCAAATAGAAAATTAATCTTTGGCAGCAATATCATTTTGCAAATTGCAATCCTCCCGAACCATGACAAATTCAGCTTCTGAAACTCTTGGAGTTTGCTCTTAAATTCTACTTTCAAACTATCATAATTCAATCGTTTAAGTTCTTCCAATTTGTTTGAAATAATTATCCCCAGATATTTCAACTTTTCTTTAATTTGTATATTAAGTGTCCCCACTATCTTTCCCATCTCGTCTACCCCCATATTGCACAGCATCAATTCTGATTTATCCCAATTTATCATCAACCCGGTTATAGCTTCAAATACCTGTAGTTGCTCTTTAATCCTATCCATTACCATCTCTGGATGTTTCACCATTAACAACGTATCATCTGCATACATGCTCACTTTATTACCCATTATCCCTTCTATATTTGAATCATCCCTTATATTTTTAGCTAATATTTCCATTGCCATGATAAACAAGATAGGAGATAGTGGACATCCCTTCCTAGTACCTGCCTCAAGCCTTACCACATCTGTAACCTCTTCATTTACTCTAATCCTAGCATTCCCTTTTTGATATAATAGATCAATTACCCTTCTAAATCTATCCCCAAATCCATAATTTCTAACTATTTCCTTAATTGAAGACCATTGCAATGAATCAAATGCCTTAAAAATGTCTAGTGATAATAAACCCACCTTTTCCTTCGTTTGGTTAACATTGTCAATTAAATCTAATACCCTTCTAGTCAAGTCAGCCATGTGCCTACCTTTTAAAAAACCAACTTGGTCAACATTTATATATTCCCCCATAAAACTATTTAAACGATTAGCCAATATTGCTGTGAAGATTTTGGCATCATGGTTTATAAGGGAAGTTCAGTGTCTTAACCACTTGAGCCCACCACAGACTCTTGCTCACGGGTCATATACAGTATCTGTACATAATGAAATTTGTGACAAGATTCTTTAGCCTTCAACCTAGCTTATCCTTCATGGTAGACTGCCATGCTTCTAATATAGAACTTCACAAACAGGAAGGTGAAATTTATTTCTTATTTATTTCTTATTTAGATTTGTATGGCCACCCAATCACCAAAGCGACTCCATGCTTTGCCATTGCCATGCAGTGGTTATAGTCTTGACCTGTGACTGGAGAGACCCCCAAATTCAAATCTTCAGTTGACTCACTGAGTGATTTTGTACACTCTTATTCTGCTTAACTTTCTCCACAGGGTATTGTTGCTATTAATCAAATCTAGCTCCTGTTAATAAATTAATTCCTTCACATTCCAGTTCCACTGCTCATTATCAAATATAGTGGGGTACACAGAAAGAACCCCCTTGAAGATTGTGGATACATTCAGGCCTACCCTTGCCTGCCGGCTGATATTTCTAACACCAGATCGATACCAAAGGAACTGAAGAATTAATCCACCAGAAAGGTCTTTGTCAAGACCAACTTTAACAATGTTCTCAATAGATATTGAGGGATTTTTTTAAAAAAATAATAAGAGTATCCTTTTAACAGACATGTGCAGCAGTATCAAATATGTTATTTGGTCATTCTTGTGGCTAGAGCTCTGAGGAGGGGAAATGGTTAAATAAATGTTAGTAAAAAATGTTGGAAGAGTTAGAGAAGAGATGGGACCTTTTTGGTTTAAAATGTTTTTAATTGAACAACGTACACAAGGTCACAGGAGTGAGTAGAGTCATAGAAGTCTGGAAATCACAAATTCAAAGTGTCATATAATTAGAAATTTTTAATTTATCGGGTTCCTTCCAGTCTTTACAACTGGTTACATGGCCTTCAGTTGAAATAGCTTTGTAAGTGGGAAGGGTGAGGCTTAATTGATTTTGAAGTGTTGTAGCAGTGCTTTTTTTAAATAAAAAAAACAACAAGAAAGAATTGAAACATCACTTCATACATGAATCCAGCATCAACATTAGTCTCTCAGCATTTACAAAAATCACGTGATGCTTGCATTTCAGCAACTAGCAGAGATAAAAAAAAGATTAAGTTTCTGCAACAATGACTATCATTATTGAGAAAGGGTTTGGATGTTGTGAGAAATGAGATGTGTTGGAGAAGATGTAAGGGAAGCACAAATTAGTGGCTTCCTTCCTCTTCAGATGGTTGCAATATTTGAAGGTAAATCCTACTATTTCTCTCCCTCCTCTAATGAAGTGAGAAAACCCCTTCCAATGCTGTTGCTACTTTTACGGATGTTTTTACTGTAGCTGAATAGATGTGGATTATATTCAGAATGATATTTTTATATATTTCTGATGCTAGAGATTTGTATGTTATATAGATCTTCATTTTTTCTTTTAAAATGTTTTTTTCTATTTTTGGTATAGTACTCTTATGTTGTTTGTTGTTGTTCAGTCGCATAGATGAGTCCAACGCTTTGCGACCCCATCTAGCCATCTCATCCTCTGCCGCCCCCTTCTCCATTTGCCTTCGATCTTTCCCAGCATCAAGGCCTTCTTCAGTGAGTCCTCTCTTCTCATTTTGTGTCTAAAGTACTTTAGCTTCATCTTCAATATTTGTCCTTCCAAGGCACAGTCAGGGTTGATTTCCTCCAGGATCGACTTATTTGATCTACTTGCAATTTCTTGCTTTCCAACTGCCAGGTTGGCAGGATCTGGGACAGAGACTGGAGCAAACTCCATTGTCCAGCACTCGGGTCTTGAGCTGCTGACCTGCCAACCTTTGTACCTTATTGAGTTGCTTTATTGGTTACTGGTTTTTATGGTTTTATATGTTTGTCATATAAACATATCTTAGAAGATAGGTGTGGTGGTCTGGTACTCTCATCTCTTTAAAGACCTGCCACAGTGACTCTACTGCTGAACAGCAAATCCACATTTATAAATCCCATTAATTTTGTAATCTCACTGAACATTTGACTCAAATGGCTTCAAGTTCTAATCTAGAGGGTGAGATCTTTAGGTTTTTAGATCATACAGGCTGGTAGATTTGGGGGACTTGTCTGTTGTGATCCAGCTCTCCTCTAACTCCAAAGATGACCTGGATCAGGAGGCACTCCCGCCTATGCCATACCCAGTTCCGCCTGCACCCGAACCTGAGAATGTCCTGAACCAGGAATTTCAGCCTGCTTCTGGCTCAGATGACCTGTCAGATCAGAAGTCTGACTCTGACAGTGGTCAGCCCTCAGTCAGGAAAAGAGTCAGAAAGGAGCTACACCTGCGACGCAAGCAAGCTAGAACTAGTTACCAGAGAAGGCTCCCAGCTGATAGCGATTAGCTAGGAGGCTTTTAAGCAAGCTTGTTGCTGCATTCCAGTGTCGGTACAATTCTTTAGTGCAAAGACCGACACCCTGCTTGACTTCCGATACCTCTTAAGATTGCCTGCCATGACCCTGACCTGCCTGCCATGCCCCTGACTTCTCTGCCAACCCTGATGACACCCTTGGACATCCTTCAGACTAGATGCTTGCTTGACCCACTGGTAACCAGACCTTGGCTTGCTCTTTGGACTTTGCCCTTTGGACTCTCCTTGAATAGACTCTCTGTGTCAGCACACTGTCAGAAAAAAGGAGCTTCTCTAAACCCTGCAAAGTAAAAAGGTAAAAACAAACATTGGACTGAAAACATTCCCAGTCAAGAAGGCTCTGTCCCATTTTGGGAGCTATTTTTAGTATGTCATGAAAAAACAATTTCTTCAAATGGAAAGATGAAGAGTTAATTTTTTTAAAAAAAGTCTTATCCTTTAAGAGTGGGATGCAAGACATCCGAAGCCTTTAGGAAGGATGTGGGCAACACTGTGTTTGATCTCTGTTTGATCATCTTTCATTTACCATTTTGTGTGCACACAGAATTTCTTTAATCAGAGACAACATATGGGAAGAAATATGATGCTGATTAGAAGAGCAGAATGGAATTAATTGCTACCCCTGTTTTCACCCCATCCTCGGTATCATATGTTGCGTCTGCAAGTGGGCGAAGGGAAGATTTTGTACAGGAGAATTTCCAACAATCTTTGAAGAGTTTGTCTGTTCATAAGATGTAGCTTTGAAGATCTCAGTAGGGAAATAAACGGCAACACTGTTTAGTTTCAATCATGCCTTTAAAAAAAGTTTGGAGGGTGGAATGAAGACTACACTTTCCAGAACCAACCATCAATGAAAGCCAGCATAGTCTGAAATATATCTTTTACTAGCTGGGTACCTGGCTTTGCCCGGGGGTTGGGGAGGTGGCCCCTGGAGGTGCTGGCGGCTGCGGTGGGCCCCCTGGCACTGAGCCTCTGCACATTGTGATAAGCTGTGCTGTCGCCTTCCTCGCCCACGATCACGCCGTGCTGCCACCCCCCTCGCCTGTTTTTGACTCCGACCGGGGGATATTCCCAGCACCTACCTGGGCTGGCGTGGTCCAGCTCACCCTCAGTCCCAGAGGGGCATCACCAGCATGGCAAGGCGAGCACCCCGTCCCCGTCACTGCCCCTCCCCCAGACAGCTGGCATCCCCTCGAGGAAGAGGCGCTCCAGGCGCAGCCTCCTGCCTGGCTAGTCTTGATCTACCCATGGTGTGGCCTGTTTTGTGAGTTGGCTGGGTGGCGCACCGTGCTGTCCTTCTAGACAGGCCCGCGTCCTCCTGTCCAGGGCCTGTCCAATGCGGCCTCCGCACTCGCGCCCCCGCCCGACCTTGTTCAGGCCGCCACCTGTAATGTCGGTGCCGCACCAAAGCCCCACGTTCCATGGCGCACTGACGCAGCAGTGACTCTCCATGCTTCAAGGCACCTTGGGAGTTGTAGTTCCTGGTGTTTTTCTCATTTTGTGGTGCCCAGCCCCCCCCCTCCCGGGACCCCGACAGTGATGGTCTCGCACAAGCAAGGTATGTGTGTGCACAGTTTCGGCACAAACGGTGCAGGGGTGCAGATTTGTATTCCGGACATAAAAGAAAGCACCTCTGTTTTATATCTATCTATCTATCTCTATCTATCTCTATCTATCTATCTCTATCTATCTATCTACCTATCTATCTTTTTGTTGTTGTTGTTCAGTCGCACAGTCGACTCCGACCCTTTGCGACCCCATGGACCATTTTCCTCCAGGCGCCTCTGTCCTCCACCATTCTCCTCAGCCCTCCCAGCTCTGTGCCCATTGTGTCCACAATACCATCTAGCCATCTCATCTTTGGCCTCCCCCTTCTTCTTTTGCCCTCCACCTTTCCCAACATCAATGCCCTCTCAAGTGAATCCTCCCTTCTCATTTGATGTCCAAAGTATTTTAGCTTCGTCTTTACTATTTGACCTTCCAATGAGCAGTCAGAGTTAATTTCTTCTAGGATTGACCTATTTGTTCTCCTCGCTGTCCAGGGGACTCTCAAAACCCTCCTCCAACACCACATTTCAAAGGCATCTATTCTTCTGCGTTCAGCCTTCCTAATTGTCCAGCTCTCGCATCCATACATTACTACTGGGAATACCATTGCTTTGACTATTCTAATTTTTGTTTGCAATGTGATGTCTCTACTTTTCCCTATGTTCCCCAGGTTTCTCATAGCTTGTCTCCCAAGAATCAGTCGCCTTTTTATTTCATGGCTACAATCCCCATCTGCAGTGATCTTTGATCCTAAGAAAGTAAAATCTGTCACTGCTTCCACCTCTTCCCCATCTATTTTCCAGGAACTGATGGGGCCTGTTGCCATTATCTTGGTTTTCTTGATATTGAGTCTCAGTCCAGCTTTTGCACTCTCCTCCTTCAATCCAATCAAGAGGTTTTTTAGGTCTTCCTCACTTTCTGCCATTAGGGTGGTATCGTCAGCATATCTCAGATTGTTGATGTTTCTCCCAGCAATTTTAATCCCATATTATGATTCCTCCATCCCTGCATTGCGCATTATGTGCTCTGTGTATAAGTTGTATCTATAGATATAGATATATGTCATAATTGTAACCCAGTTACACATACCCAGAGGTACCATTAAATCAAATAGCATCAGCTTTAAATAACATGTCTAGAATTATGGATGCACATCAATTAAACTCAACTACATTAAAAAGTTGTTTATTATGTTGATTATGACATTACATTTAGGCACATTAAAATAATCCGATCATGATAAACTATAGCCATGAGATGCTATGGGTTGTTGAGGTTACACAGAAAGAGCCTCCTCAAAGAAGCATTTTTGAACCATAATCGGACGTACCCCAGGCAACGGCCACCTTGTGCCGGCTAATCTTTCTCACACTAGGTTAAGTGGAAGGAACTGTAGAATGAACTCACCAAAAGGTTGCTTCATTTTGGCAGTTTCACATCTGGTCTAGGCATGAAAGAAGCAGCAGAATATGGGTTGTTCTGAAACCAAGTAGGTTATTGCAACACTATAAAAACAAGTCAGTCTTAAAGCAAGCCAGTCCTGAACTATCTTTGGGGCCCAGAATGACAAAATTGGGACTGTCCTACTTTGGGCACATCATGAGTAGGCAAGACTCTCTGGAAAAGACAATAATGCTGAGGAAGGAAGAAGGCAGGAGGGAGAGAAGAAGGTCATATGTGAGATGGATTAATTTTCTAAGGGAAGCCATATGTATTGGGAAGCCACTTGCAGAAAGTGAGCAGGGTTATTGAGGACAAGGCTTTTTGGAGATCTCTCATTTATAAGGCTGCCACGAGTCCGAGATGACTTAATTGCACATACCCCCACCCCCACCCCCAAAACATGATATGAATTAAATTGTAATATTAAACATATTAAGTTAGAGGAAATTTTTCATCATTTTGTTCTGGGGCATAACACGAAGGTTGTGTACTGGAGTAAAAAGAGGTTTACAAATCCCTGCTTCATTCTGTTCATAGAAAAGAGGGTGAGGGGAAAAACTAAAAAGAATATTTTTTGGCATGTCAAACCTCTCAGGTTTCCAAACATTGGCCAAATCGTTACTAGGTAAAGGTAATGAAGGCCAGTCATATTCGGCTATAGGGTTCGGTGCACCCGGACAGCTGAGCGGGCTGAACCACATCCCAGAAGCTGAAGCAGGTGCATTTACGGTCATCATAAATGCAGCCACTTCCACCTTTATGAGTTGCGGGCATGTTTACGCATGTGTGGGTGCGTTTTACAGCTGACGTAAGATGTGCCCGCACATGCGTAAATGCATCCGCTTCTGCTTCCGGGTGTGGGTGCAGTGGTGATGGGCCAGATCAAACAGTGCCATGAGTTTGGGCCGGTCCATGGGCTGCAGGTTGGGAACCTTTAGTGTCTTTTCCGGGAGACATAGAAGGAGTCGCAGTAAGGACTAACACAGGTTTATTGGTTAATGATCAGAACGAACATGTGGTAATGGCGGAGATACCTCACATTATATACAGTGGTACAATACATTTGAATCTTGCTGCACGGTAGCTCATTGGCTGCTACCGGCGTGACGTCGTCCGGGTCACGCCCATCTTTGGTGGTGGATCGGTAGTAGTTTGTTGTTGCGGGGAGTTCCCGCGGCTGCAGGTGATTTGAGGACTGAGAACCATGTGAGTTGAACACTCGCAGCTGCCTTCTATGGGCAGCTTGCTCGCGTTCCTTTAACAGCTGAGTTACATTGTGATTGTGGTCAGGTTACATTCATACATTTCTTAAGGCAACATTGTACATACATATCAAGCAACATTGTACATACACAACATCCCTCCCCCCTAGGATGGGACGAAGTCCCTCAACCATTGTGGCTTGCCGCACGTGCGCCTGGGGCGAGCGGCCGCTTGACTTAACACAGGGGAGCCTGGCTCTGCGGAGTCCTGTCCTGCAACGGAAAGGGGGGACTCGTTAGTGGCTCGGTGTGGGCTCTGCGATCCTCTTGTATTGGCGGACGGGAATGGAATGAACAGTTGGGAAGTGAACTCCTGCCTACCGTTTGAGGAGCTAGGGGTCCCCCCCAGTACGAATCTCGGGACCGACGAGGAGACTCTCGTGCCCTGCCCCCCCCCGCTGCCGGCCCGGGAGTTCTGGGAACTGTGGCGGGCGGCCTCTCCCCGTTGCCTGCCTTGGGGGTGTGGGTCTCCGGGGAGCTGGAGCTATGGTATATTCTAACACAAAAGGACTGGGGGGACTGGAGGTACCAGGGGCTGAACTGAAACCCCTCTTCTCGCTAGGACGGGTGGGGGACCACTCCGCTACACCCCCCTGGTACGGCAACTCATAATCGTAATCATAATCATAACCAAACTGATCCCTCTCTTTCAAAGTATCCTCCTCTGTGGTTGGGAACCCAGGATACGCATTTGTATCTGCGGGTTCCGCCGTGTCTCCCCCTTGGGTAATGCGGGTGGGGGAGGACCCTAACGCTGATTCCCCCTCACTGGTGACTCGCCTTCTGAGTTGGTCGGCGTGCCTTCTCCAGAGTAGACCCGAGCTGGTCTCGACCCTGTAGGATACTGGCCCCGTTTGTTCAATGATTGTCCCTGGAACCCACGCTGGCCCCGAGGTCGCGTAGTTCCTGCAGTGAACCGGGTCCCCTACCGAGAAACTTTTGGAGCTTTCTCCCCCTATGTTTATATTTCTCCCTTCATCCTCCACCCTGGATGGATCCATCCGGTCAAAGAGCGTTACCGGACGCCTCCTCATGAGGAGCTCGGTTGGGGAAAATCCTGAGGCTAGGGGGGTTGTCCTGTAGCAGATGAGGAACTGACACAGGTGGAGGTTTAACTCACCGGGACCCATGTGCCGCAGTGCATCTTTCGTAGTGCGCACTTGGCGCTCTACCTGACCATTTGTGGCGGGGTGAAACGGGGCAGCGGTAATGTGCCTGATGGCGTTTCGCTCAATGAACGTCTTGAACTCTGCAGACGTGAAGGTACTAGCGTTGTCGCTAACAAGGACATCTGGCAGGCCGAAACAGGCAAAAAGCTTGCGCAACTGCTTGATGGTTGCCGCAGAGGAGGTGCTGTTCATGGGGATTACCTCCAACCACTTGGAGTAGGAGTCGACTACCAGCAGAAACATGGACCCGCAGAACGGGCCAGCGAAGTCGACATGAATCCGGGACCATGGCCCGCGGGCCGTATCCCATTCCCTATGGGGCAACCGGGACTCCTCGGGCCGAGAACTCTGGCAGCTCTCACACGTGCCCACTAAATGCTCTGGTTACCTCCAGACTAGACTATTGCAATGCGCTCTACATGGGGCTGCCCTTGACGACCATTCGGAGGCTACAGCTGGTCCAAAATGCGGCTGCCCGGATGGTGATGGGGTGTGGCCGTTATGCTCATGCTTCGCCACTGCTCCGGGAGCTGCACTGGTTGCCAGTATGTCTCCGGGTGCAATTCAAGGTGCTGGTTTTGACCTTTAAAGCCCTATATGGTAGTGGGCCAGGTTACCTAAGAGACCGCATCGCCCTGAGGACGTCTGTCCGTCCAACCAGAGCGGACCGGAGGGGCTCTCTAATTGTTCCATCAGCCAGAGGGGCTCGCCTCTCTGGCACAAGGAGGAGAGCCTTCTCCGTGTCTGCACCGGCCCTCTGGAACCTCCTGCCAACAGAATTACGTCTTCGGACGGAGTTGCTGCCTTTCAGAAGGGATCTTAAAACCTGGCTGGCAGGTCAAGTGTGGGGTGCGGGTGGAAGGGTAACCACCATGGGGTGGTTGGTGTAGAGGAACTATTCCCCATGGTGCCTTTTCGATCCTGCAGCCCTTGCTTTTTAGGGGGTGGGTAGTCTTAACTTTTTTACTGTTTTAACTGTTTTTAGGATTATTGTTGTATTTGTGAATATTGTCTGTAAACTCCTTGGGTTGCCCTGGGGTTACTTTTTATGTTGTTAGCCGCCCAGAGTCGGCCTTGTGTTGAGTGGGCGGGATATAAATTGAATAAATAAATAAATAAATAAATGTCCCCGTCTATCTGGGGCCACCAAAAGAAGCTCCTGGCCAGAGCCTTGGAGCGCACGATCCCGGGGTGACTGGTGTGCAGTAGTCTCAGCACCTTGGCCCTTAGCTTTTCTGGGATAACTACCTGCTGGCCCCAGAGTAGGCAGCCCCTTTCCAGCGAAAGCTCTACTCTGCACCTAAAGAATGGCCTGAACTTTTCATCGGGGGAGTAGTGGGCCAGCCTTTCCTAACCCAGGAACTAACTTGGGCCAGCATCTTGTCGGCCGCCGTGGCCTTGGCGAGGTCGGCCGGGACAATGGGGGGTGAGTCGAGGGACTCGATCAGCAGGACTTGGTGGTCCTGCTCTACCTCGCAAGCGGGGTCCCCTAGACTGGGGAGGGGAGACCGGGACAGTGCGTCCACATGGGAGATCTCCTTCCCTGGGCGGTAGACCAGCTCATACTGGTAGGCGTTGAGAAAAATGGCCCAACGCAACATTCTGGGGGATAGGATTTGTGGGGTGGGTTTACCGGTAGTGAAGATCCCCAGAAGCGGCTTGTGATCAGTTACTACCGTGAACTTGCGGCCATATAGGAAATCGTGGAACTTCTTTGTTCCCGCGATTATGGCCAGGGCCTCCCTATCTGTTTGCGCGTAATTGCGCTCGGCTTTCGAAAGGGACCTTGAGTAGTACGCCACCGGGGCTTCCCTCCCGTTCTCCAACACGTGGCACAGGACCGCCCCCACCCCCACTGGGGACGCATCACAGACTAAGACCACTGGCTTTTTGGGGTCAAAGTGGGTCAGGACAGCATCCGAGGACAGGAGTGACTTGAGCTCCTTGAACGCTCTCTCCTGCCGGTCCCCCACCGCCAAACCGCGTCCTTTTTAAGCAGTGCGTGTAGTGGCTCCGTGACCGATGCCTTCCGAGGCAGGAAGGTATGATAGAAATTTAGGAGCCCTAGGAATGACTGTAGCTCCGGTTTCGCGGTGGGGCGAGGGGCGTTTTTTACGGCCGCAACCTTTGACTCGGAGGGTTTGATCCCGTCCGGGGTTACCTTAAAGCCTAGAAACTCGACCTCCCTCGCAAAGAATACGCATTTGTCCCTCCTCAGTCTAAGACCTGCCCTCTCGAACACTGAAAGGACCCCATCTAGCCTCTTTGCTAACTCTAATTCGCTCCCCGCCGTTATCAACACGTCGTCGAAGTATGGGAGGACGCCTGGAAGCCCCTTTAAAAGGCGTTCCATGAGGGACTGGAAAATTCCGGGGGCCGAATTCACGCCAAACTGAAGGCTCGTTACCTTAAACGCTCCCTTGTGCGTCACTATCGTTTGCGCGGCGGCAGCAGCCGGGGTTACAGAGAGCTGCTGGTATGCCTGGGCCAGGTCTAACTTTGCAAAGCACTTCCCCCCATGTAACGTGGCCAGCAAGTGGCTGACCACGGGCACCGGATATGCATTTGGCCGAATGGCCTTGTTGATGGTACATTTATAGTCCGCACAGATCCTGACCTCCCCGTTTGACTTAAGGGCTGTAACAATCGGCGTTTCCCACTCCACCGAGTCAACTGGAACCAAAATCCCCTGCCCCACCAATTTGTCCAGTTCCGCCTCGATCTTGTCTTTGAGTGCGAAGGGCACTCTCCTTGGTTTGAGGCAGATGGGCCGGATTTCTGGGTCCAGCTCGAAGGAAACCGGGGGCCCCCTGTATTTCCCGAGCCCCTTCTTGAAAACGTCCGGGTGCGCGTTGCACACGTCCCGCATTGGGTCAGTCTCGATGGCGTTAATGCCGGACAGTTCGATTCCCAGGGGAGCGAACCACTGCGTTTACAAAAGGCAGCACCTCCCCCCCTTGAGGACCACTAAGGGCAGTTTCTCGGAGTAGTTCTTGAACTTCACCTTGAAGTTCCCCACCCCCAACACCGGGATCCCATTTCCCTGCACGTCCCGTAGGTGTGACCTCATGGCCCGGAGCTTGGTCTGGGGGAATACGCATAAACTCCTTTTGGGACAGGATGGAATAAGATGACCCCGAGTCTATCTCCATCCTCACTGGGACCCCTTGCAACAGTACCTCTACGAAAAACCACTGGTGCTCCAGGCCCACGCGGTTCACGCCTACCTCACTGTAGCTGGCTGCGACCTTCCTGGTGCCAGCCGCCTTCCGTTGGTCGTCTGGGGATGGCTGGAACTCCCCTTGTCCTCAACTCATCCGCGCCTGCACACTCAGGCGATGTGCCCCTTTCGGCCGCAGTTGTGACACTCGGCCTTTCGAAACGGGCACCTCGTGCAGTCGTGGGACGCTCCGCAACCGTCACAACGGCGGTCCTGCCGTTCTCGGGTCTGCCGCTTCTCACCACGCTTCTTGATCCTCTGGACGTCGTCGTCCTCGCTGGAGTAGGGGTCCGCTGTCATGGACGACTCCTCGGACGACGTTGGTGTGCCGGCGGGCAGCTTGGGGGCCCGCCCGGCCGCCTTCGCTGGTGTCCGCCGGGCCGCCTGTACTGGTGACTTGGCCCTCTCGTATGCGGCCCCTCAGGACTTGAACAGTCTGACCCCGCTCCTGGCCTCCTCGGCTGCTTGGGTCCTCCCGCAGTACCTTGTTGAACGTGAGGCGTTGGTCGCGGGTCATCAGCCTCCTCTGCAGCTCCTCGTGCCTCAAACCACACAACATGCGGTCACGGAGGGCCTGGTCCAGGTCATCCCACTGGCAGTGGACCGCCGCAAGCCTGAGGGCCGCTGCGTAGGCGGAAACGGACTCGCCCGGTCGCTGGTCTCGCCTGTGGAATGCGAACCGGGCTGGGAAGATCAAGACGGGTGGCTGGAAATGCTTGCCCAGCCTCTCCAGGATACGGTCGATGGGCACCTCGTCTACCTTCCGGGGGGCCACCAGGGTCTTCAGGATTCGCAGCGTGGCCGGCCCCACTTGGGCCAGGAAGTGGGAGCGCATCTTCGTGTCATCGTCGACGCCTGCGGCTTCCATCGCGTGCCGAAACTGACACTCGTAGAGCTCCCATTGTTCGGGCTCGCTCACATCGAACTGGTACGCCTTGACCTTGGGATTCGCCATCGATCCCACATTCGTCGCCAATTTAGTGTCTTTTCCGGGAGACATAGAAGGAGTCGCAGTAAGGACTAACACAGGTTTATTGGTTGATGATCAGAACGAACATGTGGTAATGGCGGAGATACCTCACATTATATACAGTGGTACAATACATTTGAATCTTGCTGCACGGTAGCTCATTGGCTGCTACCGGCATGACGTCGTCCGGGTCACGCCCATCTTTGGTGGTGGATCGGTAGTAGTTTGTTGTTGCGGGGAGTTCCCGCGGCTGCAGGTGATTTGAGGACTGAGAACCATGTGAGTTGAACACTCGCAGCTGCCTTCTATGGGCAGCTTGCTCGCGTTCCTTTAACAGCTGAGTTACATTGTGATTGTGGTCAGGTTACATTCATACATTTCTTAAGGCAACATTGTACATACATATCAAGCAACATTGTACATACACAACATCCCTCCCCCCTAGGATGGGACGAAGTCCCTCAACCATTGTGGCTTGCCGCACGTGCGCCTGGGGCGAGCGGCCGCTTGACTTAACACAGGGGAGCCTGGCTCTGCGGAGTCCTGTCCTGCAACGGAAAGGGGGGACTCGTTAGTGGCTCGGTGTGGGCTCTGCGATCCTCTTGTATTGGCGGACGGGAATGGAATGAACAGTTGGGAAGTGAACTCCTGCCTACCGTTTGAGGAGCTAGGGGTCCCCCCCAGTACGAATCTCGGGACCGACGAGGAGACTCTCGTGCCCTGCCCCCCCCGCTGCCGGCCCGGGAGTTCTGGGAACTGTGGCGGGCGGCCTCTCCCCGTTGCCTGCCTTGGGGGTGTGGGTCTCCGGGGAGCTGGAGCTATGGTATATTCTAACACAAAAGGACTGGGGGGACTGGAGGTACCAGGGGCTGAACTGAAACCCCTCTTCTCGCTAGGACGGGTGGGGGACCACTCCGCTACACCCCCCTGGTACGGCAACTCATAATCGTAATCATAATCATAACCAAACTGATCCCTCTCTTTCAAAGTATCCTCCTCTGTGGTTGGGAACCCAGGATACGCATTTGTATCTGCGGGTTCCGCCGTGTCTCCCCCTTGGGTAATGCGGGTGGGGGAGGACCCTAACGCTGATTCCCCCTCACTGGTGACTCGCCTTCTGAGTTGGTCGGCGTGCCTTCTCCAGAGTAGACCCGAGCTGGTCTCGACCCTGTAGGATACTGGCCCCGTTTGTTCAATGATTGTCCCTGGAACCCACGCTGGCCCCGAGGTCGCATAGTTCCTGCAGTGAACCGGGTCCCCTACCGAGAAACTTTTGGAGCTTTCTCCCCCTATGTTTATATTTCTCCCTTCATCCTCCACCCTGGATGGATCTATTCGGTCAAAGAGCGTTACCGGACGCCTCCTCATGAGGAGCTCGGTTGGGGAAAATCCTGAGGCTAGGGGGGTTGTCCTGTAGCAGATGAGGAACTGACACAGGTGGAGGTTTAACTCACCGGGACCCATGCGCCGCAGTGCGTCTTTCGTAGTGCGCACTTGGCGCTCTACCTGACCATTTGTGGCGGGGTGAAACGGGGCAGCGGTAATGTGCCTGATGGCGTTTCGCTCAATGAACGTCTTGAACTCTGCAGACGTGAAGATACTAGCGTTGTCGCTAACAAGGACGTCTGGCAGGCCGAAACAGGCAAAAAGCTTGCGCAACTGCTTGATGGTTGCCGCAGAGGAGGTGCTGTTCATGGGGATTACCTCCAACCACTTGGAGTAGGAGTCGACTACCAGCAGAAACATGGACCCGCAGAACGGGCCAGCGAAGTCGACATGAATCCGGGACCATGGCCCGCGGGCCGTATCCCATTCCCTATGGGGCAACCGGGACTCCTCGGGCCGAGAACTCTGGCAGCTCTCACACGTGCCCACTAAATGCTCTATGTCCCCATCTATCTGGGGCCACCAAAAGAAGCTCCTGGCTAGAGCCTTGGAGCGCACGATCCCGGGGTGACTGGTGTGCAGTAGTCTCAGCACCTTGGCCCTTAGCTTTTCTGGGATAACTACCTGCTGGCCCCAGAGTAGGCAGCCCCTTTCCAGCGAAAGCTCTACTCTGCGGCTAAAGAATGGCCTGAACTTTTCATCGGGGGGAGTAGTGGGCCAGCCTTTCCTAACCCAGGAACTAACTTGGGCCAGCATCTTGTCGGCCGCCGTGGCCTTGGCGAGGTCGGCCGGGACAATGGGGGGTGAGTCGAGGGACTCGGTCAGCAGGACTTGGTGGTCCTGCTCTACCTCGCAAGCGGGGTCCCCTAGACTGGGGAGGGGAGACCGGGACAGTGCGTCCACATGGGAGATCTCCTTCCCTGGGCGGTAGACCAGCTCATACTGGTAGGCGTTGAGAAAAATGGCCCAACGCAACATTCTGGGGGATAGGATTTGTGGGGTGGGTTTACCGGTAGTGAAGATCCCCAGAAGCGGCTTGTGATCAGTTACTACCGTGAACTTGCGGCCATATAGGAAATCGTGGAACTTCTTCGTTCCCGCGATTATGGCCAGGGCCTCCCTATCTGTTTGCGCGTAATTGCGCTCGGCTTTCGAAAGGGACCTTGAGTAGTACGCCACCGGGGCTTCCCTCCCGTTCTCCAACACGTGGCACAGGACCGCCCCCACCCCCACTGGGGACGCATCACAGACTAAGACCACTGGCTTTTTGGGGTCAAAGTGGGTCAGGACAGCATCCGAGGACAGGAGTGACTTGAGCTCCTTGAACGCTCTCTCCTGCCTGTCCCCCACCGCCAAACCACGTCCTTTTTAAGCAGTGCGTGTAGTGGCTCCGTGACCGACGCCTTCCGAGGCAGGAAGGTATGATAGAAATTTAGGAGCCCTAGGAATGGCTGTAGCTCCGGTTTCGCGGTGGGGCGAGGGGCGTTTTTTACGGCCGCAACCTTTGACTCGGAGGGTTTGATCCCGTCCGGGGTTACCTTAAAGCCTAGAAACTCGACCTCCCTCGCAAAGAATACGCATTTGTCCCTCCTCAGTCTAAGACCTGCCCTCTCGAACACTGAAAGGACCCCATCTAGCCTCTTTGCTAACTCTAATTCGCTCCCCGCCGTTATCAACACGTCGTCGAAGTATGGGAGGACGCCTGGAAGCCCCTTTAAAAGGCGTTCCATGAGGGACTGGAAAATTCCGGGGGCCGAATTCACGCCAAACTGAAGGCTCGTTACCTTAAACGCTCCCTTGTGCGTCACTATCGTTTGCGCGGCGGCAGCAGCCGGGGTTACAGAGAGCTGCTGGTATGCCTGGGCCAGGTCTAACTTTGCAAAGCACTTCCCCCCATGTAACGTGGCCAGCAAGTGGCTGACCACGGGCACCGGATATGCATTTGGCCGAATGGCCTTGTTGATGGTACATTTATAGTCTGCACAGATCCTGACCTCCCCGTTTGACTTAAGGGCTGTAACAATCGGCGTTTCCCACTCCGCCGAGTCAACTGGAACCAAAATCCCCTGCCCCACCAATTTGTCCAGTTCCGCCTCGATCTTGTCTTTGAGTGCGAAGGGCACTCTCCTTGGTTTGAGGCGGATGGGCCGGATTTCTGGGTCCAGCTCGAAGGAAACCGGGGGCCCCCTGTATTTCCCGAGCCCCTGCTTGAAAACGTCCGGGTGCGCGTTGCACACGTCCCGCATTGGGTCAGTCTCGATGGCGTTAATGCCGGACAGTTCGATTCCCAGGGGAGCGAACCACTGCGTTCCCAAAAGGCAGCACCTCCCCCCCTTGAGGACCACTAAGGGCAGTTTCTCGGAGTAGTTCTTGAACTTCACCTTGAAGTTCCCCACCCCCAACACCGGGATCCCATTTCCCTGCACGTCCCGTAGGTGTGACCTCATGGCCCGGAGCTTGGGCCGCTTGTCTGGGGGAATACGCATAAACTCCTTTTGGGACAGGATGGAATAAGATGACCCTGAGTCTATCTCCATCCTCACTGGGACCCCTTGCAACAGTACCTCTACGAAAAACCACTGGTGCTCCAGGCCCACGCGGTTCACGCCTTCCTCACTGTAGCTGGCTGCGACCTTCCTGGTGCCGGCCGCCTTCCGTTGGTGCGTCTGGGGATGGCTGGAACTCCCCTTGTCCTCGACTCGTCCGCGCCTGCACACTCGGGCGATGTGCCCCTTTCGGCCGCAGTTGTGACACTCGGCCTTTCGAAACGGGCACCTCGTGCGGTCGTGGGACGCTCCGCAACCGTCGCAACGGCGGTCCTGCCGTTCTCGGGTCTGCCGCTTCTCACCACGCTTCTTGATCCTCTGGACGTCGTCGTCCTCGCTGGAGTAGGGGTCCGCTGTCGTGGACGACTCCTCGGACGACGTTGGTGTGCCGGCGGGCAGCTTGGGGGCCCGCCCGGCCGCCTTCGCTGGTGTCCGCCGGGCCGCCTGTACTGGTGACTTGGCCCTCTCGTATGCGGCCCCTCGGGACTTGAACAGTCTGACCCCGCTCCTGGCCTCCTCGGCTGCTTGGGCCTCCCGCAGTACCTTGTTGAACGTGAGGCGTTGGTCGCGGGTCATCAGCCTCCTCTGCAGCTTCTCGTGCCTCAAACCACACAACATGCGGTCACGGAGGGCCTGGTCCAGGTCATCCCACTGGCAGTGGACCGCCGCAAGCCTGAGGGCCGCCGCGTAGGCGGAAACGGACTCGCCCGGTCGCTGGTCTCGCCTGTGGAACGCGAACCGGGCTAGGAAGATCGAGACGGGCGGCTGGAAATGGTTGCCCAGCCTCTCCAGGATACGGTCGATGGGCACCTCGTCTACCTTCTGGGGGGCCACCAGGGTCTTCAGGATTCGCAGCGTGGCCGGCCCCACTTGGGCCAGGAAGTGGGAGCGCATCTTCGCGTCATCGTCGACGCCCGCGGCTTCCATCGCGTGCCGAAACTGACACTCGTAGAGCTCCCATTGTTCGGGCTCGCTCACATCGAACTGATACGCCTTGACCTTGGGATTCGCCATCGATCCCACCTTCGTCGCCAATTTAGTGTCTTTTCCGGGAGACATAGAAGGAGTCGCAGTAAGGACTAACACAGGTTTATTGGTTGATGATCAGAACGAACATGTGGTAATGGCGGAGATACCTCACATTATATACAGTGGTACAATACATTTGAATCTTGCTGCACGGTAGCTCATTGGCTGCTACCGGCGTGACGTCGTCCGGGTCACGCCCATCTTTGGTGGTGGATCGGTAGTAGTTTGTTGTTGCGGGGAGTTCCCGCGGCTGCAGGTGATTTGAGGACTGAGAACCATGTGAGTTGAATACTCGCAGCTGCCTTCTATGGGCAGCTTGCTCGCGTTCCTTTAACAGCTGAGTTACATTGTGATTGTGGTCAGGTTACATTCATACATTTCTTAAGGCATCATTGTACATACATATCAAGCAACATTGTACATACACAACAGAACCCCTAGTCTAAACCAGGCTTTCTCAAAGTTTTCGGGTCACAGGCCTGACCACGCCTCCTGGACTGCTGATTGGGCTGGTCATGTGGTGAAGCGGAAGTAAAATGTGCGCTGCGCATAACATTCTGCACATTTGCAGAACGTGTTTTAATTCCGGGATCAGCGAGGTTGTCGTGGGCCGGATGAATTGGTGTCATGGGCTGGGTTTGGCCCATGGGCCGTAGGTTGAGAATGCCTTGTCTAAATCATACTGGCATCTCAAAGCCCTAATTTCCCTAGCTGGAAATATAGGATAGGGAATCAGCTGCTAAAACCCAAAGTTTTACCCCATCTCTAGACAAATCATATCTCCTCTTTTAATAGTACTAATTGTGTACTGCCAAGTTGACACTGACGTATGGCAACCCTTTCCAGGGTTTTCCAGGTAGATAGTATCAGAAATGGATCCACCGTTACCTTCTTCTGGGGGCGCCCTGGGACTGTGCAATTTGACCATGGCTACACAGGCTGGTTCTTCTCCTTGGAGGCACAGTGGGGAATCAAACTCCCAACCTCAGAGCCAAGGAGTTAGTGCTGTATGCATTTGCAGGTGTTTCTGTAGTCATGTGGCAGGCATGACTAAACATCAGAGTGCATGGAACGCTGTTACTTTTCCTGACAAAGTGGTACCTATTTACCCACTTACAGTTTCTTGCTTTCAAACTGCTAGGTGGGCAGGAGCTGGGACAGACGATGGGCAATCACTCCATTGTGCAGCACTGGGGTCTTGAACTGCTGACCTGCTCAAGCTCAGCATCTTAACCACTGTGGCCCTACCAGCTATATTTACCCACATACAATGAGCATTCTTTCATAGTATCACTACCCAAATTGGCTCACCTAAAGCTATCTCCTGTCCCTCCGTTTAACAGTGGTACCCTTTCTCTTGGAGGCAACGTGGTAGCTTGTTTCATTAATGCTCTCTCAGACAGCTTCGGGGGCCGGATGGCCATTTTGCCCTTCCTCCGCCACATGGCCCTTCCTGGTGTGGTGGAGGTAGTGGTGAAGGCACATGAAAAGGGGCTACAGGCTGCATCCGGCCCGCCGGCCACAGGTTGAGAATCCCAATGTCTCTTTAACATGACGTATATAGAAAAACTTCCAGAGCCTGGATAAGTGGAGGGGAAAAGAGTGGCTACTTATGTACAGGTAGAAATTAGGGGGAAGAAGGAAAGGTTATGGAGGACGAGGGCTGTTCCAGTTTAAGGGGCTGAAAAACGTAAGCCAGCGGCTTACTCATGGCATGGCAGCTTAATGATGAGAGACGAAAGGCTTGAAAGATTTGCTGTTATGAGGAGAGATTTATTGACAATTGCAGGCTAAAGTGCATTTCAAAGGAAGGCAAGGGGAAATGAATCATTCCATAGGGAGGAAAATAAAATCTGTTTGGGTGTTTATTAAAGGTTTTGCAGGGAGAGAAAGAAGAAAATAGCAATTTCATTATATTTAGAGAGACAGATTAAATAAAGATACAAGTGTACTTGTATACACAGTCATTGCGTGAATGGATCAAATGGCTGACACTTACATGGGTAAAGGTAAAAGTTGCCCTCCATTTACAGCCAAAGAACCAGCGCTGTCTGTGTCTGCAGGCGTTTCCATAGTCATATGGCAGACATGACTAGACACCTGGGTGCACAGAATGCTGTTACCTTTCCTGCCAAAGTGGTAACTATTTATCAACTTGCAATTTCTTCCTTTTAAACTGCTAGGTTGGCAGGAGCTGTCGGGATGGAGACGGGAGCTCACTCCATCATGCAGCACTCGGGTCTTGAACTGCTGACCTGCTGACATTCCAGTCATCAAGTTCAGTGTCTTAACCACTAAGACACCACAGTCTTACAATTCTTAGGTAGGAACAAACAAATATCACTGTTGCTGTCGTCATCATCCTTTGCAGGAGGTTTTTTTTTTAATCCCAGGGGAGCATTGTGTCATTTCTACCCAGCGGTGGGCCGGCCCACTGGGCTACCGGGACTCATCCCAGGGCACCCCCAGTACCATTGTGCCCCCCCCTTGGGTGCCAAACCAAAGCAAAGGCACCAAAAATTCAGAATAAGTGGTGCCATTGGTCAGCCTGGTGCTCCTTCGCTCCTTCTCTTGCAGCCACCGGCAAGTGTCCTTCTATCGAGCCTTGGGCAGCTCTGTGCAGGGGTGTGTGTGTGTCCATGGAGGGCGGAGGGCCGGGCCCTTCCAGAGGGCAGAGCCGAGCTGTGATGCCCAGAATGATTGAGCAAACAAACGGGGCTCCGTGTTCCTCTGCCTACCTTCCTCCTCCTGTGCTGCCAAAAGATAAGATTACCAAAAGCAGCTCCATTGACGGTGAAGCCGCCGTGGCTTAGAGGTTGCAATTTTGCCCTGTAAACAGGCGGTTGGAGGTTGATTCCCCAGGAAGGATAGTGGGAACATGTATAGCGTAAAATTTCTGATGTAATTGTTGGAAACCTGGTATAAGATGATTTTAAACGCTATAGGAGAGCCATTGTACTGTAATCAGGAGGTTGTTGGTTCGAATCCCCAGAGGGGAGTTGAAATTAGAAGGCGAGTGGGAACGTATATATGAATATTTTGTTAGGGTTAGATGCCCTCATCCGACTGTTGTGACATGATTAATTCAGGATAGACTATAGGTAGGGCCCTCCATCTGATCTGTTGCTCCAGGAGGGAGGCTGGAGAATCAGAGCAGGAGGGAGCCTTCTCCAACTTTTCTTGCCAGAGTTATAAATAAATACAGATTGCAAGACTTCAGACACCGCCCTCCAATTACAATGGATAATGTCACGCTGAAATAAGTAGGTAGAAGACCTGCCGCCATGAAGGCGACACTGCATACCAAAATAGAAAAACATGTGTGTCGACGGTCAAGGCAGCTCCCTCGCTCTGATTTCCACCCATCCCTCTCTCCAAGACACCAGAATAAGCCAGTTTGTTGCTTGATGGTTTGATCACATCATAGGCCCTCCTTATTTCCCTTCCCCATTTCCCTGTCTCATTTTGCATCTGGTACAAATTTCTTATTGCAGAACTCACTGTGTTGCTTGCTTGTGTGTTGAGTATATATCCCACCCTTTCCTCTGAGGAAAGTCAGAATAGCATCCATGAGATTTTCCCTTCTTTTGGTGTACTGGAATCAAGACAATAGAAGCATCCGAAGTCTGGCTTAACACATCTTTATTGGCACACCGGTAAACTGAACATGTGGTAATGGCGGAGGTACAGCTCCTTTTATATTGCAACAATACATTTGAACATGGTTACACGGTAGCGTATTGGCTGCTACCTGCGTGACGTCATCAGGAGTCACGCCCTTCTTCTCCAGATGTTCCTTGAGCGGGAAGGTTCCCGCGGCTGATGGTATTTGGGGAATTTGTACCATGTGAGCTGAACGCTCGCAGCTGCCCTCTATGGGTAGCTAGCGCGCATTCCATTACAGCTGAGATACATTGTGTTCATTGTTAGGTTACATTCAGACATTGCAGTGGTTACATTCATTCTTAAAGCAATACTGTTTCATACACAACACTCCTCCCCCCCTAGGATGGGACGAAGTCCCTCAACCATTGTGGCTTTCCGCATGTGTGCTTGGGGCGTACGGCTGCTTGGCTGAGCTCAGGGGAACTAGGGTTTCTGAGTTCCGCAAACTCTCATCCTGCAACGGAAAGGGGACTCTGTGGCAACCCTGCTATGTTTGGAGAGGGAAACGGGAGATATAACCAGGATGTAAATTCCCGCCTGTCACTCGTGGCACCTGGCGACCCCCCCAGCACGAATCTAGGAACCGACGAGGAGACCCTTGCTGTCTCACCCTGGTTTCTTGCGCCTGCAACTGGCGTACCTGTACTTCCCCCTGCTGCCTGAGTCAGGGGTCTTGGTGATGGGGTGAATTCTAGAACAAAAGGACTGGGAGGACTAGAAATACCAGGGGCTGAACTAAAACCCCTCTTCTCGCTCAGATTTATTTATTATTTATTTATTGTTTAGATTTCTATACCACTTTACTCCCCGAAAAGGGAACTCGAAGCGGTTTACAATAATAATGCTAAACAATACAAAATACGATACAAATAATACAAAGCAATATACAAATAAGATACAAAATGTCAATGATACAACATATCAATTACAGTAAAACATAATGCATAAATACAATGGGGGAAGAAAAAACAAAGTCAGGAATCATACAGTACCAGTTAAATCAGAATAAGCAAAAAGATGCGGGGGGGGGGGGAGGTCGGAGCCCAAGCTCAACGACCTTAACAAGCCTAAGAGTGTCTTCAGCTGCCAAAGTCCGCAACATAGCCAAAGGCTGAATGTCCGTAACTACAGCAAAGCCAGGGAACACCTGGCCCTTACACAGCTGCAGCTGCTCCTGCTCTCTTTTGAAGCCCTCCTGGCGGGTGGGGCCAGGAGGGAACGGACTGCCGGCGGCTTCAGCTATCGCTCGTCTCCCATCCTGGGCTGGTGGAATGAGCCCAGGAGAGACGCGGCGAAGACCCTTAGATGGACAAAAGTCCCCCCAACGGCTCCTCTTCTGCCCACCCAGGCCTTAGGTGGGCGAGAGGGGGGCGGTGGCACTGATGGAAAAGCCGCCTCTTTCCCCCCAACGGCTCCTCTTCTGCCCACCCAGGCCTTAGGTGGGCGAGGGGGGGGGCGGCACAGATGGAAAAGCCGCCTCTTTACCCCCAACGGCTCCTCTTCTGCCCACCCAAGCCTTAGGTGTGCGAGGGGGGGTGGCGCTGATGGAAAAGCCGCCTCTTTCCCCCCAACGGCTCCTCTTCTGCCCACCCAGGCCTTAGGTGGGCGAGAGGGGGGGGCGGCGCTGATGGAAAAGCCGTCTCTTTCCCCCCAATGGCTCCTCTTCTCTTATGGGTGGGGGACCACTCCGCAACACCCCCCTGGTATGGCAACATAAAATCAAACTCATTAGAGGACTCCTCATTCCTCTCTTCCAAAGTATCCTCCACCCCGTGTGAGAATCCAGGATATGCATTTGTATTTGGGAGGATCCTCGTGTCTCCCCCTTGGGCTATACGGGTGGGGGAAAACCCTAATGTTGACTCATTTTCACTGGTAACTCTCCGTCTGAGTTGGTCAGCGTGCCTTCTCCACAGCAGACCTGCACTGGTTTCAACCCTGTATGACACTGGCCCCGTTTGTTCAATAACCACCCATGGAACCCACTTTGGCCCCGAGGTTGCGTAATTCCTACAATGAACCGGGTCCCCTACCGCAAAACCTTTTGAGCTCTCTATCTCTATATTTCTTCCCTCATCTCCACCCTGGTCGGATCCAACCAATCAAAAAGCGTTACCGGCTTCCTCCGCATGAGGAGCTCAGCCGGCAAAAGTCCTGAAGCCAAGGGAGTTGCCCTATAGCAAATGAGGAATTGGCATAGCTGGAGGTTCAATTCTCCGGGACCCATGCGCCACAGTGCATCTTTCGTAGTTCGCACTTGGCGCTCTACCTGACCATTTGTGGCGGGGTGGAACGGGGCAGAGGTAATGTGCCGAATGGCATTCCTCTCGATGAACACTTTGAATTCCGCAGACGTGAAAGTACTGGCGTTATCACTCACGAGCACGTCCGGCAGGCCGAAACAGCTGAACACCTTGCGCAATTGTTTAATGGTTGCGGCAGATGAGGTGTTTGACATAGGGATGACCTCTAGCCATTTGGAATATGAGTCTACTATTATCAGGAAGAGGGAACCCCGGAACGGGCCAGCGAAGTCGATGTACACCCGGGTCCATGGCCCGTGGGCCGTGTCCCATGCCCTGCGGGGTAGCCGGGCCTATTTGGGTCGAGAGCTCTGGCAACTCTCGCACATGCCCACCAAATGCTCTATATCTGCGTCTATCTGGGGCCACCAGAAATAGCTCCTGGCCAAAGCCTTGGAGCGCACTATCCCCGGGTGGCTGGTGTGCAGTAGCCTGAGCACCTTTGGCCGTAGCTTCTCTGGGATGACCACCCATTGGCCCCAGAGGAGGCAGCCCCTTTCAATGGACAGCTCTACCCTGCGTCTGAAAAACGGTTTGAATTCCTCTTTAAGGGGAGTTGTGAACCACCCTTTCCTAACCCAGGAACTGACTTGGGACAGGGCTTTGTCGGCTGCTGTAGCTTTGGCGAGGTCTGCGGGAATGATGGGGGGTGAGTCGAGAGACTCAATCAGCAGGACCTGGTGATCCTGCTCCACCTCACATTTGGAGTCTCCTAATTGAGGGAGGGGAGATCGGGACAGCGCATCTGCATGGGAGATCTCCTTCCCTGGGCAGTGGACCAGCTCATACTGGTAGGCGTTGAGGAAAATCGCCCAACACAGCATTCTAGGGGACAGGATTTGTGGGGTGGGCTTGCCTGTGGTAAAAATTCCCAAAAGGGGTTTGTGATTGGTCACAATCGTAAACTGGCAGCCGTACAAGAAATCGTGGAACTTCTTTGTTCCCGCGATTATGGCCAGAGCCTCTCTATTTGTTTGCGTGTAATTGCGCTCCGCCTTTGAGAGTGACCTGGAATAGAAGGCAACTGGGGCTTCCCGCCCGTTCTCTAACACGTGGCACAGTACAGCCCCCACCCCCACTGGTGATGCATCACAGACCAAGGTTACCGGTTTCCTTGGATCAAAGTGGGTCAGAACGGCGTCTGAGGACAAGAGCCCCTTGAGCTCCTTGAACGCTTTCTCCTGTCTATCCCCCCACCGCCAAATCACGTCTTTCTTTAGTAACCTGTGCAGTGGCTCCGCAACAGATGCCTTCCTTGGCAAGAAGGAATGGTAAAAGTTCAGGAGCCCCAAAAATGACTGCAGCTCCGGTTTCGCAGTGGGGCGAGGTGCATTTTGCACAGCTTCAACCTTGGATTCAGATGGCTTAATACCCTCTGGGGTTATTTTGAACCTGAGAAACTCAACCTCCCTCGCAAAGAACACACATTTATCCCTTCTCAACTTCAGTCCTGCTTTCTCGAATACAGTTAGGACCTTGTCCAGCCTTTTCGCTAGTTCCGATTCGCTCCCCGCTGTTATCAACACATTGTCAAAATATGGGAGCACACCTGGAAACCCTTTTAAAAGGCGTTCCACGAGGGACTGGAAGAGTCCGGGGGCCGAATTCATGCCGAACTGTAGGCGCGTTACCTTGAATGCCCCCTTGTGCGTGATGATGGTTTGCGCAGAGGCAGCAGCTGGGGTTACCGTGAGCTGCTGGTACGCCTGCGCCAAGTCTAACTTTGCGAAACACCTACCCCCGTGTAAAGTGGCTAGTAAGTGGCTAACTACCGGCACCGGATACGCATTTGGCCGAATGGCCTTGTTAATTGTGCATTTGTAGTCAACGCAAATCCTAACCTCCCCATTGGATTTTAAAGCTGTAACAGTCGGGGTTTCCCACTCCACAGAGTCCACTGGAACCAAAATCCCCTGCCCCACCAATTTGTCCAATTCCGCCTCAATCTTGTCCTTGAGGGCGAAGAGGACTCTTCTTGGTTTGAGTCGTATGGGCCGAATTTCTGGGTCCAAGTCAAACGACATCGGGGGCCCTCTGTATGTCCCGAGCCCCTTTTTGAAAACTGCCGGGTGCGCATCGCACACATCCCGTATTGGGTCAGTCCTGATGGCATTTATGCCGGACAGTTCGATTCCCAGGGGGGCAAACCACTGGGTTCCCAAAAGGCAGCAAGATCCCTGCTTGAGAACCACTAGGCGCAGTTTTTCCGTGAACCTTTTAAACTTACAGTGAAGTTTCCCACCCCCAACACCGGGATCCCATAACCCTGTAGGTTCGATTTCATGGCCCGCAACTTGGGCCGCACATTTGGGGGAATGCGCAGGAACTCCTTCTGGGAAAGGATGGAGTAAGATGACCCCGAGTCTATTTCCATCCTAACTTGGACCTCTTGTATCAGTACCTCTACAAAGAAACGCCGGTGCTCCAGGCCCACGCGGTTCACGGCCACTGCGTCGTCGTCAGCCGAGACATTTCCAATTCCGGCCGCCTTGCGTTGGGGTGTTTGAGGATGTCTCGACGAATCCTTGTCCTCCGCTCACTGGCGCCTGCAGACCCTGGCGATGTGACCTCTCTGCCCACAGTTGTGGCACTCAGCTTTTCGGAATGGGCAGCCATCGCAACGGTGGTTTCCTTTCTCGCTGGTTCGGCTCTTTTCTCCTTGCCTCTTGACTCTCTGCATGTCGTTGTCCTCGCTGGAGCAGGAGTCCGCGGTCGCGGACGACTCTTCGGAAGTTGATGGAGTGCCGGGGGGTGGCCGGGGCCCCCGCCAGGCCGCTTGTGCTGAGGTCTGCCGGGCCGCCTGTACGGGTGACTTGGCCCCCTCAAGTGCGGCCCCTCGGGACTTGAAGACTTTGACCCTGCTCCTCGCCGTCTTGGCTGCCGGGGCCTTTCGCAGTACCTCGTTGAATGTGAGGCGATGGTCGCGGGTCATTAATTTCCTCTGGACCGCCTCATCCCTTAGGCCGCACAGCATGCGGTCTCGAAGGGCTATGTCCAGGTCCTTCCATTGGCAGTGGACGGCCGCCAGTCTGAGGTCCGCCGCGTAGGCAGACACAGATTCTCCCAGGCGCTGGTCTCTCGACCCGGGCCGGGAAAATGGAGATGGGCAGCTGGAAGTGTTCCCTCAACGTTGTGAGGATGCGGTCAATGGGTACCGCATCGACCCTCCGGGGAGCTATCAGGTTCATCAGGATGCGCAGTGTGGCTGGCCCAACCTGGGCTAGGAAATGCGACCGCATCTTCCCTTCGTCGTCGATGCCTGCAGCATCCATTGCGTGCCGGAACTGGCACTCGTACAGCTTCCTTTGTTCAGGATTGCTGATGTCGAACTGGTGTGGCTTGATCTTGGGGATACGCCATTATCCCATCCTCGTCGCCAATTTGGTGTACTGGAACCAAGACAATATAAGCATCCGAAGTCTGGCTTAACACATCTTTATTGGCACACCGGTAGACTGAACATGTGGTAATGGCGGAGGTACAGCTCCTTTTATATTGCAACAATACATTTGAACATGGTTACACGGTAGCGTATTGGCTGCTACCTGCGTTACGTCATCAGGAGTCACGCCCTTCTTCTCCAGATGTTCCTTGAGCGGGAAGGTTCCCGCGGCTGACGGTAATTGGGGAATTTGTACCATGTGAGCTGTACGCTCGCAGCTGCCCTCTATGGGCAGCTAGCTCGCGTTCCATTACAGCTGAGATACATTGTGTTCATTGTTAGGTTACATTCGGACATTGCAGTGGCTACATTCATTCTTAAAGCAATACTGTTTCATACACAACACTTCTGCAGTTGTTTCTCTCCATCCCCAGAATGCTCCTTTCTGTATACTGGTCCCCTGCTGCGCATCAGTGATTCATCAATGGCAAGTTTAGCTTGGAGGCATCAAATCAATCACAGGTGAGAAGCCTTTGTCTTTCCAGATGTTTCAGACCTCAGACCTCTCATTAGCACCATTTGATGTATTTAAACCGCAAGGAACTGTGGAAGCAGAGTAACCCAAAACATCTAAAGAGCAAAAGGTCCTCCATCCTGGCCCTGTCTAAAGGAGTCTCCTGGCCAACCTTTGTTTCAAAATGAAGAATCCTCTGAAGAGAGTTGGGTTGGGTTTTAGGTCTTCCCTAAGGCCAATTGTGTCTGACTTTAAGGCACATAACTCATCTCTGTCTGATTCTGCAGACATTTCCATGGTCATGTGACAGGTATGACTAGGTGCCAGAGCGCTGTTACCTTTCCTACAAAAGTGGTGCCTATTTATCTACAGTACTTGCAATTTCTTGCTTTTGAACTTCTATGTTGGCAGGAGCTGGGACAGACGATGGGACCTCCCTCTGCCGTGCAGCCCTCGGGTCTTGAACTGCTGACCTGCCAACCTTCTGGTCATAATATTCAGCATCATAACCACAAAAACTACCACAGCCCCTGTCTGGGTTGGGTTGGGTGTCTTTAATTTACTCGTTTACAGCAACCTGTTCCTGAACATTAGTCAGCAGTCGTCACATAGCTACAGTCTTTCACACTATATACTGTATTTTGTTTGCAATTATAGTACTGTAATCACAGCTATATGTGATTACTATATCATTGCAAAAATGTATTGTCTTCTTTGTTTGGTGTATTCCTCCCCCCCCCCAATTATGTGTAAGTAGCAGGACAGATTTAAATCACTAGTCAGTCAGTAAGACTGTGGTGTCTCAGTGGTTAAGAAGCTTGTCTTGTTAGCCGGAAGGCTGGCAAGTCAGCAGTTGGAGACCCGGGTACTGCATGACAGAATGAGCGCCCGTCTCTGTTCCAGCTCTTGCCACCTGAAAGCAAGAAATGGCAAGCAGATAAATAGGGACCACTTCGGTGGGAAAAGATCTTGAGGACATGAAAGGAGTCTCATTCGGGTGTTCCCTGAATGGAGTTTCTCCAGCAAAAATTCAATCCAGAGTCATTTCTGGCACAAAATTGTTATTATTAGTAGTAAGACTAGATTGAAATAATCATTTTATACATAAGGATCCATAAAGGCTCAAAAGATTTCATTTACATTTTTTTCTGTTTAGTTTCTTCTGCAGATCTGTTCCATTCGCAACCCTTTTCTTCCCTTCATTTAATTTTTGGAAATTTAGCACTTTAAGAGGAAAGGGTTGATTCTGTGTACATAGATTTGCAAAGGAACAATGGGATTACAATCTTTTTCTCAGCTCTGTATGTTTATTTTATAATATTTTGCTGTGAAGAGGAGGCAAGTGATCTATGCAGATACAAATTCATTTTTGAGAACTGTAAAGCCATGGTAATACCTAGATTTTAAAAATTGCCCAATAATCTTATAGAAACCTCTGTGAGAATGTGATATTGTGAATGGATTAATGAATTCATTTACCAAAACATTTAATCATTGCATGGAAACATAGTCTCATGCTACATAATTAAATACTAATCCTTATTTCATGATACGTAACTTCTAGACTTTAATGTATCTAAAATAGAAAAGTAGATTGAGGTTTTTTTTGCTTAAAAAGCATTTTATTAAAAAGATCTCAGTTAAATTTTAAAAGTCTGATTTTAATTTTAAAAATCTGATTTTTTTTTTTAAAAAATCAATGATTTTTGTCCACTCTAACTAGCCATCCTTAAGCAGATTCACACCAAAACTGAAGTCTGGGATTATGAATGGAATTAAAAATATTTAGCCAGAATCTAGCTGAAAAGCTATGAGAACAAAAGAATGACAATGTAAATTTCAGTTGGGAATTGCTGCAAGCTAAGAAGTCAACATGAACATTTGCTCTCACGCACTGAGTAGTGTTACTGATGTGTGACAGAAAAGCCAAAATGATATCTGAACTGGTGGCAGTATGCAGTTGAGATTAATGCTTATAGTATTACACTGGCAGGCGGAAGAAATAGGATTTTGGTAGTAATTTCTAAAGCAATGTTGAGGAATTTTTCACCCTCCAAATACTATTGAACTCCCAAACATATCGGTTTTAACCAGTGTCGTACAGCAAATTGTGATGACAGTGCTGGTTACTGTCCAACATCCCAATACTCTTCTTTAGCTAAAGCATTTAACTAAAAGGCAAAAGTCTTCCTTGCTCAAAATTCAGTCTTGTTCGTCTCTAGGAGGCGGTGCTCACCTATGTTTGTAGCCAAAAAGCCAGGTTGCAAACATTTCTGTGGTCATGTGGCAGGCATGACTCAATACCGGAGCACACAGAATACTGTTACCTTTTCCGTTGAAGCAGTACCTATTTATCTACATGCAATTTCTTGCTTTTAAAGTGCTAGGTTGGCAGGAGCTGGGACAGATGATGGGAGCTCATACCGTCGTGCAGAACTTGGCTCTCGAGCTCCTGATCTGCTGACCTTCCAGTCGTCATGTTCAGCATCTTAACCACTAAGCCACTGCATACTACATCCTAAAGGCATGTCACACAAACCCCCTTTGTCCTCCCTCTTTTCCTCTGTGTGGCTTCTTTTACTCACTTTAATATCCTATATTCAATCATCCCCATCCTCAAATATCCTATATTCAATCAACCTCCCACCCCACCCCAAATTGTCCCAGTTTCCTTAACATGACACCTTATTGTGGTTCACTGCAAAGCTCTTTTGCAAATATTAGGAGATTGAAGCAGAAAAGGCTCTAGATAGATCTCCGCAGAAAAAGTATTCAACAATTTCAGCACAGCTTGTTGTTATCTCCCTGTGTCTTGCTCAGATGAGTCCTGGACTATGGTCAGAAGCTGTGCTGCTACTAAGCTTTACCTAAGTTTGGAAAAATTACTTTATTTAACAACACCGTCCAGATTCCCGATTCCCTCCAGTTTGCTGTGCTTCCCTTCAGTTTGCTGTTTTTCTCTTCTGCATTCAGCTGTTTTAAAGTATCTGAAAAACATATTGTTTAAATTATTTAAACTGCATTGACTTTTAATGTGATTTTATCGATTGCATCATACCCTGATTATCTGTCAATTGAGGATACAGTATTTAGAAATGGCTAGCTAGCTAGATGGGTAGGTGGGGTGTGTGATTAGATAGATAGATAGAAATAGAGATAAGAGAGAGATGTAAAAGCTGCCCTTGCTCGAAAGCCAGTTGTATCCGACTCTAGGGTTTGGTGCTAATCTCTGTTTACAGCCAAAGCGCCAGTGCTGTCTGCATCCGTGGCCATGTGCAGGCATGACTAGACACGGAATGCTGTTACCTTTGTTACCTGAAAAACTGCTATCCCCTTTTTCTGTCACAGGTCGAAGAAGCTGTACAGAGCACAGCGGAGACCTGCAAATCACTGGAGATGCTTCACTAAACATTTTTTAAAAAGTTCTTCCACTGGCAGAACCCCCCAGGAACCACCGAGACTTGAATTTTAGGCATAGAAATTAAGTTTTATTGAAATGCATTTAATCAACAGCAGCCACCTGCTGGTCAAAGGCAATTCTCAAACCTGCCTGCTATAAAAATCTACACATGAGCTTTCCTAACTACATTTTGAGAGAGAGCTAGTGAGCTCTAGTCCCAACAGCGCAAAGTCTTCTTATACAATTCTACTGATACTGACTAATCCTATCACCTATCTATCGTAACAATAAAGTATGGGCACTCCCTACTGCCGCTGCCTTCTGTAGAAGGCAAGGTGGAAGGCCCGCGTTACCTTCTCTGGAAGGCAGCGGCATACGTGCCCTCTGTTCGGCCATTTTATAATCGGAGTAAATCTTGTGGTATTTGACCATGTAGCTGCAGCCTGTGTTGCGGTTCTTGTGGCAGATGTGCAAATTGTCCTACAAATCAGCATCCCCACAGGGCAAATGTCCCTCTTTTCATTCCAATTTAAGAACATCCATCAATCCCAACAACAGAGCCAGTGTCTAAGACTAGTTATATTTTTCTTCTCCACGGTAAATGTTCTGCATGGATCTTGAAGAGAAAACAAACATATGATTATAACACATGATTGTCTGGCCGGACATCCTGCTACGGTAAAGGAGTAGACCCGTGATGGTGAACCTATGGTCAAATACCACAAGATTTACTCTGATTATAAAATGGCGTGGTGTTCTGCCTGACTCTTTTCTTAAGGACTGTGAAATATTTCATGGAGTTAGGATGCTACACCCACAGGAAGCTGGGCATTTGCTCCCAGCCCATTTGACACTCTCTGAAGCATCCATAGCTTCCTTTTGTGGCCACCAGAAAAAGGAATACAGATGCCATGTGCTTCTCATTAGGGGGAAAAGCTTCAATTGGGTAAACATACTAGACAAGCCAAATGCAGTAAAATTTAAGTCAATCAAAATTATTACCTAGTGATGTAGTGTTCCTTCAATTTGTGGTGATGTCCCGGTGTCAAAAAAATAAATAAAATTCCATGTTAAGCAGCTATTTTATGGTATCCAGTAGCTCCATAGGCAAGCAAGGAACCACGAAAGCTCACGCAACGTTTTGTTTTGCTTAGTGATCCAATAAAGGTATAGCCCATTTCCTGCATCTTTACAACTAGAATATGGATCACACAGCTAATCTTCCTTGTTTGCTTATGTAAATTCTGTAACTGTCACAGGATCTATTATAATTGGGATTAGTTATGTGCTGCCAAGTGAGTGACCCTAATAATGCTAGGTAAAGGTAAAGGTTTCCCTTGCTCGAAAGCCAGTCGTATCCGACTCTAGGGTTCAGTGCTCATCTCTGTTTCAAAGCCGAAGAGCCAGCGCTGTCTGCGTCTGCAGACGTTTCTGTGGTCATGTGGCAGGCATGACTAGACACAGGAGCATACGGAACGCTGTTTACCTTCCCACCAAAGTGGTCCCTATTTATCTACTTGCAATTTCTTGCTTTCGAACTGCTAGGTTGGCAGGAGCTGGGACAAAGACGGGAGCTCATTCCGTCCTGCAGGACTCAGGAATCGAACTGCTGACCCGCCTTCCAGTCAGCGTCTTAGCTACTTGAGCCACTGCAGTCCCTAATAAGGCTATCAAGCGAGATATTTGAAGCTTTATCTCCAGGGAATTTCCATGACTGAATGGGGACTCACACATCAGATCTTCCGAATTTGAGTCTATCACTCTGCCATTTACGGGTATCCCAGCCATATTTATATTGCCAATAATTGTGGTGTATATTTCATTACATACACAGTCTACTTGGTTACCTAAGAAATGTTTTATAGCCCTTTTTATGACAGAGTTGAGGAAGTTATGGCCTGTCTAACTGTACTGGAGCGCATTTCCTACCATCCTTCCTATGGGTAGCTTGATTGTGACTGATGGGAGTTGTAGTCAAACTAGCTCCAAGGATCCACATACTTGTGTTCTGTGGAGAGAGAGTGAATATGGGCTAGCTGAGAGGGTGCTGGTCAAGCAATCGCATCACTACAGCTTGCCACTGGCTATGAGCCTTCACACTAGGTTGGCTATATTTAGCCAGCCAAAATAATGACCGACGCTCTGCATTATTTTAAGCACTGCTGAAATCCTAGTGACCTAGAAACCAAATTACAGTATAGCAGAGGAGGTGTAATGACCAGTGCTGCATTGGCAGGGCCCAAGTGTTATAATGAGTGCAGCAAGATTTATTGGACATAACCAGTTGGGTGGGGTGGAGATGGCAGTCAGGGAGAACACATCACCAGCAGGTGCAGAGCTGCACCAATTAAAGACATCCAATTTTGGGGTACACAAGGCTGTGTCTCATAGCATGTGAGACCAAATCCAAAAAGCAACTCTATAATCAGCAGAACTACCTGTATGCAACAGGATACTGGCAACAGACTCCAGCTCTTGGGACTCCTATACTCAAATATGGGCTTTATCTCGTTTTATCCTGCATGTATTTCTTGAACAAGAAACGTAACCTTTTTCCTTCACCTTACCATGAACATCCTGAGCAATTGTTCCTAATTCACAGTAGTGAGCTTGCCTTGTTAACTTGCTGCCCTCTGTTAACATAACTTTTACTTTTGTTCTGGTTAAAAAGAAAAGAAATGATACAATGTCAAAAACCATTTAATTATTTCTAGATTTTCTTTTGCCTTCTCCCCCATACAAGCAGGAAAAGCTACAATCGTGAGATTGTGTGGACTTGGAACAAAATGAAATCAAGGTGGCTGCATCGAAATAGATCTGGTTACCAGTGAGCTGATACCCATCTCAGCTCCATGTGCCATTTAAAACCCTAATTAACAAAATACTTGAAGCAACCATGTTGATACCAACCAGATAAATAAGGCTGAGTCAGGTGAAGGCCTGGGATTAGAAGCAAAGGCCAGACGTCTGTGAGCTCCCGTCATCTATCCCACCTCCTGCCAACCTAACAGTTCAAAAGCAAGGAATTGCAAGTAGATAAATATGTACCACTTTGGCGGGAAAGGTAACAGTGTTCCATGCATTCTGGCATCTAGTCATGCCTGTCACATTATCATGGAAACGGCTGCAGACAGACAGTGGAAATGGAGGTGTGTGTGTGTGTGTGTGAGAGAGATATGTCTGGCCTTTGCAAATAACCCCAGGTCAACACCTGGGATTAGAACCCTTATCTAGCTCCTTGATGGCAAACCTTGGCACTCCAGATGTTCTTGGACTTCAATTCCCAGAAGCTCCAGTGAATCCACACAAATGGGTTTACTGCAATTCATCCGGTCCATGGTGCCCTCGTTGCTCCTAGAAGCCGAAGTAAAACGCGCCTGTATGGTTAAGACTCTTCCGGGTTAACCCTTCCTCCGTACGGGCGCGTTTTACTTCCGCTTCCAGGAGCGACGAGGGCGGCGCGTGCCGGATGAATCGCAGTAAACCCATTCGGGTGGATTCGTGGGGGCTTCTGGGAATTGAAGTCCAAGAATATCTGGAGTGCCAAGGTTTGCCATCATGGATGTAGCTGGTATTGACATGGTTGATTTAAGTCAGGGGTTCTCAACCTGCGGCCCGGGATCAGATGCAGCCCACGCCACCATTTCATGTGGGACCACCACCACCTCTGCTACACCTGGAACTGCCATGTGTGACAGGCAGGGCAAAATGGCCATCTGCCCCCCCAAAACTGTCTGAGGGAGCGTGACCTGGCCCTCAGCTTGAAAAGGTTGAGAACCCCTGATTGAAGTATTTATATATAAGTGTTTATAGATACAAAAAGACAGGATCTTTATGACCTGTTTGCATGTGCAACTGCATACAAGGGACTTCGTATATACAGAGTGTATGTGTGTGTGTGTGTGTGTGTGTGTGTGTGTGTAAGCGTGTATTGCATAGATAGGAACACAGATGGAGCTGGTGTATCCCACCCTCCTCCCTCCTCCCCAACCAATGACAGCTGGTCTGTTATTTTGGAACCTGCCGGAGAGCAGAGAGAAGCAGCGTTGCATGTACGTCCTGGAAGCAGCAAAAGGACGGGCTGGCAACAGAGAGAGGGGTAAGGAAGCTGTGTGGGGTGTGTGCATGTGTGTATAATGAAGGGTTATGTTCAGCGAAGGTAGGGGAAATGGGCTATACTGGTGTAGCCCTCTGCAGCAATCCATCTTCCTGGTTCCCAAATATCTCTCTGAAGGCCCAAAATTGCTGATGACCCAACTGGGAGAAAAAGGAGCTGCTGGGGAGTATTTATTCCAGATTTATTTCTATAAGGTCTTTTATGTAACCAGTTTCCAATAAATAATGCTGGCAACATAAATTAGGTAATCTGGGTTTTTTTTGTTGTGGTTTTTTTGGGCAAATCTTCTCCTTTAGTCTCTGCTCAATCAGTCATAGTGACTTTTTAAACTAGGATGGGGTGGGATTTGTTATTTTCCGTGCAGCATCCGAAGTGCAAGACACAAACACTGTGCACTGGCAGTTTAGATTTTGCACACCCCTGTTATTTATGTTCTTTAAAGTCAACCCTTACCTCTTCTCTGCGTGGCCTTGTTCTTGGTGGGATGAGCATCACTTTAGTTTGCAGGGCATTCGGGTGGACATCTCTCAAGTCGGTGATAGGATCCTGACCCCACTTTCCAATGCAAAGATTATTTTCCATCGCACCCCCCCTTCCAAACATCATCCTCTGCTCCTGCATTTACTGGATTTGTTGCACCCACAATCATTTCAGACCTAAGTGCCATGCTGTCTGCCACGACTCCATATTCGTCTTTCGTCCCTTCAAAACTCCAAATCCCAAACATCGCCCACTGAGCCCCGAGCCTTGCTGCAGCACCATTCCGACGTGCACGGAAAGCGCTCGCGAGTCAACCTCATCGCCTTGCGCCACTTTCACTAGGGAGTATGTAAGCCCCTTCCTCTCTCGTCTCCCCTCCCCTAGGCTGAATAACTCTTGGGGTGGGGAGGAGAATCCCACCCATCCCCACTTTGGCTAGGGGGGCTTCTGGCCCTCCTTCCTGCGCGATCCTAAACCTGCGCTTCCCATCCAAAGCAAGCACCCCCCCTCCCCAAGACGAAAGCAATGAGCTTAAAAAAAACTCCCAAGTAAAGCCAGATTAGGAAGGGCAGCCGCCAGATCCGCATTTCTGGGAGCCAAGAGATCATCATCATCATCATCATCATCATGCATCGATGAAGACTTGGACTTGGGCAACGACAAAGCGAAGAAAGTGGCTTCGTTTTGGCAGTCCAGGGTTTGATCGGGACACGAAAGAATCATCATCATCATCATCATCATCATCATCATGCACTGATGAAGACTTGGACTCGGGCAACGACAAAGCGAAGAAAGTGGCTTCGTTTTGGCAGTCCAGGGTTTGATCGGGACACGAAAGAATCATCATCATCATCATCATCATCATCATCATCATCACCACCCGCCCCGTTTGCGTTTTACATAACCCGATTGCTGTGCACATGGGCATCGCCCGAAGCTTGCGCCTAATACGTGGGGGGTGAATTTTGCACCAAATGTCTCTCCCTCTCCCACATTCATTCATTCTCCGCCCCGCCCTTCGCAGTCAGGCCCCGCCCACTTTCCCATGTTTCACCGCCCCCCCAAACAGGCCGGCCAATCAAATGGCCGAGAGCATCGATCGCTATTTAAATCAGGAAAGGAGGGGGGCTGGGGGAGTCTGTCCCTGCCCACCACCTCCTCCTCGACTCGGCGCTCCTCCGCAGGGCTGGCCCGGGGCTCTCCGGCCATTTCGCACCGACCGAGCGGAGGAGTACCCGGGCGGCGCCAGGGTCCAGGCTAGGAAGGAGGGAGAAGCCCAGCCAGCCGGGAGTGGCGGAGGAGCGGAGACTGGTAGGTGGTCTCCTCGGGGGAAGGAGGGATCGGGACCTCCCGCGTGGTTTCTGGTGGGTTCTGCCCCGGGACTTAGTCGGAGACCAGCGTGCGCTTCTGCCCCGGGAAGGAGTGGCGGACCGGGATACAAGGAGTCTAGCGCGCTTGGCCCCGGAACGTAGTGGCGGCCCATAAGAAGGAAGTCCAGAAGATCTGACCCCCTAACCTGTTGGTGGTCCGAGGTAAGTCCGGATTTAGTGGGAGTCCACGTTGGCCCCAGGACTTAGTGGCAGACCATAATAAGTCTTGATGACTTGGTTCTGGGACCTAAGTAGTGGCACATGTTAAGTCCCGATGACTTGGTGTGCCACCCCCCAAACTATTGGTAAGACCATAATAAGTCCTGGTGATTTGGCCCCCGAGCCTAGTGGTAGCCCATATTAAGTCCTGCTGAATTGGCACCGGGACCCAATGGCAGACCATAATAAGTCCTAGTGATTTGCTCCCCGCCCCCCGAGCCTAGGGGTGGCCCATATAAAGTCCTGGCAATTTGGCCCCGGGACCTAGTGGTGGTCCGTAATCAGTCGCGGTGATTTGGCCCCAGGATCTAATGGCAGACCATAATAAGTCCCGACGACTTTGCCTCGGGACCGAGTAGTAAGTAAGTCCTGGTGACTTGGCCCCGGGACATAGTGGCTGCCTGCAGTAAGTCTCGACAGCTTGTCCCCGACGGGACCTAGTAGTAGCCCTTAATGAATCCACATAAATTTGGCCCCGGGACCCAGTGGCAGCCCATACATAACGAGACGAGCCTTCTTCTTGACCCCGGGACCTAGTAGACTACTAGAGGCTCCTCGTGAGTCGTCCGCTTTGCCTCGAGTTCGGAGCGGCGGGCTGCCCATTAGCCTTTGATCGGAGACCTAGTCCTCTCGGCCGCCTTTGCCCCGGGACGTATTGGTATCTCTTGCAAAAGCCCAGGTGCTTTTGTCCCCGAAGGAAGCAGCAGTCCCCGAGTAAGCCCTGGCTCCCTCCGTAGTTCCAGGGCAGCCGCCGCTTTAGCCCCGGGACTTAGTGGAGCCCGAGCCCAGCCGCCTCGGCCCCGGCACCTAGTGGCAGCCCGGAGAAAGCATGACCACACCTCTTCCCTCATCGGCGCGGAGTGGCACAGCCCATCATCATCATCATTGTACCCGATTTTGCCCCGGCACCTATTGTTACTACCCCCTTTGATCCTGGTCCGTGCCGCCTCTTTTCCTCCTCCTGCCGGCTGCGTTATCCTTTACTGCGGCGGCTGCCGCCTGTGTGTGATTTCTTTCCTCCTGGCCCCTGCTTGTCTCTTTAGGCTTTGCTGTGAGCTGCTTTCTTTTTTGGGAAGGGGACAGTTTTCTTCTCTGTTCTTTAAAATGTGGAAGGAAGGGGAGGGGGATGTTTTATGCGCTCCAGTCCTGGATAAGCCCCACTTCCTTTGGGCCATCCTGAACAATGTTATTTCACATCTCCTTTCCTGGAAATCCTGCCCTTTGCCACTTTGGGGAGCCTGACAGATGCTGTTTGCAAAAAAGAAGCTTTTCTCTTTGAACAATTACAAAAAGAAATCTATTTTTTTTATTTAAAAAATTTACAATGGGCATGTGATTATATATCGCCATTTAATACATATGCACGTATTATGTGTTGGTTTGGGTGGTTTGCGCAGTGGCACTGCAGTGGACCGCTGCTTGTGCATAATTCAGAGATGCTCAGGGCCTTATGTGCACAGTGTGGATGGTTGAGTTCCCCATTTATAGTTTGTGAGTTTCCTGAAGCATAATCAGTGTTTAGGTAAAGGTAAAGGTTTCTCTTGCTCAAAAGCCAGTCGTATCCGACTCTAGGGTACAGTGCTCATCTCTGTTTCAAAGCCTGAAGAGCCAGCGCTGTCTGCTTCTGCAGACGTTTCCGTGGTCATGTGGCAGGCATGACTAGATACCGGCGTGCACGGAACGCTGTTACCTTCCCACCGAAGTGGTCCCTATTTATCTACTTGCAATTTCTTGCTTTCGAACTGCTAGGTTGGCAGGAGTGTGTTTAAACCTTCACTTATCATGTGCATGGAAAGAACAGGGCTGCAGTTTATGAAAAGTTATGCCAGAGAAAAGTGGCTTTTTTGTTAGTTTGGCAGCCTATATCAAATGGCTCTGAGCAAGTGATGGACCTGTTCAAGATAAATGTAGTTCTCATTGATTCAAATTATTGGGTTTTGCAGTGGCTCAAGTGGTTAAGATGCTGAACTTGACAACTGGAAGGCTGGCAGGTTAGCAGTTCAAGACCCAAAAGCTACGAGACAGAACGAGCTCCCATCGTTTGTCCCAGCTCTTTCCAACCTAGCAGTTCAAAAGTAAGAAATTGCAAGTAGATATAATAGGTACCACTTTGGCAGGAAAGGTAACAACATTCTGGGCACTCCAGTGTCTAGTCATGCCTACCACATGACCATGGAAATGTCTGCAGATGCAGACAGTGCTGGCTCTTTGGTTGTAAACAGATGAGCACTGAACCCTAGAGTCTGATACGACTGGCTTTCGAGTAAGGGCGACCCTTATTTCACTGTGTGATGACAGATAAAGAGCTAGGGTTTTGCACCCTATAGATAGCTTTGGATCACTTTGCGTCCCACCCAAAGGGTGATATATACCAATTGTAGTGCAATGCAATGATACAACCCAACCAAATCAGGAATGCCTTCTTTGTGTAGTAGCAATCAGTCCTGTCCAACCCAAAGGCTTTAGTAGGGTCAAGGTGTTATAAGATTTGTGATAGCATGTTAAAAGCAAACACAATAGATTGTTTTTCTTATGTGCTATCAAGTTGGCTATGACTTACGATGACCCTGTGAATCAGTGGCCTCCAAAATGTTCCATCATTTGTAGTCCTCCACAGTGTTTGCAAATTTAAGGCTGTGTGTTCCTTAGAGGGCCAGTCCATCTCATATTTGATTTCCCCTTTTTCCTGCCACCTTCAACTAAATAGGTGCAACAGTGGTTGATCTGTAATAAATTCTCGGTAATCCTGTGTTAAACTGAAGAGAGCATAAAGTGGGTTAGGTGTCGCTAAATTGCTTTTCATAAAAGTAAGAGCATTGATTGGAAACAATTATCATCTAGCCCAAAATGGATTAGCTCCTGATTACAGAGATGTATAATACTGTAACGGGCATGCTTTAATTTTGCAGTGAAGGGGCAATAAACAGGCTAACTCATATCTCAGTCTCTGAGCCACCTAGACACACCTAAATTGGAGAGATTATTCTGCTGATGCTCTTCTCAACTAGAGACGTAAAATTTCCAAAATTTTTGAAACTCGGGGAAAAAAACCCCGGTTTTTTTCTAGGGAAAAATGGAAAAAAACCAAAATTTTCGGAAAAATTGGAAATAATCTGATACCATACATATTTTTTTAAAGAATGATTTATAAAATATTTGAACCCGGCCTTATCTTAAAATATTTTATTCATCATGTTAAAATAAAACATTCCATTCCGGAGTAGTGTTTACACCAATAGGGCGGTATATAAATATACAAAATAAATTAATAAAGAAATATATTTTATTTTTCCAATTTTCCAATTTTTCGGGGAAAACTCCAAAAACCCTAACCAGCTGGTGGTGGCCTAAGACTTTTGCACAGTTCTATAAATGTAATGAATAAATTAAAATAATACCTACTGTACTGGTAGACCCTTAGTCAGTTTATTTTATTTTATTGTTTGTTCATTTATTTAATTATTTGTACACTGGCCTGAGTGGGGAATAAGCCATATGAGCAGTATAAACATGTAATAAATAAATAAATAAAATATTGAATTATCTCTGCTTCAGATTGTGCGAAGGGTATTTTCTATATAAATGAGGTCACCGGCTTTCATGTCACTGAGTTGATCATATAGCTTTTAACCAACCTAAAAATAGTTGGAAGTAAGTGTAACTGAAAGACTACACATTTCTAATGGTAAACAGCTGCTGACATTTCTTTTTTCTCTTTCTGCTAACTCTCTGTGGCAAATTTGCCCGTGGATGTTCCATGGGAAAAAATCTACCCTCTTTTAAAAGCCATTAGGAATTGTGGCAGCGTTGTGTAAGTAGCACCTGATTTTGCATTGGCTGTGGAATAGAAGGAAGCAGGTATGGGTGTGTGGGATAAGATGCTGAACTTGATGACTGGAAGTTTGAGACCCGAGTACTGCAGGATGGAATGAGCTCCCATCTTTGTCCTAGCTCCTGCCAACCTAACAGTTCGAAAGCAAGAAATTGCAAGTAGATAAATAGGGACCACTTTGGTGGGAAGGTAAACAGCGTTCCGTGCACTCCAGTGTCTAGTCATGCCTGCCACACAAATGTCTTCAGACACAGACAGCACTGACTCTTTGACTATAAAGAGAGATGAGTACTGAACTCTAGAGTTGGATACAACCTTTACCTTTATGATCACAGTGCATAGGTAACATTTTTAGCTGATTTCAGTAGGAGAAATATAGGGTTTGTTTATTTGATGGCGTGCTTGTTTGATTTCTGTTTTGCCTTTCTTTCAAAAACTGGGACCTAAGGCACCTTCACTGTCTTTCTTCAAGCAGCAGAAGTTTCCAAATCATTATTTTTATTCTTCTATTCTTCAAACCCTGGACTGCCAAAATGAAGCCACTTTCTTGGCCAAACGTAAGTCATCGGAGCCTGTTTCTGGCTGGATTGTGTATCTCTCCACATTCACACCATGTGTTGTTTTCCGCCAGCAGCCCCCACTTGAGCATGTTGGTCTTACATTTAGGCACTCTGACCCTCAGCCTATTCAGTGTCCTCCAAGTGACGTAGGGGAGGGTTGAGTTCCTCAGCCATATCCTCCTTTAAAGTTATTCCTTGCCTGGTGAGCTACTTCCTCCAACGTCTAATTTGGTTTTGCTCTTGCGTTCCCCAATAATGTTTGTTCTTGCCATAAAATTCTCTCTGGATCTTAGCCAGCGTACTTGAGGCTCATATTCCTTCAGAGGATATTGAGGATCATTCTCTTGCTTCTCCTGCCAACCTAGCAGTTCGAAAGCAAGAAATTGCAAGTAGATAAATAGGGACCACTTCGGTGGGAAGGTAACAGTGTTCTGTGCGCTCCAGTGTCTAGTCATGCCTGCCACATCACGGAAACATCTGCAGAAGCAGACAGCGTTGGCTCTTCGGCTTTGAAGATTCACACCTCCTTCTGCAGCCTTGCAGAGTGAGACTTTCCAGATGTACCAGGATCCTCTCTGGAGTGTCCTGTTATGTCTAGCAAGGTGTCCTTGTCGACTTGTAATACTGTATATTGTTGCACAATAAAATGAATTTATTTTTAATTTTAAATCCTAACTCTGGCAAATATCATACTTGTAAATATGAGAAAGGCTAGGAAATGCTGGCAGGCTGCAGTGGTGTGGATCTGTAGGAGGAACCAGTCAGTGAAGTATGTTGAAATAAATGGCTAAGAAAAGTAAAATAAACATGAAGCGACTGTGATAAACATTTTAGCCTCTGCCTTTCTCAGATATGCATCTCTCGCTGTAGCACTGTGTTCCAGTATCCACTCTTTCCCTGCTACCATGATTTCAGGGAATCCTTCTGGGAATTCTGTCCCTCCACCTGTTACAAGGATGGCTCTTCCTTGCCTAAATCCTGCCACATATAGATTGCCTCTTATAGCCGTTGGGCTTAGTATCTGCAGTTTCAGTTATCGGTGGGTCTAAAAACATACTGAGATAAATGATATGTATGTATTTTTATGGTGTATCGCCAAAGAAGACCACTAGAGGCCACTGCAATGTAAAATAAAGGTTTTGCTGTTATCCACGGTTTCAGGTATCAGGGGTAGACCTCAGCCCATATCCTTCACAGATAATGACGCCAAACTGTCTCAATTATTGGTTTGGATATTAGTCAAGGGTTTCTGGGACATTGTTAAATTTGATGCACCACAACTAGCAGGTTGTTATATGCTGCAATTTTGCCTGGGTCACAAAAAAACTATCAGTAGATGCTAACTCATTGGCCAATGTGTAATGCCACAATGTTTTGCATCCATTCTTTGGATGTGATGTATCAGCAGATTGCAAGAGAAGTTTGTTTTGCAACCATTTGCAAATCAGTAGGGGCAAGCTTCATAGCAAATTTGAATAACAGCTGGGGATTTTCCATTGTCAGCTGTAAAAAGCTATAATGTTACTTTTCTGTTGGGCTGGCCGGTGCCATTTGTGCAGCTCCGTACTCGATGTGTAAATTGATGCCAGGAGGTCTTACTGCAGTGGTGCCCAAATTTTTTCCCCTCCAGGCTGGTTCTGCCCCTGACACGCAGGTGCAGGGGCCAGGGGCAGGCTGCTCCTTTCGCTGACAGTTCTGGCATTAGCCGTGGCGGCAGCGGCGATCGCGCTTCACCCCTGCTACTCCGAGCAGCCTCTGGCTCGGTCCCCTCACTTTAGCAGCCTTTTGGAAACGTGGATCACTGTGTTGGGGAAATTTCCGGAGCCTTCCCCATGGTGCGCCTAGGATGACGTCGCGGATTTTGAAATGGGGAAGGCTCTGAAAAATTTCCTAACACAGTGACCCATGTTCCCAAAGGCTGCTGAAGTGAGGGGATCGAGCAAGAGGCTGCTTGGAGAAGCGAGGATAAAGCGCTATCGTAAGTGAAGATGGAAAACTGAACACTCTTATTGTGATGGTCGTTGGATGTGGCATTGAGCTCAGTGAGGTGCCAACTTGACCAAAGCTAAAACCCCTGATGCCTTTTTGGGGGAATCACCAAAGGATGGGGCATAAATCTAATACCTTCAATAACAAACAAAAATGAGCGAGTGTAACCTATTCAAGCTAACTTCTTTGAGTGCCATATCCGATTCCAAATATTGGCTACTATCATGGTTATCAGCCATTAAGATTGCCTTAGGGACCATATAATGCAGTGGCTTTTCATTTGCCTTCCACATCGCAGCATGACACCTGCATGACACTGATCCAGTTCTGCAAGTCACTTTCTGGGCATGAGCCCTTTTGGCACACAAAGTTTTCATAAACCCAAGCCAGTATTAATGAAGCTGCTGCCTTCCATCAAGATGGATTCAAGTGGGATTTTATCCACTTGGAGACCATCTCCCTTCCCTGTGAACATCTCTCCCCCCCTCCCCCGCAAGTCTGTTAGTCCTCAGGGTTGTCAGGTTAGTTGACTGCTGCATGATGATTGGTGTTGAGTTGTTGCAAGTATGGTCTACTCCAGGGGTTCTCAACCTTACAGCGCCAAGAGCCGGACAACTCCCCCCTCAGACCGCACTGCGGTTCCCCCTGCCACAAATACTGCTGTAAACAATGGCAGGCACATTTATGGCTGCCGTAAACACTTCCGGGGGCGTCACCGCTGGCCAGATGGAATGGCATTGGGGCTGGGGCCGGCCCGTGGGCCGCACGTCGCAAACCCCTGGTCTACTCTATTACCATAGCAGGATAACCTGGCCAGACTGGTAGAGGTAACTAGGTTATTTTAACTTGCTATCTCCAAGTTTTGTTAACAAACTATCAGAAGATTCCACTGAAATTGGGGTTTCACATTTCTTTATTCTTGAGGGTCAGTGATTCTTCTGTCCCCTCCTCTAATCCTTGACTTTATATATGATTTTAATAAATGTGAATGGTTTTCATTGCTTCTGTTGACCTACATATTTAATGTGTTTAATTTTAAATAGCTTGGTCAGGTTTAAAGTGTTTACATTGTTCTTTGTTAAATCCTGCCCTGAAATCCTGCAAGAGAGGGTGGGATCTAAATATTTCAAATAAAGTGCATACATATATAACGAGAACAAGTGAGTAGAAATTGGTGTCTCGGGAATCCCATCCTAACCAGTTCCAAGCCAGAGGCTAGAAATGATATTTTGAAAACTAAATCCTCCACATGTTGGCTGGAATATTTTGGGTGTTACAGTTTTGAAAAAAAAATCCCAAAACTTTAAAAGAGAGAGGGGGGGGTACATGAAATGGCGCCGCGAGCCTTAGATTGGGAACCCCTGGTCTAGTTAGTAGAATATGTCACATACTGTCAAATTGAAACACAACATGTAGTGAACTTGATAGGGTTTTCAAGGTTGGTGAGATATTTAATGAGTGGTTTTATAAGTTCAGAGACCATGGTAGCTTAGATGTTAAGATGCTAACTTTGAAGGTCAGTTCGAGACCCGATTGCTGCACGATAGAGTGAGCTCCTGTCATCTGTCCTACTAACCTAGCAGTTTGAAAGCGAGAAATTGCAAATAGATTAATAGGTACTGCTTCAGCAGGAAAGGTAACAGTGTTCCGTGTGCTCTGGTGTCTAGTCATGCCTGCCACATGACCACAGAAACATCTGCAGACAGCACTGGCTTTCTGGCTGTAAACAGATGGTTGTCACTTCCTAGAGTCAGACACGACTGGCTTTTGAGCTAGATAGACCTTTAATTTTTATAAGTTCCTCACCCCTAGTGAACTTTCATGGCTGAATAGGGAATTGAACCCATGTCTCCTCAGTTCTAGTTGATCACTTTATGTACTAGACCACACTGGGTATCCAGTAAAATATTGGGTATAACTAAAGCTATGCTTCTGGGTTTTTTAATTATGGCTAATTCAGGTTAAAAGCATTGCTTCATTCCCTGTGCTGATCTATAAACATCAATGTGGTTTACTATTTGTGGACTGGATAGCTTTTTGTGGCAAACATACCTCTGGCTTTGCCTATATTTTAAGGCTGCTGGACCTCTGTGAGGTATAACACCTATGCTGCAGAAGAATAAAAGGCTGAGTCAACTTTGGGCCCTGTCAGGATTGAACTCACAAATGTCAGCCGTTTCAGCTTCAGTACATCATTTAACTGCTGCGCCACAAGGGCTCAAGATTTGAATCAATGGGCTTTTAAATCGCTTTTAACAAAACTGATTTTATAATTATAATATGTTTGGGGGTTTACTTTGTCATGGCCAGAATCCTATTAGTTTTTCCAGTCTCTGTAAAAACCATCAGTAGTTATTTTCAGCTGTTGGCACAGATGTAAGTTGATACATTAGTGTAGGCATGTACAGTTGTGTGTCTTGGCGCACAACTTTGAATACTTGTGACTTAATGGCAATTTGGAGGTGAAATTCATGCTGATGGTGTAATCTTTCTGTCAGATTCAGGGAAGACGTTGCATTTTTATCTGTTTTAAGTCTTCGTGTTAGCCTCCTTAACCCCTGGTTTGGGGAGAAAAGTGAAATACAGGTCAAAGAAATATATGGGTTGAAAAGTGTTCTAGCCTGTGCTTTTTATTTATGGGCTCATGTGAGCCTGCCTAACAGGTCTTCCTGGTGCCCAGGTGAAATGGGTGGGGTCTGTGAAACATGTTCTAGAAAAATCTATAATATACAGTTGAAAATTTTGAAATGGTAGCCATGCTAGTCAGTATTTCAGCCATATCTGAGGTAAAACAAAATGACAAAAAAAAAACCAACTGTTGTGTCAGTTTAAAGACTGGGGTGCACAGAAAAAGCATCCTTGGAGATTGTGGTATTTTTGAACCACAACCGGGCGTACCCTGGTAATGGCAACCTTGTGTTGCCGGCTAATCTTTCTCACACCAGGTCAGGCGAAAGGAACTGCAGAATGAACTCTCCAAAAGATGCTTTCATTTTTGGCAGTTTCATGTCTTGCCTATTGTACGGAAGAAGAAGAAGAACTTTAAAGATTGACAAAATGGATTTGATCCACAAAAGCGAACGTTAAAATAAAGGAAGTTAGTCTTTAAAGTGCCACAATGTGTTTTTTTTGTCTTTTTGTTTTGTTTTCTCTCTGATATAATACACAGGTGTTTCATGACAGGTGCCTAGGAATTTTTTGGCAGACAAAACTAAAGTGAAAAGGTGTTCCCTGAAGACAGAGAGACAGCAGGCTGATATATTCGGGTTTTGGAAATGAGAAACCTAAGGTATAACAAAGCCCAGTTTTATCAAGGCTTGGTTAGAGGCAGTTCACAGTCAGACTTATCCTAACTGACTGCATGGAGGTTTTAGAAAACTTTGCTCGTTGACAATGTTAGAATAGCTCCTGTCTGTCAGACTGAAACTTGGCACTTACGTTCCATGAAAGCCAATAAAAATTTACTTTGTCTCAACATGTTCAGTTCAAAGTACAAGGAAAAGTCTCTGTGTTGTTCCTGTTGGCTCAGAAATTAGATAAAAATGGTCTCGCAAATCAAGCCTGAGCCATCTCTGGAGTAAAAATAAATAAATGATAAAGCTGAAGCTCTTGTACTTTGGACACATCATAAGATTCTCCAGAAAAGACAATAATGCTAAGAAAGGTAGAAGGCAGCAGGAAATGAGGAAGACAGAACATGAGAATGATTGACTCCCTAAAGGAACCACAGGTTTGTGTTTGCAAGAGCTGAGCAGGGTTGCTGAAAGCAGGCTGTTTTGGATATCTCATTATTAGGGTTGCCATGAGTTGGAGATAGCTTGATGGCGCGTAACGGGAACAAGAAGAATAGGAAATATGATTTCATTGAAGAAGTACAGTTTGTCTGAAATCCTAAATGTGAGAAAAAGTGTTTGCACTCCCATTAGACTGAATACAAATTAGAAAGATAAGATACAACATTCCAGGGGTTCTGATAAGAATAAATTTCAAAATATGACGTTCCTTGCTTAAAAACAGCCATATTTGCGCCTCCCTGTCTTCTACAACAGGGCCGTGGTGGATTTAGTGGTTAAAGCTTTTAATATTTTAATACTGTTTTAATTATTTAACATATTTTATTAAGCAAGTGCAACCCTTTTTTATATAAGTTGTATTTTTAACTTGATTTTTTTTTTTAAAAAAATTTGCAAGCCACCTGGAGTCCCCCATGGGGAGAAAAGTGGCCTGTAAATAAAACAAACCAACAAAGAAAGAAAGAAAGAAAGAAAGAAAAGGTGATTGATCCATGAAATAAGTGAAATACTTTTCTGTTGCTTCCCCTAGACCCGTGATGGCGAACCTTGGCACTCCAGATGTTTTTGGACTTCAATTCCCAGATGCCCAAGCACCCTGTGAATCCACACAAATGGGTTTACTGCAATTCATCCGGCCCGCACTGCCCTCATCGCTCCCAGAAGTGGAAGTAAAATGCGCCCGTACGGAGGAAGGGTTAACCCGGAAGAGTCTTAACCATACGGACATATTTTGCTTCCACTTCCGGGAGCGACGAGGGCAGCGTGGGCCGGATGAATCGCAGTAAACCCATTCATGTGGATTCATAGAGTGTTTGGGCTTCTGGGAATTGAAGTCCAAGAACATCTGGAGTGCCAAAGTTCGCCATCACGGCCCTAGACCTAAAGTGGGCTTTTTAAAAGCAACCTAGCTGGGTGAGAATTTCTGAACTACTCGAAAGCTTGCGTGGTTTTGTGGTACTGTATTTTGGTTGACCCTTGCAAATTTCTGGTTTAGTTGTGTGTCTTGTTTTTTAAACCATGCCTAACTGTGGTTGTGGTCTGGTTTAGTTTTACCACCAAGAACTTTGAAATATCTCTGTGGGTGAAAAGAATTGCATACATCTAGTGAGTGGGAGTAAGGAAATGATCGCCTCTCATTGCATTCTAGTACTGTATACTAAAAATTGAGCATGTCTTAGTGAATGCAGTAGATTTGGAATAGGACAGTGATGGTGAACCTTTTAGAGATTGAGTGCCCACACTGCAATCCAAAACCCACTTATTTATCACAAAGTACCAACACAGCAACGGGACGGAGGAAACACTCCCATTGGGCTGCTGGGCAGAGGGGCGGGGCAAACTCTGTGCTGGGGAGGGAGGAAGTGCTCCCATTGGGGTGCTGGGCAGAGAGGCGGGGCAAACTGCTGGGGTGACTGCACGGGTACCCACAGAGAGGGCTCCAGGTGCCACCTCTGGCACGTGTGTCATAGGTTCGCCACCACGGGATTAGGAAGTCTGTACAATTCAAAATTCAGTGGATAGATAACAGGATAGATACATTCGATTGTGGATATTTTGGACTGCCAAACTATCTGTGGCACAGATATTCCCCTGTTGTTAGTTGCCAAACCATTGTTTAATATTTGAAAATGAAAGTGAAAACTTAAATGAGAGGAAATTCTAAATTTATTTAGCAGCATTCTTAATTTCAGGGTTGTGTCCCCACCCCCCGATAGAACCTGGAATAGGGAAAGAGGAAAATCTGTGGATTTGATAATATTTCTTGCTTGATCTTCAACAGGCCTGCAGAAGATGACCGAGTATAAGCTTGTCGTCGTGGGTGCTGGTGGTGTCGGCAAGAGTGCTTTGACGATACAGCTTATTCAGAACCATTTTGTAGATGAATACGACCCTACGATCGAGGTACGGTAAATGATTTTATATATGGATTTATGTTGAATGGTCTAAAGGGGGCGGAGTGAGTGAGTAGACATTTGAGAGTCTCCTGGACTACAAGGAGATCAAATCAGTCTATCCTAAAGGAAATCAACCCTGACTGCTCCTTGGAAGGGTAAATACAAGTACTTTGGCCACCAAATGAAAAGAGAGGACTCACTGGAAAAAGCTCTGATGTTGGGAAAGATTGAAGGCAAAAGGAGAAGGGAGTGGCAGAGGATGAGATGGCTAGACAGCATCATTGTGTGGTTCTGGGCAGACTCTGGAGGAAGGGTTCCCAACCTACAGCGCAGGCCACATTTCATAAGGCCAGCACCGCTGCTGCTGCTGCACCCAGAAGTGGAAGCAGACATGTTTACATCAGCTGTAAAACACACATGCATAAATGCGTCTGCGACTGTCGTAAATGCAGAAGTGGCCGCATTTACAACAGCCGTAAATGCGCCCACTCTGCTGTCCGGGCGGCATGGTCAGGCCTGCAGCATAAAAAGATTGGGAACCCCTGCTCTGGAGGATGGCGGATGACAGAGGATTTTGGCATGCTGTGGTACATGGAGTCACAAAGAGTTGGACTCAACCGTGAGACTAAACAACAACAACTTCAGAACAATGGAAGTGGGGAAGAGAAGGGTAATATATGCCACCTGAAACTTTTGGGAGGAAAGGTGGGATTTGTGTATAACGAACTAAATTCTGATAGATGTATTATTATTTGGGTCATTAAAAAAGATACTAGTGCAGATAATTATACGGCAGTTCTCAATGTTTTTCAGCCATGGGCCAGACCATGCCCCTTCAGATAGCTGAGTGGGCCAGAATGGTGCTGTAAAACGCATCCGTGGTTGTCATAAATGCATTTATGGTGGCTGTGGGCTTATTTACAGCTGTAGTAAACACATTTACGACAGCCACAGACTCATTTACAGCTGTAGTAAACGCTGATTCTGGTGGCTGCGGGGGCGGCTGGAGCAAGGTTGGACGCCAGATTATTCGGGTCAGATCCAGCCCATGGTGCGTAGGTTGCGAACCCCTGTTATATGGTGTTTATGCAACCTCATCTAATGTTAATTTAGGGCTGAATGAGTTTATATAATTCCTGAGTTGTTAATTTAGAGTAAAAGTAGGAGTAAATAAAGCTAGCACAACGACACAGGAGACCAAATAAGTGGATCATTCGTCAATGAAAATCAAGGGAATTTCCCCCTTCAAAGAAAATGAAGACAGTGGATTGGGATTTTCTTGCAAATCAAGCAAGTTTAAGCAGAAAACACAGCGTTATTCCTCCATGTCTGAAAACCTCACCTTCCTTGCTTAGTCACTCTGTTAATGTCTGGGAAGTGTAACACTCCACCTCTCAAATTAAAATGTTTTTAAACAACATTTTGACAACAGCCCACTCAGATATTTCTGGATGTTCTGCCTGACTCATAGGCTGAATTAAGCTCCCAAAATCCAAGTACAGGTTGCAAATGAAGCTGGTTCGTTTGAGTGGTCAAACATGGATTTCTGAGTCACTCGGTAAAGAAGAAATTGTCTGTTTCCCCCCAGTTCCCTTCCCTTCTTGCAATGTCCTATTACATAAATGTTCCAGGTGGATATATTTATTTCTTGGGTGCTGAATATCTTCAGAATGGTTGATAGGATTAAATATTAGCCTTGTGACCTGATTCCCACAGAGAATGGGGAATAATCCCTCCCTCCATGTGGACGTTATTTGTTTAATGTTTCTTATAGATGCCCTTGTAGCCACGCAGCTAAAATGACTGGCTGCTGTAGTCTTTCACCAGTTTAGGAAACAAACTTCTTCTGCTGTATCTGAATCCGAATATTGGTGATCCTCATGGTGATCAGCCATCCTGATAATAATATACAGGTGAAACTCGGAAAATTAGAATATTGTGCAAATGTTCATTCATTTCACTTAAAAGGTGAAACAAATATATGAGATAGACTCACTACATGCAAAGCAAAATATGTCATGCCTTAATTCGTTATAATTGTGATGATCATGGCGTACAGCGTACATGAGATTATGTGATGATTATGGGGTACATGAGATTGGGGGGGGGGGGTTCATAAGTCGTAAGCCATAAGCATCAATATTATAACAAAGTAAGGCTTGAACTATCTCGCATTGCATGTAATGAGTATCTCATATGTTTGTTTCACCTTTTAAGTTGCATTACTGGACTGAACGAACATTTCCATGATATTCTAATTTTACGAGTTTCACCAGTAATGCAGTGGCCTTTCATCTGCCTTCCGCATCGCAGCGCGACACCCCTACCACTGATCCAGTTCCGCGAGTCACTTTCTGATCCTGAGCCCTTTTGGTACGCAAAGTCCTCCTCAGCCCCAGGCCAGGATGGATGAAGCTGCTGCCCTCCATCTAGATGATTTCAAGTGGGATTTAATACACTTAAGGATCATCACCCTTCCCTGTGGATTTTGCCACCCAAGGCCATTAGTTCTCAGGGTGGTCAGGCTAGCTAACCGCTGCCTGTCACTCGGCGTTGAGTTGCTGGCAGGATATAAACAGTAAAGCCAATTTAAAAAGGAGCACAGTAAACTTTTGCAGAATTTGGGAAACCGTGTGGAGATCGCAACCAGATTTTTTTTATGTTTTACCATTGAAATACAGCAGAAGTATCTGTTGAATTATGATAGCATCTTGTCAGATGGCTATGATTTTCATATCTTCCCAGCCAAATGAACGTATGTTGTCACTGCTTTTAAAGCAGTGACAACATACGTTCATTTGGCTTTTAAAGCAGTGGGAAACACCACAAAACATGCAAAATATTGTCTCATGAGGTTTAGAAACTTGCTCTCCTTTTAGGTAAAATATAAAATGTTCACCTCCCCTTTCAAACTCTCTTGAAACTGCTTGAACCAAAAGGGCAGGATATTAATGTGAATAAATAAATTGTAGTTGATATTTGAAAACCTGTTCACACAAGTTTTGCATAGTGTATAGCTGTTAATTTTGGCTAATTCACACAGTCCTAGTGGCACCTGGATTATATATTTGGTTGCATGACCAGACATACAACTGAGTCATGCCTAGGTAATTTGTTAAATACCTATGGCCAGGTATGCAGCTCTTACGTGAATAGCTGCGCTTTTCTAAATTTAGAAAACACTGATGGATAGACATCGGAGCTTTAACAGATTAGTATAGTATCCACATGCCACAAACTACACTAGACCATATTGATACGAGATGGTGCCATAGGTTAAATTGTTTTTTTCTTGTCCCTCCCTGAAAAAGAATGTTTCTTTAAATGGATTTTTTGCAGTCCTGATACAATCATTTGTTGAAGAATTTTAATCTAAGGCAGAGATACTCAACCCTCACAGGTTGTAGTACGACAAATGCCCACTCTTGGACTTGGACACTGTTCCTTGATTTTTTTTTGTGTGTCTTTTGAAATACTGAAAAAGCTCTAGTGGGTTTAAAATTGAAAATCTTTTGTTCCACAGGGAGATCTATGTGCACTGGGCCCCCTCAAATTATGGCAATGTTATAATCACATAATTTTGTGGGAGTTTTTCCCCAGTGTATTAATTTTAAAACATTTGCTGCCTAGAAGAAAACATGTACCCCCCCCCACACACACACTCCTGCTCTAGAGCAGTGATGGTGAACCTTTTAGAGACCAAGTGCCCAAACTGCAACCCCAAACGCATTTATTTATCCCAAAGTGCCAACACAGCAACAGGGGAGGGAGGAAGCGCTCCCATTGGGCTGCTGGGCACAGTGGCGGTATGAACTCTGTGCTGTGGGGAGGGAGGAAGCACTCCCATTGGGCTGCTGGGCAGAGGGGTGGGGTGAACTCTGTGCTGTGGGGAGGGAGGAAACACTCCAATTTGGCTGCTGGGCAGAGAGGCGGGGTGAACTCTGTGCTGGGTTGACTTCATGGGTGCCCACAGAGATGGCTCCAAGTGGCACCTTTGGCACACGTGCCATAGGTTCACCACCACTGTTCTAGAACAACATGTAAGAGCAAGGAACCTTTGTATGAATGTATGCGACAGAAATTTATTTGCGTTCCCATAAGGTTTGTTCTACCAGTCTCAGTTAAACAAATAAATTTTGTGTCAGAAATTTCTCTGGGTTGAAGGGATTTTTGCTGGAGAAACTCCGCTCAGGGGATGCCCAACTGAGGCTCTTTTCATGTCCCCAAGAGCCGGTGTGCAGCACTCGGGTATCAAACCTTGACCTTCCAGTCTTCAAACTCAGCATCTTAACCACTAAGCCACTGTAGTGCAGTCTCAGTTAATTGTGGCTAATTGATGAGGTGCTGGGGCAGAATCACCAAGATGGATCCCAGCCAGAGTTTATCAGTTAGCCACAGCAGTTGACAACAACCAGATTTTCAGTTTCCCTTCTTTTGATTTCTCTACAACTTATTTCTGGTCCTGCAGTAGCATCGTTCAGGCAAGGCTTTCCCATATAAACACTTCCCACCCCCTAAGATCTTCTCAACCTGTGCTGCTGAGGGTAGCCAACCCAAGAGAGGCAAGAGTTTTCCCTCTGCATGGAACAACTTCCCCATTAAGATTTGTTTGGCTTCCTACATTCAGGTCTTTAAATCTTTTTGCTAAAATATATTTACTCACAGAAGCTTTTGATAAGAACCTTTCTTAAGAGATGAAGAATTATTTTATAGGTTTGTCTTAGTTTTCTTGATCCAGAAATAACTCATGCTTAGAGAGGCTGTGCTAAATGTAAACTTTTTTTTATGCCATCTGTGTTCTTAATCATATTCATTGTTGTATTCTGTGTTTTATTGTTGTTTACTGTTATACATAAGCTGATCTTATAAAATGCAGTGAGTAGTGTCTGATGCTAAATCTGATGGTATACAAATATGTATGGATGAATGGATGCATGAATGAATGAATTCTTACTTCCTCTTTTACCCCTTTGGGTGATGAGGGAGTTTCAAGGTTCTTGTTATGACACTTCAAGTGGTTTCCACCAGTGCTATTTGATATTCTTGTGGTATGTCAAATTATTTGGAATTATTTGTGATATGTCTTTGATGTTATCTCACCACCTTCCTCTGGGTCTGCCTCATGCTTTTTGTCCTTCTCCTCTTTCCACATATGCCTTGTAAGGTATGGAATTCCAAGACATTCTCTCCAAATGGGCAAACCATTTTATTTGTTGTCTCTGTATGTAGTTTAAACTTGGTTCTATTCCAATTTTTTCTCTTATAAGGGAATGAATGAATGAATTTTTAAAGGGATCAACCAGTCTCTGCTTCTGGTGGTGCTCTGAGACTGCGCAGCTTGCCTGTGGCCACACGATACTTTGCTCCATCAGCTGTACAGGCTCCAGGTGATCTTGGTTGTCCCATTTCTTGTGAAGCCCAATGGGAAGTTGAATTCCTACCCTTTTGTTTTGCAGTCAATCATTCCAACCCACTGATCAATATCACATCTGTCCTGATCGGTAGCTAGTAATATGTCTCTCCAGAAAGTAAGAAAACATCCTTATCTGCTTGGTGCCTTTATGGCATTCTGGACCAGTGAGTTTCCAGCAAATGATACCTGCCAACCAATTCACACACCTTGAGACAGAGAAGAAGCATCATTTTGTAGATACCTCACTTTATCTGATAGCAGAGATTTTATGATCTTCCAATTCACCTTCAGCTGGAAGAGTAAACAGTATGTTTTGAATGACATAAGTATTAAGCAACTTCTAAATAGTCCTCCAAATTATTCATAGTCCCTTTGGGCCGAAGTAGTGTGCATAAAGGTGCATAGTTCGATGAGCAAGCTAATTAAGAGTATGACGCTTTCTTTCAGATTGATGTGCCATTGATCAGGGTTCTTCATTAGAATTGCCTAGGATTGGGATTGCGCTGCAGCCTTACACAATTATTATTTTTCCATTCTACACAACCATACTTTGTTGTGACACCAAATTGGGCAAGCTTTTTTAAAGAAGCACTGACACCTAAGCCGTGGCTTTCCAGGGCTGCTTTAAACCATGGTTTGAGACCAAACATTTCTCAGACAGGACGACAGTGGTATGGGTAGTTCTTCTCAGGAGGTGTTTAAAGTTAGAGGGAACTTAGAGCAGTGGTGTTGAACCTTTTAGAAACAGAGTGCATAAACTGGGGAGTGTGTGTGAGGTAGGAAGTGCTCCCATTGGGCTGCTGGGCAGCGGGTTGGGGCAAACTCCATGCTGGGGCAACGCTTTGCATGCTGACGGAGAGGGGTCTGCATGCCCCTTCTGGCATGCGTGCCATAGGTTCTCCACCACTGACTTAGAGGAAAAAAGACTTCCAGAAGTGTAACCAAAAATATTTCCATCTTGGTTGAGGTCTAGCTGATGGGAAAGGGGAGTGGGGACCAGTTAGGAGACACAGTTCCTGTGAGAAATATACCTGTGTTGTCTCAAACTAAAGTTGTCCAAGGTCCGTAATTTAACTTCAGCTGCTTTGGGGGGGGGGGTGAGTTGGGGCTGCAAGATTGCTTACATTGTGGAATATCAGAGAGTAAACAAAACAGCAAAAAAAAAGGGGACAAAAAAATGTTGTTGCACCTTAAAGACTAACTCCTGTATTTAAATGTGAGCTTTCGTGGACCAAGTTCACTTCATCAGACATAAGAGTGAGGCCTCATGGCTTGAATTTATACATATCAAGTGCAAGTCTGACCAGGTTTTCCTGCTATTGTAATAGAGCAAATCATACTGACAGTGGCCCACGTCGAGGGTCAGGTGGCGGTTAACTAACCTGACAACACTGAGGACTAGTGGCCTTTGGGTGGCGAAGTCCACAGGGAAGGGTGATGGTCCCCAAGTGGATTAAATCCCACTTGAACCCATGTTGATGGAGGGCAGCAGCTTCATCCATCCTGGCTTGGGGGGCTGAGGATGACTTTGCGTGCCATAAGGGCTCAGGACCAGAAAATGACTCACAGAACTGGATCACACACCTTGAGACAGAGAAAAAGCTGATAGCGTAACCTGAATTCAAGCACAGAGATATGGCTTAAACATCTCTGTGGTGCTTTCTCCTGGTCAAAGCTGCTTAACATGTTCTCACTCTGTAGAATAACAACCCCCAGCTGTTCTTCGCACCTGCTACATTGCAAGTGGTTGCAAAACAAACTTCTCTTGCAAGCTGATACAGCACATCCAAAGGGTGGGCGCAACAAACATTGTGGCGTTACACATTTGCTAGTGAGTTAGCATCTACTGACAATGGTTTGAGTGACCCAGGCAAAACTGAACTGTCTAGGAATGGGTGGCTGTGTGTCTTTACTCTTGTTGAGGTTCATAGTGGGAAAGTGGATCAGTGTAAGAATCAAAAGGCCTCATGTTATCAGATGTTAGCCTGTTATTATGGTGGCAAAATCAAACTTTTATGCATTGCTACTAGGATGTTGCTTTGTGTGAGTAAAAGTAAAGGTTTCTCTTGCTCGAAAGCCAGTCGTATCTGACTCTAGGGTTCAGTGCTCATCTCTGTTTCAAAGCCGAAGAGCCAGCGCTGTCTGCTTCTGCAGACGTTTCTGTGGTCATGTGGCAGGCATGACTAGACACCGGAGCGCACGGAACGCTGTTACCTTCCCACCAAAGTGGTCCCTATTTATTTACTTGCAATTTCTTGCTTTCGAACTGCTAGGTTGGCAGGAGCTGGGGCAAAGACGGGAGCTCATTCCGTCCTGCAGTACTCTGGCATCGAACTGCTGACCTTCCGCCTCCCAGACAGCATCTTAGCCACTTGAGTCACTGCAGGCTAGTTAATCCTTTAATATTTTTTTCCTGACTGCTCTTTGTCTACCTGTATTTTGCAATTTGGTTCCCTCCCCCCCAAAAAGTACTTCCCCTCTGTTTAATCTGGCTTTTTTTCTATCCTTTTTTGTAACACACCCATAAGGGAACCTGACCCAAACTGGTGCTCTTTAGATGTGTAAAACTACGATTCATGTCCAGCCTGTCCAGCCGGGAGAAACCAATTCAAACCAAGCAAATTGTAACAGCTTCTAGATCTAGCTCTGGGATAAGCAAACAAGATTAACCCATGAAGGGCACTCTGCTTCTAATACCCATTTTGATACTTGGGATGCCTTTGGCTCTGAGAAAAAGCTGATAGTGTAACCTGAATTCAAGCACAGTGATGTGGCTCCAACGTCTGTAGTGCTTTCTACTGGTCAAAGCTGCTTAAGACGTTCTCACCCTGTAGAATAGCAATAGCAGTTACAATAGACCATCGCTTAACAATGTTACTTGGTTCCCCAAGTAGCGTTGTTTGTAGTTATGCGGGTTTCTATGGCGTTTCCCTGCATAACGACATTTTTAGCGTCGTTGTCCGGATAATGACGGTTATTTTAGTGTTGTTGTCCGGACGACACTAAAAACGTTGTTATGCGGGGGAACACGTGGTGCATAACGAGGCGTTGTTAAGCAAAAATGATGCTATCCGAATGCGTTGTTATGTGAGGGTTGACTGTACACTTATGTACCACCCCATAGTGCTTAGTGTTTTCTCTGGACAGTTCACAAGGTAATTAGCATTTTGCCCCCAACAATGCTGGGTGCTCATTTTACCGACCTCGGAAGGAAGGAAGGCTGGGTCAACCTTGAGCCCGGTCAGGATCGAACTTGCAATGTCAGCAGTTTAACCACTGCGCCACCAGGGTTAAGATGTGTCTTACAGTTTTTTCTCTCAAATCTACAGGTGTGATTTTGGCTTCTTTAAAAAGAAAAATCAAGGCAGAATTGAGCAGGAACTTACTTGGCTCATGTAAATTTTTAAGGCTGAGTTGAAGGGGACTTGTGCAACAGAATGAGTAAAGCTTGGCGTTATGCTGCCGGATGGAAACCACCTTTATTTTTTACGTTGTGTGCCCAATCTGACTTGCTATCTTCTTACCAGATGTTCAGGCCAAGCCATAGCTTCCTGATTGGGATAGTCTTGGCTAGAGGTGAGGTGAGCATATGGTATGAAAGAGGACCAGGCGCTGCAGTTGGGCGGAGAGGCAGGAAAGCCTGAATTTGAGCAGGTTACCTGGGACTGTAGAGTTATTTCCTCTTAGCTTGGTAGGCACCATATTAGCCACAAAGGGCCAAGAATGAGTAGGCCTCTTGTCAGGGAAAAGGAGGGATCTTGTACCTTGTTAGGAGAAAAACCAAGAATATGTCGTACCGTTGGTAAAATAAATAAATAAAAATATTCGTTCCAAGGCAACAAAAGACTGGTCAACCAAACTCTTGCATATATGATGCACACAAGAATGGATACAACCAGGAGCTTATAATTTCCAGATACTGTTGTGTGATTCTTCTTCTTTCATGTCCGGATCAAACCCTGGACTTCCAAAATGAAGCCACTTCCTTGGCTTTGTCGTTGGGCAAACCTAAGTCGGTGCATGTTTCTGGCAGTAATCGGCAGATCAGTGAATGTGGCGGATTCTGTCTCTCTCCACATTGACACCATGTGGTTGTTTCTGCTAGCAGCCCCCATTTGAGCATGTTGGTCTTATTTAGGCACACCAACTCGCACCTTTTGTTATCAGTGCCAAACATGGCCACTTACAACAAAACATAAACAAAAGTTGGTCACCACGGAAATGAGATGTCTGAGGAAGGCTGCTGGAGTGGCTAGAAGGGATGAAATCAGGAATGAGGTTATAAGGGAAAGAATTGGAACAGAACCAATCTTGCATCGCACACAGAGACAACAAATAAAGTGGCTGGCGCATCAATGGAGAGAATGTCTTGAAATTCCATACCTTATTACACATACGTGGAAAGAGGAGAAGGAGAAAGAGCACGAGGCAGACCCAGAAGAAGGTGGAGAGATAACATCAAAGAAATATCACAAGAACACCAAATAACACCAGAGGCTGCTAGAAGTGCCAGAACAAGACCTTGTATCTCCCTCGACACCAGATGGGGTGAAAAAGGAAGCAAAGAAGAAGAACCCTCAGTCTATTCGTTGTCCTCCAAGTGACGTAGGGGAGGTTGAGTTCCTCAGCTATATTCTCCTTTAATTCGCACAGGAACCTTGGGTCGATGCAAATCATTTCCTCTGTGGGTTTCTTGGATGCAGAGAACGTTGCATTTCCATTTACCTCAAAGTGAAACCAAGAGTTCCTCTTTGGATGAAGAGATGCCCTCCTTATTAATAGAAATGTTCGTCATTTGCGGACCAAAGAAAATGACATTGAGTCATTTTGCTTGTCAGCAAATTTTACAGTGCAATGCTTTTGGATAGGGACTCTTTGCTCTCATCAAACAGAATATGCTTATCTTGATTTTTGTGGTTTTAATATATCATCCCAGAAACCCGGAAGCCCCGGCGCTTTTTCGTCTTTGGCTCCCATGTCCGCAGTGCAGTATAGATTTGCAAATGCATAGCTTTAGAAGTCTAACTGCCTGAAAGCATAATGTTCTAAATGAGAAGGGTTACATCACACCAGTGTAATGTGCAAATAATTGTTGTAGGTGTGTCATGAGTGAGAGGGCTTGGAAATCTTGGCGTGGCCACCCTGATGCATTTGTTCTCTAGTTTTATATAATTGTGTCTCTGTTCTGGTTATGTAAGTAGAGTGTTTGCAGTGGGAAGAAAGTGAAAATTAAAAATCCTGCTTGTTGCTAGGCTTTGTGCAACCCTGGGAAGAGGTTACTGACAATGCCATGTACTATGCTGGATGCAATATCATTTTAATACATTTTATGAAAAAGCCTATGTTTCGGGGTGAGGGATGGTTTTACATGTTACAGTAGATCAGGTACAAGTAAAAGTGCAACAGAATCAAGTACTTTTTTTGTACAACTTTTTAGCACATGGAGAAATATGCAGGCAGCAGCACTGTGTGAACTGGTATGCATTATTTATTTATTTGTCTAGCATTTACTTAGCATGCAGCAAAAACAACAACAACACTTCTGCAATTTCTGCAAGATACACAAAAAAGCTTTTCTTTCTTTTTCTTTCTTTTCCCCATCTCTTCCAGGATTCGTACAGGAAACAAGTAGTGATTGATGGCGAAACCTGTCTCTTGGATATTTTGGATACAGCCGGTCAGGAAGAGTACAGCGCAATGCGAGACCAATACATGAGGACGGGCGAGGGCTTTTTATGTGTGTTTGCTATAAATAACACAAAATCATTTGAGGACATTCATCATTATAGGTAAGCTCCATATAATGACTCTTGAACAATCACTCTGCAATTCTAGGCCACATTGGTCCTCAATTCCTTTGGCCTTGGTTGTTGTGTGGTCCACACATAGTGATTTGACTCCCCTCCCAACACCTGGTTTGGAGCAAGAACACCTGGTGCTTCCGACTAAGGCTTGACCTGTATCAGAATTAGATGGTCCAGTCTTGAGCTGGTAGATTGGACAAAGCAGCTGCACCATCTTTCTTCATTCCTGGAAGGAACTTGGGAACTCTAGACGAGCGTGTTCCTTGGAACACTGGTGGACTTCAATTCACAGAAGCCTAAGTCAGTGCATTGGCTGATCAGTGCTTTGGGGAATTGACTTAGGCTTCTGGGAACTGAAGTCCAAAAAACAATGGTTGGGAAATGCTGCTTTAGACCCCTAACTCACTGAATAACTTTGGGCTGGCTTATGCTGCCTCTGTGTTGTTGGCAAGGACAACATTGAGGAAGAGGAGAATCACATACTCTGCCTTAAACTCATTGAAGGAAAAGAAGGGATATTGAATTTATGGAGGAATTGACTCATGATGTTCCTCCAGATTTAGTGGACCTACAGGTGAAACTCGGAAAATTAGAATATTGTGCAAATGTTCATTCAGTTCAGTAATGCAACTTAAAAGGTGAAACAAATATATAAGATAGACTCATTACATGCAAAGCGAGATAGTTCAAACCTTACTTTGTTATAATATTGATGCTTATGGCTTACAGCTTATGAAAACCCCAACCCTCCAATCTAATGTACCCCATAATCATCACATAATCTCATGTACGCTGTACGCCATGACCATCATAATGAATTAAGGCATGACATCTCTCACTTTGCGTGTAGTGAGTCTATCTCATATATTTGTTTCACCTTGTAAGTGAAATGAATGAACATTTGCACGATATTCTAATTTTCTGAGTTTTACCTGTATTCTTGTTGCAACTTACTGCTGGATTTTCTTTAAAATTACTCAATAAAATTATTTTCAAACAACTTAAAATGCTTCTAAAAATACAAAAATACTTGAATTGGGGAGATTGCATAGTGGAAATCTTTGAAATGTTATAATTGGAGATGCTGCAGATTGGCTCTGAGGCTAAATCCAGTGGTTAGTCTCAACACAGGTAGACCCACTGAAATGCATGGGATTTGTTACTCAATGCTTACACAAGTGCCTTTTGCTAAAGTTGGTACTCATATTTTTGGTCTTGTCCTATGACAATGTCCTTTGAAATGTGGTGTTGGAGGAGAGTTTTGAGAGTCCCCTGGACTTAGAAGAAATCAACCCTGACTGCTCCTTGGAAGGTCAAATAGTAAAGATGAAGCTAAAGTACTTTGGACATCAAATGAGAAGAGAGGATTCACTTGAGAAGGCCTTGATGCTGGGAAAGGTGAAGGCCAAAAGAAGAAGGGGGTGGCAAAGATGATATGGCTAGATGGTACGGTAGACGCAGTGGGCACAGAGCTGGGCGGGCTGAGGAGGATGGTGGAGGACAGGGTTGCCTGGAGGTCAATGGTCCATAGGGTTGCAAAGGGTCGGAATCAACTGCGACTGAACATGAAAATGACACATCTGGAAATTGTAGGGTGCCCAGAGGAATAAAATAAAAAGGGCTTTCCACTGTTGGTTTTTAAAACTGCCTTATTTTTCATCCACATTTTAAAAAATTATCCGTATTCTTAGTGATGGGGCAGCTGTCCCTCTTCCAACTCAAGCATTCTGGCTCTTTTTCCTAGGGAACAAATAAAAAGGGTAAAGGATTCTGAAGATGTCCCCATGGTGCTCGTAGGAAACAAATGTGACCTGCCCTCCAGAACTGTAGACACAAAACAAGCGCAAGATTTAGCTAGAAGTTACGGAATTCCTTACATCGAAACCTCTGCAAAAACAAGACAGGTAACGTGTGTGTGTGTGAGACTTTCTCTCTCTCTCTCTCTCTCTCTGTGTGTATACACATGTGTGTGTGAGATAGAGTATGAATAATAGTAAGACAAACTCATATCAGAAAGGGACTGCGGTGGTTCAGTGGTTAAGAGGCTTGTCTTGTTAGCTGGAAGGCCAGCAAGTTGGCAGTTTGAGACCCTGGTACTGTATGATGGATTGAGTGCCCATCTCTGTCCCAGCTCCAGCCAACCTAGCCGTTGCAAAGCAAGAAATTGCAGCTAGATAAACAGGGACTATTTCGGTGGGAAAAGATCTTGGGGACGTGAAAGGAGCCTCATTTGGGCATCCCCTGAGCGGAGTTCCTCCAGCAAGAAAACCTTTCAACCCAGAATAATTTCTGACATGAAATTATTATCATCTCATAAAGGAGCACAACTTTTCTACATGAAAAGCTGGTGCTTTGTAGAATTTTTGGTAACAGTAACTTGCCAATGTATGAGTCTAAATCCAGTTGCCAGTCCCCAATTAGAGAAGACTTATTGATTGTATTTCTGAGTCGGTGTACAGTTATATAAATAACATTGATTCAGTGGGTCTTCCCCAGCAGGACTGTTTAAGGTAGAGTGAGTGTGTTGCATCAAAACCAACAAAGAAAATCACAAAACCTCCCCCTGCTACTTGTGGGTAGGTTGCTGAGGCTTCACTCCATCCACACTGTGATGTCAAACTGCACTCCACGAAAGCTTATCCAAATCAAAATTGGTTAGTCTTTGAGGTGCCATGAGCTTCTTTGCAAATCTACGGAGACAGTCATTCACCGCTATAGTTGAGATGTAGTTGAGTGGTCAACTGTGAGTTAGAGCTTGAATCTATTTCACTTGACAGTTATTATATTTACAAGGGACCAGCACCCTTGGGTAGTCACTTTAACTGTCTGCAGATGGGCCTATAGAAACAACAGAAGGAATGGTCCATCTTTCCCTGGACTTCCTGCAAGTAGAAGACAGATTTTGGAAAGCATGCTTCTACCTAGATCAGCTTCATTTCTAGTTGTAGTAATTTTCTCCAAGTAGAGGATCAAATAGATATAGGAGCTCCTTGCCCTATAGTTTAATACTGTGATGGCGAACCTTGGCACTCCAGATGTTCTTGGACTTCAATTTCCAGAAGCCCAAACACCCTGTGAATCCACATGAATGGGTTTACTACGATTCATCCGGCCCACGCTGCCTTCGCTGCTCCTGGAAGTGGAAGTAAAACATGCCTGTACGGTTAAGACTCTTCCGGGTTAACCCTTCCTCCGTACGGGCACGTTTTACTTCCGCTTCCGGGATCGATGAGGGCAGCGCGGGCCGGATGAATTGCAGTAAACCTATTCATGTGGATTCACAGGGTGCTTTGGCTTCTGGGAATTGAAGTCCAAGAACACCTGGAGTGCCAAGGTGCGCCATCACTGGTTTAATATAATGTAGTGTGGGCTAGCCACTGTTTGATGGCAGTATTGTATGAGCCACAAGTAGAACACTCTAGAAATCATCGCAGTGGCTCACAACTTCCAGAAATAAAATTAAAATGAAATGTCCAAAATAGTATGTAAGTCCACACAAATTCTTCATGGGCAAATGAAGATGACAGCACCCTTTTTTCTGCATTCTGTTGTCACAGATCAACAAATCTCATCTTAAGAATAGGATTTGTTATTGTGTATATGTGTGCCAAGGGCCACAGTGGCCTAGTGGCTAAAACACTCAGCTTGATGACCAGAAGGTCAACAGTTAAAACCTGAGTGCTGCATGACATACTGGGCTCCCGTCGTCTCCCAATTCCTGCCAATTTAGCAGTTCAAAACCACGAAATTGCAAGTAGATAAAGGGGTTACTGCTTCAGTGGGAAAGCTAAAGGGGGTACTGCTTCAGTGGGAAAAGTAACAGTGTTTTGTACCAACATCTAGTCATGCCTGCCACATGACTACAGAAAGGTCTGCAGGCTCTTTGGCTATAAATAGAGATGAACACTGACCCCTAGAGTCAGACATGACTGGCTTTTGAACTGGAAGACTTTTACTATATACAGGTAAAACTCAGAAAATAAGAATATCGTGCAAATGTTCATTCAGTACAGTAATGCAACTTAAAAGGAGAAACAAATATATGAGATAGACTCATTACATGCAAAGCGAGATAGTTCAAGCCTTACTTTGTTATAATATTGATGCTTATGGCTTACAGCTTATGAAAACCCCAACCCCCCAATCTCCTGCATCCATAGGAGAAGGATCTTCAGATTTGCAAACAGTTGGTCTCTCCTTGCCTCTTCCACCCAATTCTGTGCTGATTTGGAAATACAGAAAGTACCTGGAAGGGCACTGAAACCCCAGGGTTGCAAACTTTCTGACTTCTTCCATGAATTTGTTTTCTTACAAGCATTTTTCCTGCTTGTGGAAATGAAAAGGGGGGGGGGGGAGGTTAAGATGCTGAGCTTGACAAGCGGAAGGTTGGCAGGACATCAGTTTGAGGCTTGAGTGCAGCAAGACAAAGTCAGCTCCTGCCAAGCTAGCAGTTTGAAAGCAAGAAATTGCAAGTAGATAAATAGGTACTGCTTTGGCAGGAAAGGTAACAGTAAAAAATATACCTCCTCAAACCACTCTGCCCTTAGAGGAATGGAGCAACAGTGCTTGTGTCTTGACAAGTGCCAAAATCCTGTTGCCGATTTATGCTTGCATAAGGAGGGCTGTGGTGGCTTAGTGGTTATGAAGCTGAACTTGATGCCTGGAAGGTCAGCAGGTCAGCAGTTCAAGACTCGAGTGCTGTGCGCGATGGAGTGAGCTCCCGTCTCTGTCCTAGCTCCTGCCAACCTATGTTTTAAAGCAAGAAATATGCAAGTAGATAAATACCGTAGGTACTGCTTTGGCGGAAAAGGTGCACTCTGGTGCCACATGACCAAAGAAAATTCTGCAGATGCAGACCGCACTATACTATATATATGTATGTTCTCCTGTGACTATACAGTGCTTGGGATTCAGTGTTATGTGGTGGGA